>OX453241.1:3222121-3822121 GCA_949709985.1 Luffia ferchaultella
TTGCGGGGATGATCTAGTTAAACGGTTACACCAGCTAGGTAGAGTATGAGTAGTTCGACAGTACGCGTAGAAGAGTGCTTCTAGTCAATTCGTACTTTTATGACAAATAACATGGGCTATATTTTATTTTAAAACCAGCTTTCCGTATATGGCTCTGCTCCCGTGAGCTACACATTTGTATCGGGAGCGTTATAATTTTCAGCATAGATATAGTTTATATATAGTTTTATGGTATCCAAACAAACTTAATGAAGAAATTGTAGAAATTACATTTGGCTAATTGCAACATTACAAGCAGGCGTACTTGATGGTTGCATGCGCCTAATAGTAAGAGTAGTTCAAGCAACTGAAATTGATAGTCTTCAGTGTACTACACGTGAACGGTAGCCCTGAAGAGACTGAAACGGCCAATCGCTCAAGTGTCTAAATACTCGTAAAAAAATAAGCCTAAACCAAAGAGTACAAGCATACCTCATGATCCCGGTAGAACGGCTCCTGTAGATTCTCCGGGACCCTGTTGTTGAACGCCTTCGACAAAAGCCATTTGATAGAAGCACGTTGCTTCGACTGTAACAAAAAACATAGATTTCTTTATATTGGTAATTCTGGTTGATATTTTTATTTATCACTGTATCAAAAAGTGGAGGGAGAGGCTATATTTATTAGCTGATATAAGTATGCAAAATTAACGTTCGTTTAATGGGAAATATTAGAAATATAAATCTCATCGAAACACTTGTTACAAAATTTTTTTAAAGCACCTATTGAAAAGACGATAATTTAAATTGTTTGCAAGAATCGGTACAATAATTGAACGCGATATGGCAACGTCCGTTGATTGTAGCTGAGTTGAACAGTAAATGGAAAACAGCAAATGCTCTTTGTCCTAATTTGCCAACTGCAACCTTAATAACGTCTATTGTAATGTATTAAACAATAAATATCACTTGAGTATATTTGGCTTCATCTATTTACGCATGCTGAATATATTAGAGACCCAGTTAACATATTAGTTAAACATAGTCACTACGCCTTTTTTCTTAAAAATGGAATCAGTACAAATATGTGACTTTATTGTAATAATCTATTAAACGATATATTGGTACGAAAATAAATAGTTTCTTAATAAGAAGTTCTGTCCTCCTAGGCAGTCGCTCGTAAGAATTTCAAGGAGTAATTAAAATTTAAATTCCGTTCTAGTTATACAAACGAATCCATGTCTAAAATAACTTTAGTAAATGGTTGAACAACCATACCTAAGTCTCTTCTAATTTCGTCTATGCCACTAACCCTGAAAACTATCTCTCCTTCTTATCCAACGTGACTAAAATTTTATAAAAAACTAATTTTTTTATTAACATGCCACCACGACATGAAGTTATAGGTATTCCAAAGAAAGTTAGCAGAACCGATTTACTAACACACGTGCATTTACATGTGCGTAAGGAAAACAAAATATATCGTTTGTTTCTTTTACGCGCCGTTAAATACATGTGTTAGTAAATTGCTTGTGTGAGCTTTGCTTGGAATACCTATACTATTTTCGGTAGACACTTAAGTGGATCCCTATCTAACGAAGTTGAACGATACTATTATACGGTCACTAAACGTAGGAACAACCCGAAGAATCTATTCAGTGTCAGTAATTTGATGATACACAGTCTCAAAAGGTCTGTGGGCGCGTGCCGCGGCATATCGTCGTTAAAAATAGGCCTCCACAAAAGCTTCGACACTCCCGATTAGGCAGCTACATAAACGTGGCCAGTCTATCAACAGCAGCTGTCAAAATATATATCAAGAACATCGAATTAAATAGCTAGACTACTTCAATAAAATTGTAGTGGGTATCCGTTCACTGTTTAATAGTGAAACATTTTTTTGAATTGAATTTGAAATGAATTGCATTTAAATAAAGGAATTAATTTTAATGGTAATTTAAACTGCTGTAAAACAGATGGTTAGTGAAGGAAAAATGTGATAAGAATAATTACTACTTTGCAAAACTAGCTTACTTTGATATTGATAGTTATGAAATTAAGGTAAAGTTAATTTTGCAAAGTGGAATGATTATTACATTATACAAAGTGAAGTTATTCCCACTACAGTTACGAGTGACGGCGTTCAATAAAAAGTGTGAGTTGCTAAGACGCAGTTATCTTTAATTCCTTTACTAAAAAAACTCTTTATCCTGAGCTTCTAAAAAATGGTGTATTGCGGTGACC
Organism: Luffia ferchaultella; assembly: GCA_949709985.1. NCBI lineage: Eukaryota > Metazoa > Arthropoda > Insecta > Lepidoptera > Psychidae > Luffia > Luffia ferchaultella. Next base: position 3,224,344 of record OX453241.1, read on the forward strand.
ACTGCCTCATTGTTTTCAATTTTTTACTTTTGAGGCGCTCTTTCAACCGCGGAAAGAGATAGAAATCACTAGGGGCGTGTTCTGGTAAATATAGAGGATGTTCCATCAATTCACAGCCAGTATATTCAATGGCAGCCATCGCAACTTTGGACATGCGTGTGGGCGTTATCTTGGTGAAACAAAACAACTTTAACGAGTTCGCAGCTCCGTTTCTCGCGTATTCCGTTAACACAATTTTTTAATTTGTCTTGCATACAAAGTCCCTATAGTAATGACTCCATGATTGAAGTATTCGATTATTACTACCCCTTGGCTGTCCCAGAAAAGAGAGCCCATGATTTTACCGGCGGCGAATGAAACTGCTTTATATTTTTCGGGAGTTGGAGATGACAGTCTCTTTCAAGTCATGGACTGCTATTTGGTTTTAGGCTCGTAATGAGGAAGCCAGTTTCGTCCATAGTTACAAATCGAGTCAAAAATCAGCCTGGAACTTGCTGTAATAAATCCCAATCCATGGCTCTTTATAAAACTATTATTTGAGCACAAGTAATTTCAATTATAACCGGAAATCGCTGGTCTTCTTGAATCTCTCTTTGCAGAAAGAAAACAAAGATCAGATGAAAACTATTACAATCGTGTAGATTAAATCGGACCAATGATCAAAATTATTTCACCACACTTTTTTTTTTGTTAATAAAAAAGTCGTTCTGGTTTGTCTAAAGACTTAAAAATTTCAAACTTAAAAATGAAATTTATTTACTGTCGCGATGCCGAACTAGCTTATTTCTAAACGCTAGGCGTTGTTGTTAATTTATATATGTGTCACATTTACCCACCGCCAGACAGTTTCATGCACACGAAATTATAACATATAGCAAGTGGAGCGGACAGGTACACTCTCTAGACCGAATTCATACTTGTTAATTGCTGTGCAATTAGCGGAATCGCCACCGGACGCGGGGCAATTTCACTCTCACAGGCCGCTATGTTATAGCAAGGGCGGTTATTAGTGCATCCGTATGATAGTCGCTTGGAATGTTAAAGAAAATATCAAATAGGCGGAAAACAAATGCCGTGGGTGTTATTGAAGATGAAGATAGTTTAAAAGCTTAATCGAAAGCAAGGACGGCAGTTACGTTTAATAACGATTTTATTGAAGACATAAGTGGAGACTCAATTATATCGCCGCCGCGCAGTGAAATAACTAAAATGTAAGCCATTTATTTCATTTCTGTGGGTAGACAAGTATCACAAAAAAATTTCTATACTTAATCTAATCTATTCAATCTAATCGAGCAATCTGCACAGCATCAGCGCATTGTGGGTCGAAACTGCTATATGAGGAGATAAGATTTTTTTAAATAAAATTTATCCTTTTAATATACCCATCGATAGGGTTTGTTATTCTGATGAATCAATGTCATAAAGAGTTTTTCTCTAAAAGTGATAGTTTACCAGAAAAAAAAAAGTTTTTTAATTTTATTGTATTGGAATGACACAAGTACTCGTTTTCGATGTAGACTTGACGGGTCTTGCTATAAAAAATGTTTTAGTACTTTTAAAAACATATGAAAGCCAATTAATAAACTTGGAAGAATGTAAAAAAATATTTTTTTATGAAGTCTAAATTACTTTAATTAGGTATGTATATAATCGAATAATTGGGAATAAATAAATTAATTAAACAAAATAATTAAAAAATTGAAAGTTTGCAACTGGAACCTAATTCTATCATATTAATCACTATACCTACACGATTGTAGAGCAAAATGTCTTCTCTGGCCCGCTTATCTTTTATACATTTTGGTACAAACTCCTTAACTTAATGTTGAGAAAGGACTGTACTCCAGCAATAGAGGCATGAAAGGCTGATAAAAAAACAAGTTTATTCAAGTTTTCTTAAATTTTTTTAGTAAACTTTAATTCAAATACGTTTGAGGCATGTGCGCTCATTTGCTTGTCAATCATTGACAAGACAACCCTAAACCGTTTAAAAAACATTTACATTATTGAAAATAAAGCCAAGTGCCTCAATATATAAAAAAAATCCGAAAAATAATAAAATAAAAAAATAATATTTAATAGTTATTTCTCTAAATTTTTTTAAATATGAACTATTCCTGATTTATATGCGAGCTTGTTACGAGTGATCGGCGCTGCGGCGGTCACTAGCACAACAATCTACGTCAAACGAGGTAAACGACCGTTGTGATTACGCATTTTACGAGTAAAATTTCGCGAATTACCCATACGGTTGTGATCGATCGTGATGCCATCCAAAACACCTCCCTCCTATACATAGACAAATGAAATAAAATGTATTGTATTGCATCGATTGGACGTTTCCCACCATTATTAACAAACATTTCAGTTTTAAAGCAATCAGTATAGAGATTTACTAATAATATTATGCCATGCAATAAATCGATATTAACGAACATGGACAGTTCTCGATCGAGATTGTCCGTCCGACTACGCAACGCAGGTTTCCAAGGAACGTTGGCACCTGCACCCACGCTATCGTCTGAGGTCGCACCCACGCGTCACGCGGCAGTGGCTGCACCAACCGGTGCAAGCCTTTGTCCTACCTAAGAACCTTTGGAAAAGTGGTTTCTCGGTGAGGCTTTCGTTTAAAGTAAGTTTACTTACAGTGCGAGGTCGCAATCACCTACAATGTAAACATTCTAATCATCTAAACATAAAGTGTGCCTATGCTGATAAATTAGAATTACATATATTACTAGTATTTAATGGAATTCTCTTTCGATTACCTGAATTGCATTAGCATAGCACAAACTGCAAATACGAATAATACAAATTGCAGAAGTTACACCTATGAAATCATTCAATTAAATCTTTATTCCTTTCCACAATTTTCAGCATACATTTATATGAAATGGGAAACAGAGACTACTGTGGACCCTGTCATAAAGACACAGCAAAACAAAAATGGATAAAAGAAAGTAGGTACGCTTAAATCTTCGAGGAATATCAGGATCATCAGAATCCTTAAGAACTTGCTATAACTACACTTAATACGAGACCTACCTATACTAGTTCGTACACTTATTTGTTTATAAACAATAAATATTTATTTATTTATTACTGTACATATTATATTATGTTTTGGGTCAAAAACTTAATTTCTATTATTTTTAAACATGTATTCTAAAAACTATTTATATGATAAAATTCATAAGTATTCAGTATGTCTTAATCAACTATCACATCTAAGAGTAGCCGTTCCCGTGGTTGGTTGTTCACTTCGCGTGTCGGCTAATTATTATTGGTTTATTAGTAAAGCTGATTATCAGACTGATGGAGCGAGTTTTGCTCGTGTCGGAATTCGCTTATGTTCAATATGTAAAACAAAAGGAATCAATCGTTATGAAAATATAAATTACACAATATTTTGAGTGCAATTCCGCCCATGTGATTTCCGCCATCATTTAGTTTTTAAAAACTGAAACTTCACTCTTTTTTACTTTTGTTCTAATTGCCTCTACTACAAAATAGGAGCATGATACATGCCCTCTACGTACCACGATTTCATCTATTCATATATTTAAATTTCATTAAAATCGGTTCAGGGATTCTCGAGATACTTATACGCTTACAGAAAAATATACAAGAAAAAAATTATTAAAAAAATGGTCTAAAGTTTAACGACAATAAGTAGTGCCTCCGACCAGGTGGCTGTGGGATCGGAGAGAAAACTAGACCATCTATTTCTTTATTTGCATCTATTTTTAAGTTCGCTTTTTACGCAGTCAGTTTTATTAATTAATTTTTTAATAACGTTTTTTTATGTTTCATTTATTAGTTATTGTACGAAAGTAAATTTCGCAATCTTGTCATGTCAATAATAAAAAAAATATTAAGTGAACGTTTGCTAACAAACTTTACAACGTCAAAGATTCTAAATGGTCATTCAAAAACAAAAACCATTTGAGAAACCTAAAGATGATTTTTGAACATCTTTTCAATGATACTCAACTTGACATAGTTCATCGACTTTTATTTTTTTCTTTGTCCCAATACAGCGTCTTGTGGTCGCCATATCGACATGATTACGGTCATGTTTTTAGTGACACAAAATTAAGACAAATTGACCGTCGTAAGAATCGTCAAATTCGGCCCACGCGTTTCGTCTATAGAGCGGCGACACAAAGAAACAAACATACAGACATACACACATTAGATTGATGAACGCATTACTCCTCCTTAACGTTACGCAGTTGGGTAATAAAAATATCCAACAACATATTGAAGTGACTAAATACTGGACAATGAATTATCTGACAATATCTTTAATGTTTCACTTTGTTACAGTTCTTATAGATAATAAAGACCCTTAGATAAGTCGAATCATCAAAATGGAGCATCCAATATTTCGAAACGATCGAAAATCCGAGCAAAAGCACTGACGCAAAGATTAAACAGACAATACGTCATCATCATTGTTTCAAACATTTTGTTAAATTACATAAATGTAATGTAATTTTAGAATCTTTATCCGTTTTTTCAATACATCCCATCTTTAAACATGCGTCACGTTAAATTCTACAAATTGATATCAAAACATCAAGTGGCGTCTGTGGCGTATATTTTTTGCTCGCATTTTTGTGGTCACAGCGAGGTATCTTACATCCATGATTAAACCTGAACAATTTAGATATTATTGTTGTTTAATTACAACTTTTGTTGCTATATTTTTATAAATGTTGGACGTAATTGTTTTCAAGTTATACTAACTGACAGACCAGACTCAAGTTTAAGACGTTGTTATAGTCAAGAACGGAAACAAGCATGATTCACGACCCATTACCTTATATGGAGACGAACGGAAAGATCGACCAACTGAAAAAGAGTTTATCGGCGCTACATCATTCGTATATGGTTATCGACATGGACTCACATTCCTCGACAAACGCTATCGGTAAAGAACTACAAGGCGAACGCGTGAACGATACGTAATTAGTCCTTTTGTGGATAGGAAATAAAAACATTTATGTACAGGAAGACGTAGTACCTATTCTTAAAAAACTATACCGAATTGAGATATACCTACAAATTAACTGGTTAGTATTATGCTAAATAGAACCAATCTTGATAGAACCGAAATTTATAAAATGAACTGTGTAACTTTTAACCTGTTCAATACACATTAACCATATTTGGTCAGATTAAAGGCCACGACCCATTTAATTAACAGAGACAATTGATTGATAATGATTGATGACTAGTTAAAAGGTTAACTTTACAAAACAGTTTTGATTATAATGTGTGGATAGAGTCTGCATCAAAAATGTTAATAAAAATATCACTTAACAGTTCGGTTACAATTCGCGCAGACAGAGACTGTTTGTACGCGGTTAGTCAGCCTGTCATTTTTGCTGACATTGTATTGCGACGGTCCACCTAAACTTTATGTAATCAAAGCAAAATAGGTGCATTCTTTCAGCTTCAGGCGTAACAATTTAATAATATTATCATAAATTCGACAGCGTGTTTGTTTCATTCTTTGTCTTTTCTTGTACGTCGTAGGGACTGCTACTTATTCCGGTCAAAAGTTTTCATGAAACATAAAACAAATTGAATGACAAGTTTCGCGTTGTAACATGAATGGAGTAGTGGGGGTAGAACTCAAAAAGGAGAAGTATAGCTGCGGGAGCGGAAAAAACGAGACAAAGTTATAGGGAGTCGCGGACAAAAGCTTTTTTTGCACATATAAAACCATCAATTTCTTAAAAAATTTTAGATAATAAGGGTTTTGAAGCAATTCACCTGCTGACAAATGTCAAGGACAGCCACGTAAAAGCAATGGCGTGGTAAAAATATAAAAGCAGACAATCCTATGTTCAACTCGAACTTGGCGGAACTAATGGCACAGACAATTAGTTTTGCGGTACCGGAAGTGAGAAATGATTAGACCTGCGGCACTCTGACTCAGGTCAAGATTGCAATTGTCGATTCACCAGACCGAAGTTTAGTCATCGTTTCTACTTAAGAAAAATAAAATAAACGCGTCGATGTAACCCAATTTTACTCTACCTTCGTAGGTAATAATACAAACCAATGAAATCCATCAGAAGTTATATCCGATGAAGTCATAAGTATTGACAAATGTGTTCAAATAACAAACCCACGCAAGCGAACCGAAGGTTTTGCTTTATGGATACATTTAGAAAACCAGTTTTATAAAAGAGAGACGAATGAAATATACTGTTCATATTTTTTTTTGCCATACAGGAATATATTTAAAAAAAAACACACATATTGTTATAATTTTGGTGAGTGGGATTTCCGTGATTTAGATATTGAAATTATAGCATAACTAGCGATCCGCCACGGCTTTGCACGGATAGCAGTTTAATCTTTCCTAGTGTCGTATCAGCTTGTTGCGTCGAATATGTGGATTAGATTTAATTAGATTCAAATGTAACATATGTTAATTTTACTTGAGAGTATTTTTAATATGTTTTATTTCTAATCCTACAAATATTTGAAAAGGTAAAGAAATATACCTACATACAAAATATACTATTTCTTTGCATATGTATCATCATCATCATCAGCCCATTTTACCCCCTGCAGGGGCTTAGGCCTCCCCCAGGGTGAGGAGGAGGTTTGGAGCTTAAATCCACCACGCTACTCTAGTGCGGGTTGGGGATTGTAACGACCGCCAACTATTGACAGCGTCCGGGACCGACTGCTTAAAGTGCTCTCCGAGGCACGGAGTCAGTGATAGTTAATGTACTTAAGACAGAAAAACTCATTGGTACACGCCCGGATTCGAACCATGGCCCTATGGCCTTATAAATTTGTGACAGGTTCGTTGCGCTCTGGGCTATCACGACACTTATGCATATATATACAACATTGGTAACTTCTGCCTAATAACATCACGCGTGTCGTGTCGGTGTGGATTTATTTAGTCGAGCGATAGTTTTAATTTTGCGAACCACATACATATAACAACCAAGACCCGGTACCAGTATCAATATTCATCATATAAATACTGACCCGACCTGAGATTCGAACCCGGGACCTCCAGCTTCGTAGGCAGGGTCGCTACCCACTACGCTAAGCGGTAGGGTAGCGAGTGTGCATGAAATGTTTAAGGCAACCACCGCATTTAATTTGATAAGCTTTAGTATAGTATCCGCCTAAATTGCTATCCTATTACTACATCATATGTGACCATTTTTTTAAACATTAAAATGGGTATAGTAAACTTGGCTTAAAAGATAGACATGCGACCACGGACTTTTTTATAGTAGACCTATAGAAGAGGAAAAATTCTTCTATACATTGTTTTGTTATATATATCTCAAGATCTCAAGTGGATTAGGCAGCGTATTCGATGAAAGCTCCCAGTCGGCTTCATTATTCCGATATCTTCAACAATCATTGTAATATTTCAAACAAATTATAAAAACTTTAATAAACTATAACATGAACCTTTCTCTTGAATCACTCCCTCCATTGAAGAAACTCGTATGAAAATCTGTTCCGTAGTTTTTAAGTTTATCGCGTTCAGACAGACAGAAAGACGCGGTGGCGGGGGGATGTTGTTTTATAATATGTAGCGATTTAGTGATTAGTTAAACACTATAGGATAACTGGCCTAGTGCGAGTCGGACTCGCACACGAAGCCGTTCCACCATACGATATAAAAAAACACGTTACTTGCCCATACAAGAAACGTTTTTTATATTGTACCCCCTACAATTTTCAACCTTATTTTATTTTTATTATTTGTTGATATAGCGGCCATAGTGGTGTACATACTTCGAGAAAACACATGTCTTGTATCGAGACCCCATCTAATATTTACTAAACTTCATTGTTTTTGTAATTTTTTGTTTTGCGGCCTTAGCAATACATAACTACTCTGTGAAAATTTCAAGTGCCTGCCTATTAAGATTTAGACGATACAGCTCTGTGACAGACGGACACACGCACGGACGGACGGACGGACAGCAGAGCCTTAGTAATAAGGTTTCCGTTGGTACCCTTTGGGTACAAAAAAAAAATATCCAAACAATTAAATGTCGCGTCTAAACAATATCCATCACAACAGAATATTAATGATCGTAATTTTGAAACAATAATGTCAAACGATGAAAAGTAAAAACATCAACAAAACTGTGACGAAAATATTAATTTTTGTATTGTCTAAAATCATTATCCGTTACGCACCGAAATAAAAAAATCCAATACTCCTGCACAGGTGTACAATAGAGATCCCACCCCCTACTGTCCTCATCTCAAATGAGTGAACAGTAAAATACTTTTCACGTTATATTAATAACGTAAATCTTAACTGGAGGCCCGCGCCAACGGAATTATTTCGCCTCGAGTAACCTTTAGGGGTTACCCGACAACTTCGCGCCGGCAACACCCTAGTGTGCCGCCTGGCCGCTCCGATGAAGTCGTTAGAGCTTTCGGGCTAACGACACGCGTCCTTATTCTGCTTCAGGCGGTTGTTTAGTGGGTGCAACTCCCACATACCCCACGCGCTCGGGCGCGCGGAAGCTGTAGAGTTTAATCCGCTTTCCCATCGCAAGGGTAAAACAAAAAAAAACAATAGAAATTACAGGAATCGATTGATTCTTTTAGTTATCGTTAGTTAAAGAAAATACTGCAGACACGCACATTGCCACCATGGGAAAAACCAATTTTCTCTATTTTTTACACAATCAAAGACCTGATCTTATCTCAACACGATTTTCTTAATATTCGTGCTTTCTTTTTATTTCGAGGCACGAAATTGAAACCATACGTTCCGATGCGAAAATTTAAAAATCGTAAGTGGAATAATTTAAAAATATATATTCTTGAATGTGCATTATTATTATTTTAAAAGAATAATAATAAAAGTATACTTTCACGTTAAAGTTACCGACTTATCCTTTGAATTAGTGAAATGTGGTCAAAGTGTTAGTCATAAATTATGTACTGATTTTCTTTATTTTAGTTCCAATACAGTAAATTGTATCAACATAATAATAACAGTCGATACTTTATAAATAGACTTCTTCGAAGCGATAACGTCACTTATATTGTGATAATCATAAATCGTTTGTTCAATTCACAGAGAGCGATAAGATACCCAGTACATTCTTTTTTATTCACAATTCATCACTAGATATCTTGAAACTAATATGTCGAATTCTTCACATATTTTTGTCTGACATATTTTATTATTTAAACATTTCTCCTCTGTTATATTATACATAAAAAACATTGATTTGTATTATTGACTTAAAAATGCCTAAAGCGATTAAGTATCCCAAAATAAACTGCCCACGTGTCATTTACCTTTGCCTTCGGGAATATTCGGCTATCTTCCGTAAATATGGTCTTTCACATAATCTATTCGAAAATGGCCAATTTTACCGAAGCTACAGTTGTGACCGAATCATTGTAGGGATATAAAATAGACAAGCAATTAGAAATACGGTAATTCACAGTCGATAGATGAAGGTTGCTAGTTACTGAACTTTAAATGTAGCAGACTAGAAAGCGCATGCTTGTTAAACTCAACGACTCAAAGTCGATTTTAGTCAACAATAATTACTTTAAATTTTTTTACTGGTATCTGCTTTCATTGAATAGTATGTAACTAGTTGTGACGGGTCATACACAAAGACTAGCAACACTAACATCTAGGTAACTAATTGCGTGGGCCATACACGCGTCCCGCCCGCCTCCCTTCCTCATTCTATGGCTCAAATATGATAACTTTGGCTCTCGTACTATACGGCCAGCATTACTCCTCTATTTAAATATGTCAAAACTCGCTGGTTCCAGTGTTTATGTTTTAAGCGATCACAGCTGATGGCAAAAGTGTCCGTAAAATATCGACAGCTTATTTTTAAAACCTCCTTCTTTTTTGGAGTCGTTTAAAAATGTTGCTGCACGCGAAGCGAATCTAAGTTTTGTCACGTATTAATTAAACTTGGGCTAAGCAATCATATCTCGGTAAACTCTCTCCCTTTCTCTAATCAGTATAAACTGAAGCATACAAGCTATGCGGTATACGTATACCTAGACTATTACACAAAGTGCAAAAAACTGCTCTCGAGAACTGAAAGAGATCCTATAATTGAAATGTCAATATTCATATCTAATACCATGGGACTTTTGGGACATGAAGCTTTTACCAAGCTTTTAAGTTAACGCAATCAAAAAACGGCCATTTATACCGCATATTTTGACACTCGCCCATAAATCAAAATCTACAGGGTACTTCCCAATGACTTAGAATAATGAAATTCGGCAAGAAGTAAGATCTCACAGCACAGTAAAGAAAAACTTGTAGTTCTAGAAAATTAAAGTAAAATTTTATTTGACACTAGCGACCGCCCGCAGCTTCGCTTGCGTAGACTGCACATTCCTGTTTTAGGTAGTATTAACATTCGAAATAGTTTATACGTACTTTTTGCTGAAACTAATATTGGGTACATCCATTCAAACTTTCAATCTTCACTCTCCCCACTCCTTTAAGAAAACCGATACTCCCATACTTTTCACTTCCCGTTTCCCACCCTTAAAATGTAGAAATCCAAAAACCCTGAAACACGTCATTATTTATTTATGTTAAAATTTTTATGTTTCTAACTTTAAAGAACAAAGACTGTCATACAAAATCCCTCCATCCCTCCCTTTTTAAATTTGAAATTTCCAAGTATTCCTTTCTTAAAAATTAATACTCACTTTATAAAATAAACCACTGTTTAAAATTTTGGCTTCCTAGACTTAGTAGTTTCGGTCTTATCTACGCTGACAGATCAGTGAGGACAAACGACAGACAGCCACAAGAAGTAGCAGTTGTCACTCATGACAACCTTCTTTCACGTCTGCAAAGTTTCATTAAAATCTGTTCAGCCGTTTTGGAGATTAGTTCGAATAGACACATAGACGTACAGACGAACAAAAAGTAGTGTATGTCACTTTTAAACACCTCCTCTTCATACCCGTGAAATTTCATTAAAATCGGTTAAGCCGTTTTGGAGATTAGCTCGAATAGACAGATGGACGTACATATAGACATACAAAAAGTAGTGTATGTCACTTTTGACCACTTTCTTTCCATATCTGTGAAGTTTCATCAAAATCAGTATAGATGTTTTGGAGATTTGCTCGAATAGACAGACAGACAGATAGTATTATTTTATACGTATAGCCTATAGCCTTCCTCAATAAATGAACTATCCAAAACAAAAAGAATTTTTTAATTCGAACCATTAGTTCCTGAGATTTGCGCGTTCAAACAAACAAACAAACTCTTCAGCTTTATAATATTAGTATAGATACGTTTTTGTGCCATATGACGTTGAGTAGCAAATACATTAAAACACGTTATATAGTAGTACGGAACCCTCAGGGCGCGTCAGTTCCACTCGTACTTACCAGATTTTTTCAGCAAAGAGTGGTTCAACAAATTTCATGAGTGACAAGAGTATTTACTATATTAGAGTAGGTATACAGAAAATTATACCAAGACTTACGTCCGTATTTTATGATTTATTGGTGTGTAGCAAACAAATGAGAAACGTTGTAGGCAGTGAAAGAAAACGGTGTTGTTACGTAACAAAGAACTGGTTTTATATGACACATTTACAACTTAAATTAAGAAGGAATTCAATGAGATCAAGTCGCCATCCATCAAATCACGCGGCCCGCTTAGAACCACGTTTCACGCCAAGTGAAAGTGAGAGATGCCGAGGCGTTAGGTGCTAAAGGAGCCAGAGAAAATAAATATTTCGTAACGCCAATAACCGGGCGTGGTGGTACAATCGATAAATACCTGATGTGGACGCGTGATTACAAAACCCCGTTGATTTCGGTCACGAGTAGATGAAAACTTAAATCTAAACTTCTGAAGTTTCGGCCACCCAGCGGGTCAAAATCAGCGGGCTTTTAGTGTGGTTTATCCATACATGCCCCGATTACAAAAGCCCGTGGATATCGGCCACGTTCTACAATTTTTTTGTAGTAGAAAACATTGACCTTTAATGAAGCGGTTTCAAAAAGTGGTATAACTAAAGAAATTGCTATGAATGCTGCTAAATAATACAGAATTAAGTTTTGATTATTCTGTGAAAAAGAAAAAATTAACATAACATCTCTGACAACTTACAGTACTAATGTTTTAACGCTTTTAAATGGAGGGAATAGTACTAATCATTACAGCAAAGCTTCAATCAGAAAATTCAGAGATGTAGTATTACAACAAGGTGTAAGTGAAAAATATAATACGTATATAATAATTCAATTTATTTTTATATTTGAAAATTATCAAATTATCATGTGAACCGTCTTAGTCATAAGCAAACCATAATGATAGTTTGAATCGATAATACTACTTTGGAAGTGTATACTGAATCAAATAATTCTCATTATGTGATTGGTTTGAAAATAACTATATATACGCATACGCAGGTGTATATACTGATCAGAGACAAGTATTCTAAATTTTTATTAGAGAGTGATAAAACAGCAATTTTTTAACAAAAATTGTGACAGAGGAATTGTTACACAGGATGAGAACTGACTGTCATGTCACCCAAAATCTAATTGAAAGCATCAAAATTGAATTTCACAAATCACCGCCTTATATACAAATAGTTCAAATAATGCAGCATCAAAGAAATTCGCGCCTGGCCACATAAACTAATAAATTGTATTATTAAAAAAGTATTGAATAAAGATAACTTCAAATGGAACCTTTTTATTTACAAATAGTAACAATTTAACTGAACTCACCACGAAAACCAGAATTTTGTGGTGAGAATAAGTGAATAAACAAAGACTAAAAGCCTCTTGCTTTGGACCCACTGAGTGGCTGAAGCGTTCAGGAGTATAGAGTTGGATTTTTTATTACACAAAAGCCCGAGTAGAACGTGACCAAAATCAACGAGCTTTTGTGATCACGCAATGTGGACGTATAACAAGCTATAGATTGTCGCGAAAACGTTACGTTCTTCTATTACGTCACATTTGCAGACACAACACGACGGTTAATACAGTATAGAAATAAATAATTTAAAAAATATGATTACCCTGACCGGTTTTAGAATCTAAAAATTTTCTATCCATGAATGACAAATTTCTATGCCATAAGTCTAGTATTCGAGTTTCTGCTTCGCTAATCCTAAACACCCTTAATTCAACGGTTTAGATTGTACATATGAGAAAGATGTTAATATTTTCAAGACACTATTGGATAAAGCTTTTCATGGTAAAACTCCTAGGTATTATATCTAATAAAACAAAGATATTATTATATCACAAAAATTGAAGGCAAACAGCGTTACTATAAATATTCAACGAAATTAGCATAGTTCGATAAATATTAAAAATTCACCAATAACTCAACACAAAAGTAATGTACAAGTAACTATGTAGAATTAGCCCTTATTTATAACATCGGCTACAGGTTCCGACATGTAAATTTTGAAAAATAAAATTGTACAAAGCCTATTACATGCCGCACACGTAAAATCGTTCGTACCGATAATTTCAATTTATTCCAGTGATACAAATTGATGAAAAATATTACATAGAAATCGAATCGCTTCACGAGCCAGTTCTGTCTGTAGAAAGATTCTATTCACTACATAATAAAATACGTTAAACAAAACTAATTTGGGATTACGTCGATCCCATTTCAAACTCACTAGTGTAACTTTTCCCACTTGCAATGCATACTAACACAAAAGAATAAGTCCTGCCGACACTACAATCCTTCTTGTGACACCGCAAGAAATCTCTTTTCCGTGAATAATTTGCGGGAAAATTCTCAACTACGAGAAAGGCTTGAGTAATTAGAACGAACAAGCGGTTCTATATGTACAGGTAAGTCATTTATACACTTTTGTTATATGCTAGCGTTTTTTTTCCGGACAACAATATTTTTCAAAATTTCCAATTTTTATTTCTTGACTGATAAAATTGCGCAAAACTCTCAATTTTACGAGTTTTTCATCAGGCTTTGCATGTCTTCACAGTTGGAGCACAGTACCGCCCTTCCTCAATATTGAGTTGAGAAGCTTGGACTATAAGCCCACCACAGTGGTCCGAAGCGAGTTTGGGGCACACAAGTGACGATGTTGGCAGAGCTGTGTTTGAGTTTCATTTTTATATTTTAAAAACTAATTCCACAACACGTTTATGGCGGTGATCAAACCTACGATCTTTGTATCAAAGGCGAGGTGCTCAGCCACTCGACCACCACGGTTAGCGAGTATTAAGTATTAATTATGGAAGAATTAAATAAGCAAAACATGCTGTACATATTTGCCAGTCTTTGCATACGACAAAAAAACGACTACCCCTCGTGTGTTATTTACGGTTGAATGAATATTAAAACTTTCAGCGCATTTAGTATATATTATCAATAAAATTCTTTGAATCTATGTAGTTAATTTACACGATTATTTTGATTACTCTGAGAAAATCTTAAGATGTTGAAATTCTTAATCAATTTTTTTTATATTATGTTTACACCTTGATTATATATATTTTTTCTAAGTAGAGTTTCGGCGTCAAAAACGTAAATAAAAACTTCACTTGTTCGGTTGCAATTGACTCACACAGAGACGGTTACTACATAGTTTTTTTTTTTTGGGGGGGGGGGGGGGGGGATGTGTGGTCTGTTTAGTCACACACTAGTATACTTAATAAAAGTTAGCCCCTTTTGTGTTGGTATTGTATTGCAGCCATATAAACAAAGGTTTCCACACACTTATTTGAAAGTCGAAATGAATGATCTACCGGTCCGGAAATACTAGGAGAAAAATCGGTAAGAATTTCAAGAATGTTTCCTCCAGAATGTTTTGTTTTTTTTCTTTCAGTATAGAATGCTTAAAATTAATACAATGTTTCTTTTTTAATTATCGTTGCGTTATAATTTAATTATTAATTTATTCCACAGTAACCCTTTTTCAGAAGTTTGACTTGAGTACATTTTTTTTAATTGACTACAATCAAGTTCAGACTTTGGTGCCGTGGGAGAAGGGTAGGTGTCTACTTTGGGACGCCACGTGTGTCAACACATTTGCCGCCTCTCACCTTGGTCGTATCGTGGGAACGGCCGGAGCCGCTCCGGAGTCTGCAGCCGCCAGAAAACGAGTCAAATACTCTACTCTGGAGAGTAAATACTTGTTCGTCCCTCTTGCGGTGGAAGATGCTGGCTGTTGGGGGATTGAAGCCAAACGTTTCGTCGCGAGCATCGGCCGTCGTCTAAAAGAAAGGGGACTCGACCCCCGTTCCGGTTCCTTCCTGGTGCGAAGAATTGCCATTGCAATTCAGCGCGGCAATGCGATGAGCGTTATGGGCACATTTGCGTCGGGGGCGACGAGGGGTGGATTATTGGATTAGTTTTATTTTTCATTATTATTATTGTGTTCTAAATTGGAGATATCTAGAAAAAGAATGATCAATTTATCTGATACATAACGTACAAGTTTTTGAGATATTTGGTTTTAAATCAAGTTTAAAATACTTACCCATTGTAATTTTATCATAAACCATCAGGTATACAGTTGCCCATTGAAACAAATTGAAACCTCTGACAGTCTAAAGCGGAATCAATAACATATGCTTATACCTATTATTTGTATTGTGGCCGTCACCCACTTTAGAGAAAGGTTCTATGTTTTTATTTTCATAAATGTCAGGACATGGCAACTGACACTCATTAGCAGTCCCAGCCGTCGGTTACAAGGGACCGTAAGAATGTTACTTACCGAGCTTATCTTATACCTTTAATGTAAACTCAAACATAATCCGACTTTTGTTTTAGTGAAACTTAGAATGACAGAAACACAGTATTACGAAGGTGGTGGGAGATAGCGTGGGCTGTTAAGGATATCTGTGTGCGAACAACGAATAGAATCGTACTTATCTTTATAGTTTGCAAAACGAATTCGACCTTACCGTTATGACTACAAGGATGATTACATAATAACGGAGAACTCCTGCGACATATGGTAGATGACGACCTCAAGGATACCACCGAGCAAACTTATGTCATCGCGTCAGCGGCGAAAATATATTTCCCGCTCGTAGTTTACTATACAAAATAAATATTGACAAAAATTGTTGTACAATTACGAAATTCTCGGTTACCCAAAAGACCAGAATCGAAAATCGAAAAACACCATAACCGATTTTCACAGACTTGTCGTAATAAAATCTAGATTTATATTAATATCCAGCGTAAAATTGAGTAGTTAAGTCGTAAAACGGCAAATTGTGAAAATCGCGTCGAGCTAATTCTCTCGGATCACTGGCCAACAATCCATAATTACGATAGTCAGACATTATTATGATGGATAATATAATTCTAAATTTTACTGCTACTCAACTCCAAAGAGTTCCTAACATGGTCGGTATACATACCAGTATAAAATTAAAAAAGTTTATTTGTTCGTTACTAAAAATCTATTTCATCATTTATTAACTGATTGAAATTCAACACAGATCTTTCTGATTTTTTTAGTTTGGACTGGAGTAAAGCTCCCTGAATTTCAATTGTAATTCTTAGGGAAAATTAAAACTGCTATTTATATTCTGATTATGTGTATCTAGACTCAGTGTGGTTATTTGATATAATAAGAAAATTACATAACGACACTGTACGAAAGACATTACCATGGCCAAAGTACAAGGAGAAGTGGCAGCGAGAGCAGGAGCAGAAAATCATATGATGTTACGAGGTAGGTCACGCATAGCAGTTACACTTACAACAGTCAGTAACCGAAATAACAAAAAAAAAACCGATTTGAAATCATACACCTAAATGAAATTAAAAGCACAAAAAATCAATCACCGACAAAACGTCAAACGAATCAACGAGATGATCAACCGAGATGTCTTTTGAACACTTACGATTAGGGAGATGCGGTGAATTTAACATCAGTGGCAGCCTTCCGACAAGGTGATTGTTGCAAAACACCAACGTTGTTTTAACCAGATGTGCCTACTAAGGCGACCGTAGCAAGGTCCCGTACGCCTTAAATAGGCGTGTCGTGGGCGGAAGTATGCATCACAATATAACCGCCAACTAACTAACTGCCACTGTTGCGCGTGTGTCGCAACTTAGTGGACGCAAGTAGGGTAATGTAAGGCTCGATGCCTGATTAATTATCGATTGATATACCTACTTAAAAACACAACAGGCTATCGGAGTGCAGGTCCAGAAGCGAAAATCGAGTCTCACCTGCTGCAATATTTCAAACCCAGTGCCAACAATAGGCGAATGTAGAAATAGATTTCTCGCCAAAGCATTCCCAAATGGACTTAAAAGTAGAAATATTTTCAGGTGATATCAACACGATTAAAAATTGACAAGAAAAAATACAATCACACTGAATAAGAAAGACCCAATACACGGGCAGATAGAAGCCAGTGCGGCGAATGGGTTTAGGCTGAAAAGAAAATCAGTAACGAAATCGACGTTTCCATTTCAGATTACAAACAGTGTACAGCATCCTATTGATCCTATACATAGAAAAAAATATAAATACGGTTTATATTCCGAATATCTGATTCTAATCTCCAAATGATTGCTTTAAATCTTTTGAAGAGGAAAATCCCACAGCAAATCTCTATTTAGCTCATATAAAATATTCCGATGATATGCTCGCTATACCCAATATTGTGTTGGCCTTCAGAAAAATGTACCAGCAACCGACCGTGCTTGCGACGCAAAACAATAGCAGTTACTACATTCTGTCACATAAAAGAGTCAGAACCGTAAGAGGGAGAGTTATCAGTAGATTTATTTAAGGTATTTTCTGCTTCAAATTATGAAGACAGACGTTTACAAGATATAGAATACTATAAACCAGGTTTTTCATTTGGAAAAAGTTGTATATGGGATATGTTATTCTTAAGAAATAAATTGCTCCCATATCCAGCCACTTCCGAGTGTAAAACCCAGTTTTCTGTATTCAGTTGCCTTTGTGCAAGTTTGTCTGTACATTTTGAATTTATTGATAGCTCTTGGTTCATAAAATTTAAACTGTTTGGAGAGGGAACATACACATTACACAAAACAAAGTGAATAATAATCTTCTTAATAACAAATAAATTGATAGCCTTGCTGGAACTTTGTGGTGAAATTAATAATCATAATGAATAATGTCAGACAGACCGAATAATTATCGATTTTTAATGCGAACATTTAATTCCTGTAAATTGGCCTCAAAATATAAACAGGCGTTAAACAGCTAACGGTTCAAATGTTGCGTTTTCCTTCATCAGAGATGTATTAATTAAAATTCTTGCGGCGAACAGGTTTACGTGAGGTGGTCCTATTTTACATAGTTATGTATTGGGTTGGGGGAAAAGTATTTTCGAATTTTGTTTGTATGAAGTTTTATGCAACAGATAAAGTTGATGCAATTTAAGAAAAAGTGGAGCAAGATCGGCATATTAGTAGTTACGACATTGCTGAAGAACTAGGCATTGACCATAAAAACCTTTTGACTAATTTGAAACAGTCTAAGTATACAAAAAAATCTATGTTTGGGTGCCCTATAAGCACATTGAAAAAATCATCCTGATAACGCCAGAATACATACCTTTTTAGCCACTCAGGCAAAATTTGGTTTGGCTGGGAAGCGCTAATACATCCACCATATGGCTCTGAGACCTTGCACCCTCAGATTTCTAATTGCTTTGATCTGTGCAGAATCCTTTAGATAGTATAAAGTTAATATCAAGAGAAGATTGCCAAAATTAACTTTCGCATTTCGTTTAACCACAAACCCCAAAATTTTTACAGCAGCGGGATCATGTCACTACTTACAAGATGGCAACAAGTTATCGAACAAAACGGCACATATATTCTTTAATTAAATGTAATTAAACTATGGAAATAACGCCTTGAATTTGTAAACACGAAAAGACTTTCTGCCCAACCTAATATGTACCGCATATGCATACCTTCTTCGGTTCATAGCAAACGCTAAGCTTGTTTGCGGCGGATGTTGAAATATTCACTGGCATGTTATTCGCGTCGCACATTTGGTTGCGTTAATATTTTTTACGCGATATTAATTGATAGACTTAGGGAGAATTACAACAGAGGTGCTAACCGTCAAGTTATCCAATATATATATTATACATGTGTACATATTTTTATGAGGTATGAGATACCATGCCCCAAATGAAATACTTATAAATAACAAAAATTGAAAAGGTCACTACAAATAAATATATAGACAAAATTGTAATAAATCAATTTCTTGTAGAAGTTCCATTGGCCACAAATGGTTATTGATTATACGTAGACGAAGCTTTAATAAGATCAATTAATAATATTATAATAATAATTATTATTATTATTAATAATAATAATAATAATAATAATAATAATAGACCAATCTATACATTTCTCTTAAAATAAAATAAAAATGTCTGTAATTTTCTCAGTTATTTCTTTCCAGAAATTAATTAATGAAATATCCCTGTGACGTCAACTAGACAGATGTTTACTAATTGCATTATCTTAAGTTAAATGATATCATAATATTTTTATTGATTTATGAGGATTACAATTTCCAATGACATAATTATTATCTTACCAAAATATTTTTTTTTTACTTTTAGCTTTGGTTTTTTTCTGTGGAAAGTTGTGCAATAGGCTATACCGCCCAGATGACGTCACAGGGACAATTTCCAACGTCAGATGAATTTTCTTAAATATCCGGCAAATTCGCAAATAGAAAAAACAATATTTTGAGAGGTCATTCTAAAACCTCAATCCTTTAAATTTTAATGACAATAAGCGCAACTTAAAAATTTTTAACCAATCCCAATGCTATTAAAAAAAAACAACAAAAAAAAATATAACATTTGAACTTGACCAAATTACTAAAATTCTTAAGAGAAACGAAAGTACGAAACACAAGACAGCATCTCATTAGCAGTTAAGGTATATAAAAAAGATACGGCAAACGCAACCCGACTGAGAAATGAAACCTCTCTGGCCGTTCAATTCAAACAATCGACAGCGCCACACAACTCTCCATTTTTACCAGCGATGATAATACAACAGCTTCACTCACACGCTATTATTCGCAATCGGTTTCTCTGCGTATCGAATAGATCGGCTTTACGCTTCTCATGGGGAACTTTGATTCGATACATAGGCCCCTTCTGAGTTCTCGACTATATTTAAGTTGCAACATAAAATATGTATGAAGTTCACGCCGTCACGGCCGAATATTTTACGCCCGACATCGATGTTTACGCAGTAAATATGTTTTGAATGGCATTCACGATATTATGTATTTATCTATATTATCATATATATAACTGTAACGGAAGGAAATGTGTACTAATCTATACTAATATTATAAAGACGAAAAAATTTTTTTTTGTTATGGGTAAACTCAAAAATCCTTTCATCTATAAAAAGCTACATTAATAACGAGTACAATTCCAGTCAAACTTTATGGCGGATATGAACATAGGCACAAGTCGCGTCGCAGCAACCAGTTTTAAGTGTAGCGGGACCATAGCGGGACGCAGTGGAGCGAGGGGTATATGACTGTACCTGCGCAAACACGCTTAAAGCGTTGTATTCCGATCCGCCATAAAGTTTGAGGCGAACTATACCATGGGCTACATTTTATTTTCAAACTAGCTTTCCGCCCGCGGCTCTGGTCACGTGGACTACACACTTGTATCGGGACCACTACAATTTTTTACGTACAATATAGTTTATAAACTGAAGAATGATATAGGCTACTTTTTATCCCGGAAAAGGGTGACCCGTACAACTGTGTAGTCCACGCGAGCAGAGCCACGGACCGAAAGCTATTGGATATGATTAGAGACATCGTTTCGAGGAATTTGATGGTTATCAACTAAATAGACATTCCTAAGGTTACAAATAAAATTTCTGAATAAATTTTTGTATACCTATATGGTATGGAGCAGTGACTAATCAGGACTGTATTAAGTATAATTTAGATTTAGATGTAATAGAGTTTTTAGATGACAATTTATCACATTGCCCGGTCATTAGTAACAGTGTACAATTTGGTTGGGCAATTTTATCATTTACAGGTTAATTATAAATACCATTTCTAAATTAGTAAGTTATGTTAGGCCGTTTCGGTCTTCGCATTCCTAAACCTAAGTTTATTTATGTCAATACGTAGAGCGAAACGGAGTGGGGCGACAACGACGAGCGACTCAGAAGCCTTCTGATACATGTCAAATTCGTTCAATAGGGGTTAATTTTGGTATTCGTAGGCCAGGTTAAACTTCTTTGTTTCTGTATTACATGATATGAAAAAGGTTTAACTGAAAATGTGTTATTAGAGATGTTTTCATCATACTGCCCTATACACAAAAAGCATTAGGCATGTGATATTTTCAGAAAATATTGTTTTGCGCGGTCAATTTGAACATTATTTATATTGTACGGGTATTAAATAGAATGTCGGATTAATTATTTTGTCCATAACATGTACAACTCGAGAATCACTAAAGCGATTGTTATAGAATTATCGCATTTGAATAATTAATGTCGCGGTTTAACAACATAAAAGGTGTGTAACATAACGTCATCACTATGTTAGGAGTAGAGGTATTAGAAGAAAATTAATTTAGCTTGGCTCGTGTGGATTACATGTGTGTAACATTTAGCTACTTACTTAATAAGGCGATTGATTTTACAAAAACTTCTGAAACATGTCATTTTGATTTCTGATCAAAAGTTTGAATATCAATTTAACTGCTTTCCCTCTTAAGGATTAAAATATTAATGCTAGGACACGTCTTCCTTAATTGTCAATCAAAAGACTAAATAGTAATTGCCATGGTTTTACCTTAAAAAAAACTGAAAACTCGTACGTTTCATTCCCTATTTTGCTTTTGGGTTAAATTTCTATGAATCCAATAAGTCTTCTTTTAATTTTTAACAATAAAGCCAAATAATAACACATAGTTTTATCTTCCAGAACGATGGAAGTGCTCGGAAGTTCACAAGCCCAGTGGATTATTTATAGGAAATGAAATATGATGAGGAGGAAGGATTACGATCACGCTATTAGTTTATCATGGCCTCAATTGTTATTAACCTAACAGACGCACGCCAGCGTTCTTAACTCGTGCCACTTATTGTACCTCATAAAACACATACCTCTTATAAATTATTAATGCGAAACGTGAAAACCATACGGGCGAAATCCCACGTAAAACTATACATTAAAACATGATCAAAATCGAATAACGTTCTTTATAGTTCAATCTTTTAATTACTCGTAAAGTTAATGTGTATAATTGTATAGTAATTCGTATATTAAGCGTAAAAACAAATTAAATTAATTTAAGGTAAAAAGCGGGTCTTTTATCTGGGTCGGTGCCCGCAGTCCGGCGCTGTTGTACTCCTTTCGCGGGGCCAACGAGCCGTGAGGTGAGCCTAAAGGCGGGCCGACACATTGGCCAAAAACCTACTATTAGACAAAATACTCGTTGTGGACCGTTGGACTTTTGCTGGACATATCTACCAGTTGGTCAAGCTTGCACACTGTTTTCGTCAGGGTCAGGGTCTATGTTGAATCAGATCGGATCTAATTTGGAAAAGCTACTTGACTTTCGCGGAAACCTTTGAGTTTCCCATCAAAAATCAGACATTTTTTGGAAGTTTTAATTACATAAATTATTACGAGATTACGTTAACTCAATTATAATTGAAACTGTGAAAATTACGAAAGGCAATGGAAAAATAGTGTTTCCCGAAGATGTCTGACTATTTCCGATTTGGTTAAGATTACAGAGAATCGAGTGGGTTAGAGGTGCCATGTGACGGAATTTGTTTGCAGAGACGCATCCCAAAAATTACACACCCAATGAAAGTAAGTAAAAATATTGCGCATACGTGAATTTCGTTTCAGATTTGTCTCATTTTAGAAAGTAGATAAGTCATTCATCCCTTCCCTTATATCTTTCGTATGATTTAATGTCGCATGTTAGACTTTAGGTTAAGAGATCTGTCTTGAGTACGCAACATACTACACACTTGAAGGGAACAGCGTATCCGCCTACATACCAGCTCTAACATATTCTAATGCTCTGAGATTAAGATTTTCGTGAAACGTTCGTAATTTTTATTTACCAACCACTTGAATCCAAACACGCGACTAAAATGTGGGCTTGCTTCAACTCGCGAGATGTTTCACGGTCTGATCGGCCCAACCTTGGCTTATCCCGGTTGACACCCGTATACTATGACATCAGCATTCAGTAATATCGAACCAAAAATGACCGGAGGCCAAGGTCGCCCCATCGATCCTCACGTCCGACCTGTCCCACGTATCAAATGAGAGAAACAACCGCGCCTACGTAGATACCTATACCGTTCGAAATCGAATTCAAGCCGACCTGCTTTCGACGTTACATAAATGAAACAATCCATTTCACAGATATTAGAGATAGACGAAGAAAATTAATAAGTAATTAATATTTATTTTTTTTTACTTTCTGGTTTCTCCCGCATAGTTTTCACGATACGTATTACCTATTTAATTTTTAATATACATATAAGTATTAGCGCATATTTCTTACATCTTAAGATGATTGTGTACTTGCAAATTTTCATACAAACAGCGTTAACGGTTGCACCTCATTAAACCTTAACCGATTGTCGCGAAAAAAATATATGGCATTCAAATCGGTAAAAACTAGAATGTTTTTTAGTTTGTAAAACTTCGATCTAAATTTTATCTTACTGCTGTTCTTAAATTAGCAGTGTGATGAACATAAATTGAAGCTGAATTTCATCGGTCTAATTGGGGAAGTTTTATTGATAGCACTTTAATGGTCCTTGAGTTACGTCAAAACGTTTAAATAACAAAGAAAATTAAGGAGTAAACTCCAGGATATTTTATAGTTTATATGTAAGTACCGTTTTTGTTGGCCTTATAGGTATGTTCTAAATAAAAGAATTAATTAAAATCCTGCGTTGCCAATTCTTCATTTATTAACGTTTTAATCTACGACCGCTTAGCCTAGTGGGTAGCGACCCTGCTTACGTAGCTGGAGATCCCGGGTTCGAATCCCAGGTCGGGTTAGTATTTATATGATGAATATTGATACTGGTACCGTGTCTTGGTTGTTATATGTATGTGGTGTCTTCGCTTGGTATCCAAAACACAAGCTAATGCTTAGTTTGGGGCTTAGACGTTGTTGTGATGTATGCTTTATTATTATTATCTATTTAGTAATTTTATACAATTCATAAAGTACGCCAAAAACATTTTTTGTGTAAACATAACCACCGTCGTAAAACTTGTATTAAGATATCAAGACTTCAAGATCAGTTCTTATCAAAATGATATCATTTTAAATGTGCCTATCTTATTGAACTTGACTGACTTAACTGTAGGAAGTTTAGGATTTCAACTCGACATTGTTAAAAACTATTTTACGCCTATTCATTGCGGAATATTCCGTCGTGAATATTGAGGGAAGGAATGTTTATAGTTGTCTTTTTTTATACCTTCCTTAATATTTCGTTGACGGCAACAAGAAAAGTCGCATTATTGATAATTTTAAAATTATTATTCAACTCATATGATAGACACGAATTTGAAACATTGCAATTTTCAAGCCCCAGTGTATCCAATTGTCAATAGGCGAAATAGGTAGAGTTGTGACGCTAAAAATTATGCCTTTCGAAAATCTGCACACTCATCAAATAATAATAATACAAAAAGAAAAATATATTCCAATTTTCGATCTTATATATATTTAAATAAATTTAAATAATAACATTATTCTGTATCGTTATATAAGTGTTATTATTTAAATTCAATTAAGTATATAAAGTCGAAAATTTTAATATATTTTCCTTATACAGTGAGGGATAAGTACAATAATTAATACACGTAATTATAGGTACAAGAATTTTAGCCTTACCGACACGGCAACAGAGTTGCTCGACGCCATGCCTGCATCACCGACATCCTGACCAACCGGGACACTGAGGAACCTGCGCAGTGTCCCGTAACCAGATGCTGAGGCGACCATCGCAACCATTACTTTCGCAAACTTTAGCCACAAGGTTTATCCTGGTTTTCTGTACTCGACAAACAAACCAAAATCCTTAACTACACAGCACTGGGTAACATTTTTCAGATGCGCGCGCGGCGTCCGCTCGTTCGTCGCCGTTTCGTGCACTGCACTGAGCGCTAGCGTTTCAAACGCCGATGTATCCCCTACCTATTCGTGCTCAAGTTATTTGAAACTAGAATGCCTTCGGAAACGTTACGTCTTTGTAAGGAAGTATGTCATTTCAATGCGAACTTCCTCTATATTGGCTTTTAAAATATTTTGCTCTAGTTTTGTTTATGTTTGTCAAAAATAATAAACTATGCCAGGGTAACTAAAATCTATACATCTCGAAAATACAAAAAGTCGGTTAATAATTCTAGTGGTAGTAGTGGAGACCGCTTAATAAATTATTAATAACTGTTGCCCTGATTTTTCGTAACTTAAAGAATTACCTTTTTTTTTAATTTATATAAAAAATAAATTTTCAAAGTGTAAGATCACTTTTATAAATCGTGAAGCTCGATACATAAAAATAATAATTATTAGTTTGGTATCCCAATCCTTATTTTTAATATCTATCAAATCCATAGCATAATTTTTGACAATGAATTTTCTATACTCAAAAATTTGAGAAAAACTGTAACAATAAAGCTTATTTTTCATCTCTATTTCGTGCCAAGCAAAAAATATTTTTAGTTTTAGCTACAAATTAATCAATATTTAATACAAAAAACCCTGTTTAAAATGTATAAGAGCAAGCGATAAATATTACACTCTCCCTCTAATTGTAGCAAAAACCGGGCCTTAAGTCATATTGGTGAAAATTGGTTGACCAATTCCAACTATTCCCATAAAAATAACAATATTGTGGGTATGGTAACCTCAAATTGTGGTGCCAATTTAAGCAGTAGATTGATATGCAAGTATTCAATAAGTAGTTCTCTGTTGATACGGACCAGTTTCCACCATGGCTTGCAATTCTTTAGATTGACTTTAGTGACTGATCTAACACTTGGTTATTAGCATACCTCTTGATGGTTAGCAATTAGGAAAAAAGTCAACTGTGAAAGCAACTAAATAAAAAAAAACACATAGTGTGTTCATTAGTGTTTTCCTCCAAACACAGCATTGATGTTATGAGCTGTATTAGTACAATGCCATGCATGTAATTAATATGAAATTATTATACCTCAAAAACTGGCATGTTTTTATTCTTTTATACAGTATTCATAATATAAAAGGCAAGAGTAAAATGTCTGTGTGCCAATTATGTTTTAAAGAAATATTTTTTAAAGATAAATATTTATTATTATAACGTGTAGGCACAGACCAGTCAACCTTTAGACCACGCTTTAATAAACGTCAGTACGAAAACGAAATCGCCAAAAAGTGGCGGGGTGCGGGGAGAGGTCGGCTAGTTTTCATTGGCTCGTTCAAAATTGACAATTTAATGGCTTCTGACGTGCTTCCAACTGACGGCTCACTAGTGACGTAGTTATGTAGTGTCACTACATAGCCTTGGCGAACGCTACTCCCTATCAAAGCGTGGTCTATAAGGTTGACTTGTCTGTGCGTATAGGTTACAAAATATGGTAAATTTTTATCAGAAATTAGATTAAACATTATATTAATTACAAATTAAAGAAATCAGTAGGTATTTAGCTGTTAAATTAGGTGATATATTTGAATTTTACCAGAACAGTTGGATAGTGCCATATCACTGTATTGTCATCAGAACTGCACACAACTGCCAAGTTTCTTATTGATATTACAAATGAAACATAATAATTTGGTAAATACCGCATCAAGTGACTTTCAGGTCCAAATACCACCAATTCCTATAATCAGCTCCAAAATGGTACTTGTAAAACTAGGGATCAGAATGAACATTTGTGGCAAGTTATAATGAAATTCAACGGAAAATAACGAAAGCTTCAAAATTCCTTCTACTTCCTCCAACTCCTCTAATCAGTTACCTCTGTGCCAAACTTTGAAAAAATCTTTTGGATAATAAAGATAAACTGGATTCCTCCATTAACTCCAATCAGCTTCAAAACTGTACTTGCTAGGTACCATAATCACGAAGGTCCAAACCGGGACAGGATTGTGTGTATTAAATAAATTTGTTTTCTTTAAAATAACTGTATTGAATGACTAGGCAAAAAAAAAACAAAACGAACTTAGCTAAGTAAAGCAAAAACATATAAATCTTAATTTATTTATTAAACCATTCATTTTTTAATGCTTGCATGTATTTTTTTTTTACAGTGTATTATCATTCCTTATTTTGTCGTGAATTTTACAATACAGAAGTGCACATACTGTAGATTTGTGTATGCATCCATGATCATCCACGAGTGCATTGCTAATGTATACTCAGCGAACACTTGGTATTTGATGAGCGTTGTGTCATGCGCACAGTGATATGCAAAAACTGGAACTTCAATTGAAGTCTAGAGTTCAAAGGGAATCTTTGTGCTAAGTATCAAAATGATCTGTTGGAAAATAAGGAAATCTACAATTACTCTCCAACCAGCACCAAAATTATACATAGAAAATTAGAGGTCAAAGAGAACCTGTGTCAATTTCAATAAATTGAAGACTATGGAAATCTTTAATTCTTCTATTTCCTCCATAAATTCCAATCAACTGCAAAATAGTACTTGCTAAACTGGAGAGAGGTAAAGGGGATCATCGGGTGCCAAGTTAAAAAGAATGGTTGGAAAATAACGTTATTAGAGTGTGAGTGGATGGATGGACAAATTAGCATACCAAAATTACAGGCAGTACTTAAAACAGTAGAAACGTTATAGTATACTTATGAACTTTATTTTAATTATCAGCAAATAATTATTACAGAATATTAATTTTTGAACCATTTTAAAAATTCTTCCGAGTTTAAATTATTTTTTTCAGTGAGGCAACATAGTCACTAGCGAAATAAAAAAGGAATCATTAGTGGGTGAACGGAAATTTGTAAAATGCTGACATTGATAATTACCATTTCAACCATGTATATAACAAATATTACTCTTGTAACATAAGTAGGGAACTATAGACTTGATTTAATGAAACATATCGATATCTTAATTTGCAAAGCCGCCAACTCCATTTGAGTTAATTATTTAGGAGACACTTAAAACATCATAATTATTTTTAAAGACTAACTATGAAAAAAATTGAAATCCCTTTGGTGTATTATTTTTATTGGCTATTTTGACGTGACAATGTCTTATAATTCGATGGAGCCGGCTACACGCACGAAAAAACATGACTCATGCGGCGTTACCTCGCTCTGAGGCGTTCCATTTAAGGCTTGAAGTGCAAGCGAGAGCGCGGAACGAGCGACAAAGAGGCACAATCGGCCTCCGCGTTCGGCAGCGTTCGACATCTGTCTCTCTCCTACTTGAGTGAGCGATGCGTCCGTGTGGACAGCTGCTATACAATAATACATTTACATGTTTTCGTCAAGTATGAAGTGCAGTGAAAAGTGAATGTGGTGTCAATTGTTTATAGCAACGAACGTTAAATATCACACATGTTTAAAAGTTGTAAATAAAAGTTGTAAAACAATTGCTCAACGCACATTCATACTTGTAAAAACTATGTACATTGTAAAAAAATAATTGACATAATTGTATTTATGCGTACAAATAAATGTAACTTGATCAATTCAATTGTGATTTCCATTTACCTCCTTCTCTATATCCATACAAAATATCTATCAAACAAATAAAATTAAAATTTTCTTTTGAAAAATGCAACCATTCCATCAGTATTTTCTTATGACATTGTCACGTTCAACTATCGTCAGTAAGCCGACTTTACAGACAACCGTTTTTTTTATAATGTACAATTTCTTAAAGTCTTTTTATTAAATTACTACAGTGTTTTTTGGAGTTAACCTACTGTCATTTCCTGAAAAAATATATAATCTAGGAGTTATCGGGTTTGCTTGAAGGATCACTTTAGAGGAAAAGGTATTTATTTTATTTTATACCTGAATAAGAATAGTATATGTGTGATAATCAAACAATTTTATTGTCCAAATTAAAAAGAGGTTTTTTACTTAAAACGGCTTTCTGGTAGTAGTATGTGGTAGTCAGTACTTGTCCCTGTAGCTTCAACCATCCAACCCCAAATACAGGATTTTCCAACGGAAAATGTATTTAGAAACAGTGTTTTACAGACTCTCGCCTTTCTTTAAGTAGTAAACAAAAAGCTTAACACTTTTAAATTTTTCTGGACCTTCCCTATCTTTTCTGTCTGATTGTATGTACTACTTTGATATATTTTTAACGTTAATTCGTTTTTGATCCCAAGTCAGATTCCAAAACTTATTAAATAATTATTTTCTATCCTCTTCAGAAATATAATGGCACTGATTAACACAGTCTTTTTTATCTTTACAGCTACACCAAGGCTTTCATTATCTTTTTTGGTTTCTTTATATTTCTTTTCCATTTACCAATAACTTTTTTCTCCCTATGATATTCTTTACCCTTCTTTCTGTTTGTTGTATTGATTACACTTACCCATTCACCTTTCTTTACTTAACAACCTTTCTTCCTTTTAACATCGGTTCTTATGGTTCAGAATCAGAGTCCCTGTAATCGACTAGTTTATTCATAAATTCAGGACAGGCAGTTGGAATTTTGATTTCGGTATTATGAACTGTTAGGTCTTCGTGTTACAAATCAACACTCAAATCATCATTGTGTATATCAGTATTGTTTTCAATACAATTCAGGTATCTAATCATTGTCAAAGAATGTAGAAAGTCAAAAGTTATCAGGCCCAAGCAAATCGTCATAGGGTTTCAGGAATTGGTGAATGCACTCCAATCATAATAATTTTTTTTGCACGTGACATATGTGCATGCAAAAACGAGAAAAACCCAAAAAATATAATGAAAATAAATTAAGAAAATAACAAGAAATGCATAATAGATTATAACAAGAAAGTGCAGTACATTTGGGTACGTACAGATTTATAAATTGAAATTAATATCTACTGTTGTAATCGAAATGATAATTATATATTTAACCATGTGAAAAATTATATAAATATGTTATCTAACTCAATGATCTAACTATGCCTATTATAAACTTCAAATATATGATTTTTTTTGTCACAATCTAAAATGACGTAGAAAAATTGAGTTAATTAATTGTGGAGTGGAGGCACACGCGGTTCTATCACATCATACAAAACAGCTGATCTCGCGGAGTGAGCTGTCAAAACCATAAAGGTTTAAATGCATGTGGAGTTAGCTGGTTTTCCAATATCAATTTATGTAAAGAATTGTGATGTTATTTGAGTTGTTGGTTTTTCCGATTATGCCAAATAATTTGTACTAAAAGATGGCATTGAAAACTTTTTTTGAGGAAAAGTGGAGTTGGCAAATTTGCGAATTAAGGTATCGATATACAAAACCCAAAGCATATGAAGATGACATACAACACATATACCAGAACAGATTTTTATACTGTTTAGATATTACGACAACCTCCAAAAGGTTTCACCGTGAAAAATTTATAATAAAAAATTTAAAAAAATTGTAAAGTGTATTGTATTTTATTATTAGCTTATTGAATTCATAACTGAATTAATTGACAGTTGCTTATGATTTAGGTAGTGTGTATTATCAATTTAAATTGTTTCAAAAGTGAATACAAGTGACAATTCTATGGTCTCATGGGTATCCATGGACAGTTGTTGTAAGCTGTTTCACCTATTGATCAGCATCACCTATACTGATAAACTAGTGTTTAGATGGTTGGACCGAATGACCAAAATGCTAAAGTACATGCAACCAATCTGTGTGGCTTTTAAATTAGTCACAACACTATTGCAGTAACAAAATAGAAGCATTGCGACAGGAAGTATGGTGGACTTGTACAAATGGGTGTGTGCGTCGCACTTTAGAGTCAACCAGAGTGGTTGTAGTATATCTCTGCTGTAAAGTTTTCTTATTCTAAGACTAAATCACAAATAATAACACAAGTTACTCTAAAATATTAAAAATGTTGACTGCTAGCTTTCTAACTAAGTACTTCCTTAAATATGACATTTCTACCACAGATGATGAATAATAATGAATCAAAACTTATTTAACATTAAATTTAATCAATTTATAATCCCTATACTAGAAAAATTTTGTTCAAGATTTTTTTTATAAATTATAATTCAGATATTACTTCTTTATTATTTATAATTTATAAGCAATCAAAATTTGAAAACTATTCTTTACTAGGCTTAAAATACTTAACTTTCTAATAACAATAGCATTACTTAGAAATATATTACCTAATTTAAAAAATGTATACATCAAATGTGTAGGCAGTGAAAACCAGTCCTCCCACATTGTTTTAGATTAAATATGATCTAAAGGAATGAACATGTACCAAACTACGTCTATTTGTTCCAGGTTTGTGCAGGTGCAGAATTATTTTAATTTTCGTTAAGTAATGAATAATTTAAACCTAACTTGGTAGTGTATATTGTAAATATCGCTAAAAATTGTGTAAATACATGAACTATCCATTGTTGGTTTTAACAAAAAATATATTTAAACAATAATTTCAGCACGTGAAGCGGTTCCAATTATCATAGCCGGTAATTACATGCGCTAAGAGACTTACTTGTTTAGTGTCCAATGAATCCATGGCCTCCATGTTGGCATGTGTTCTCTCCTGCTTCTCCATGACGTTGAAAACATCAGCAGTGATTAAATAATTGACTTTTAATACGTATACTTTATAGAAATTGTAATCATATTAGAAAGACACAGACACCAAGATTTCTATTAAAACAATGTCAGTGTTCAGCACTAAACACGATCGTCGGTGACACTCCTACACATTTATCTAAAAGTACTTATTATTTGCGCTAATGATTTTACTCGAAGACATATCGACATTTTCAATAATAAAACAATTCTTCAGAAATAATTCCGTTTGGTTAGTCACTAAAAACTTATTTGTTCACAATGCAAAAATTTTTTAACATTCCGTCATCGAGCTGACTGGTACTTGTGTCTTGGGCCGCTGCCCTAAAAAAGCTCTATTCCGTTACAAGCGCGACAAATACACTTACAACATATTTCAAAATTAAAAGCACTTAGCGTGTACCTAATTAAAAATTGATTTGATTTCTGCTTCAAATTTTAATTATCATACTTGAAGAATTTCGCTCAAGCTATATCTCAGAGAATGAGGCCCGGCCACAGCTCTCTTTTTTTTTATACAATCTGAATTATTCTAAAATACAATTTTGAAACATATTACAATTTGGAGTTTTATTTATCCAAGCACAATCACAAGTAATAATGACCGTTAGTTAGTCTGTGCCTGTAGTCATTACGTCTACGGGCAAAACAAGCAGAAAACCACTGATATCACAAAACAGAAAAACGGAACGTGATTAAAAATGAAAAAGGTTGTTGAACGAGTGAGATTGATAACCGAACGACCACTGGCCCTCAACAGCCACCCACAGAATACCAATAGCCACCAATAGCCCACAACTATCAATGGTGTATTTTATCGTCAATACTTTAGTGCATTTAATTAATTTAAGTTTTGGTTCATTTCATTGTTATATATGGTTATAGTAATCTGTGTATATGGTTTAGGACTTTAGTGTATTAGTGTTCACATGTGGTTCACATCATGTTCCCATTCGGGTACTATTGATCTTGGACCTCGTTCCATGTAAACCAATGTAAACGACAATGCCCCGCGAAAAAAGCCGATATCGTGAAAGACGCAGTTCTTCGTGCAGCTCCGAATCGTCGTACGAAAGGAAAAAATATAAAAGTAAACACAAACGACGTTCAAGGTCTAAAGATCGTTCGGAATCCAGTAGTCATAAGAAAAAGAGATCCACGAGTCGTTCGAAATATAAAAGGAGAAGCTATTCGAGAAGTTCATCTAGAGAGCGATATGAATCAAAATCACGATCGAAGAAACTTAATCGGCGTTCAGTTTCAAGGGACCGCGACTCAAGATCCAGTTCAAGAAGCAAATCGCGACATTCTAAAAGCAAACATAAATCTCGTAAATCTCGTTCTTCTGACCGTTCAAGTTCCAATGAGATTGGTATAAATTTATTTTTATGGTAGCAATCATTGATATATTATTACATGGAAGAGACATCACTATAATTGCACATGGTCCATAAATTTTTGGTACTCATTGATCAATGCTCACAACTCCATATTACTATATTCTTGTTTATAGCTGTTCTTTGTTTTTGTGTGAATGAAATTTGGTCCATAGGTACCTAGCTTTGGTGACAACTGATATGTAGTGACTTATGTATATGGTAGCAGCTCACATTTGTTTGTATGTTACGCGATATCTTTGCTTAATGTGCTCCAATTTGATTCTCTTTTTATTGAATAAGTTAGTATATATATATGAGGTTGGTCTCATTTTTTGAAGAAAACATTCTACCTCTAAGAGTGGAAAATTAGGGGACAAATCCTGGTTATTGACTTTCACCCACTACCCGTTATCGGATTTTCATAAAACTTCACACATAGGTGCAGGATTCAAATTTTGTAATGCAAATCATGTGGATTTATTTTGCAGAGCGTCCAATGGCATCAAAGAGAGTAAATCTCGATGATACTGAAACTAAATTAGAAAAAGCAATTAAAGCAGCAGAAGCCGCTGGCTTAACAATGACAAAAATACCAACTTATGAATATAAAGAAGTTGAAATAAAGGAAGATATGCCAACAATACATGATAGAAATTTATTAGCTGAATTAAATAGTGATTGTTTTACACAAAAAACCTTTACATCATCAAGAAACAAGAAATTCTCGCAGAACATTGTTATCAATTTAGATTCCCAAACAGTAAGAGTACCAGAAATTGAAGCACAAGCACCTAAAGATGATTCTATCTTAAATTTTGATGTAAGTCATAGACATAAATGATGTAAGTTTATTTATAAATTCTGGAAATAGTTATACTAATCAATTTAGGCAGTAAAAGAGGTAGGAAAGAAGTGACCACAGGATAAATGAAGAAGCATGTACTGTGAAGAATATGATAGCATAATAAAAACAAAATTATACTAAAACTTTGAACATACCCTATTTAGTTTTCGCCTTTAATACCAGTTGTTGATTTCAGGAATTACCTACTGAAGAAGAGTTGCGTGAAATATGGGTGAAGAAATTATATAATTTTAGGAAAAAAATGTTGAAGGGTGAATTGTAAATAAACATTAATTGGTTTTTCTTATATGTACTTATTTTTTGTTAATACATATACTAGCCATCCGCCCGTATTCTACTCACATGGACTACACATTTGTACTGGGACTGTAAAAGTGACATTACAGGTAATGGTGCACTTTCTAAAAAAATCTAAAGGAAACTGGAACACTCTTAATATTGTTTCTGTAATATCATACATTTTCGCCATCTGTGCACATCCATCACTACCAATTCGATTAAATCAATGGACAACAAATCGCTATACTATCATGACCGCTAGAGAAAGACATTGAGTGGTTTTGGAGAAATTTATCTTCTGCGGTAAAAAGTAGGCTATGCCCATCATCATGGTGCTATCTCCATGTTTTTCGTTGAGATTTGTTCTGAGGTTTAAGTGTGAAAAAATGGCAGTCATAGATGCATTTCCTGTATTAAAGTAGTCTATATCCATCTTAAAAATGCAAGTTATTTCACTACTTTTCATAAGTATTGATTTAGGCATGAACAGATAACCAACATACAGATACATTTTCTGCATTAAAACACTTACTACATAAGCCTCTGTCCTTCCTTAGGGTTCCAGCAAGCGGAGAATGTTTGGAGTACATTAAAAGAGGCAGTAAAATATTTTTTAGGAAACAGAAAAAGCCCAGATTTCCATAAACTGGGTTGCAATATCAGTATATAGTTACATTTTCTGCATTCTCATTTTGACTTTTTTCCTGAAAATCTTGGTGCCGTAAGTGAAGAACAAAAAGATGAAAAAAATAATGTTTTACTCTTATATCGGAAAAACTAAGTTCTTTAGCCCATAATATACTTTTTCATTTCATTCATTCTCATTTGTTATTAATATGGTCATAATGACATCATAATGTTGTATTTTACAGTACTAGGCCTTTTTACTTTACACCAATCACAAACAAGGATTCTGTTTGTAACGCATGCGTAAACCGCGACGAGCAACCCGCTCGCGTCGTTAGCTGCCGCCATTATTACATTTGAAGTATTATTTTAATCAACAAACGTTGTATGATACTCATACTCAGTAAGCTGGCTATTATAGTCTCGGTTTATTATAAGCACTTGCCTTTGCCTCGTACATATAAACACCTCGACTATAATATTCAGTTTACAGTCCTTAAAACACAGTTAATAAAATGTCTTTTAATTAAACATTGAATTACTATAAAAAACTTATTCTTTATTTTTTGTAGTGACAAAATTACTACCAAAATTAGTAATGGCTGTGGAAAAAATCTGACTAATCCCTTTATTTTCCACATTTATGTCAATAAAATGACTTCTATGTTTTTATCCTAGACAAACTAGGCACATGTATATGTTTGAAAGTTAAAAGTTTAATAAAATTAATAGGAAGTTAATGTTTCAGCTACGGTTAAGAGAAAAGAACTGATTAATTAAATTTCACTATTGTAATTTCAATATAAATATACTGAACATACAATTTTCAATGTAAAATGTAACATTGCCTAGTTTTTAAAGCAATTTCAAAAAAAATATTAGGGATACACCAACTTTTATTTTAAAATTAAAACGGGTACAAAAGCCAAATGCATAGATAGCTAGGAAATTTTTTTTTTAACTGTGTTATATATTTGAAACCTATCTCATGCAAAAGTTATGTAAGACGTCTGTATCCAAAAACACTAGGTCATTAAACATTAACCTTTTCAATGGTTCTGATATAAAAAGAAGTGAAGAAATAGCAATTCTTTTATCTAAGTTAGGTTACAGTTTAATGATCTAATTAGGTATTTTTGATACAGATTTATAATTTGTAATATAAATATATATACATATAGCATTCTACTACACACATATATGCATACGGGCAAAGGTTTACTAGAGAAGCTACTCCAAACTTTGCTGGCTAACCAAATTCATGCTTCTGTTTGCCATTATCATGTGGCACCAGTTTATTTTTCTGGCGCATACAGAAATGGAGCACATTCAAGTTGAATAGCTTACGCTTGGCAGTGTATCTCCTGCACATGCACAGAAGAGGAGTGCATGCAAATGGGACACAAATGTTGGCCACAGTCTATCATACACTAAATTGGATGATGCAAATGGGTTACAAATGCTTGGGCAATCTATCACCCTAGCACACACTGAAATAAAGCACATGCAATTGGAATAGCAAAAGCTTGGTATAGTCTATCTTCTCTGTGGAGTGGAGTGAAGTGGAGAGCATGCAAGTGGAATAAATACCAAACGTTTGGCAATCTATATCCCTTATGCTCTGAAATGGAGTGCATGTAAAAGATGAATGTATTCCATTCCATTTCTTTCATTCACACAAATGATAATAATTTATGTGAATATTGTTTAAATAGATAACATTCTGCTACAATCAATGAAATTATAGTAAAAATTAAGGTAACATTTTACAATGTCTGACAAAAATTTAAAAAAACATTTAATCAGGGATAAACAGGTGTGGAGTGGAAACTACCTACAATAAATATTTTTAAAGGAAAAATAAAAAAAAGAAAGGGTTATTTGGTGGCTTGACGTTTTGCTTCACTTTGCTCCTCACATTATCACAAGCAAAAATTAACAATTTTTTTCAAAATGGTGACCATTAATCTAATCTAACTCTAAAATGCAATTGCAGCCAACGTAATGCAGTCACGTCAGTTTGGTGAGACATTAGTGCTGATCGGAGTAGCTGATCCAGTAAAACTTTAATATGTGGTACAAACCAAATTTGATTTCCCAGGGAAAAAAAATATTGATGCCTATATTGCATTTTCTCAATCCATTTTCAATAAGGCTTATTGATAATTATTGTTATTATGAGGACACAAGTAGAGTAAGCCACATAAAAAAAGGAATTAGGTATATTCAATACAACTAAAAAAATTTATTGAACATAAGAATGCAAAGGCAATTCACACAACAGTATCTAATTAATAGCATTAATTATTTACACTATATTTGGGAAGATAATTTCACATGTTATTTCTTTCTCTCTGAATTCGACTGCTGTATGTCCGAGAAACCAGGTTCCAGGCATCCATATACCTGTCCATGCACATGGCTATACATTTTTGCTCAGAATTGTCTAAAGAAGTGCCTGGCTTAGAAATGCACTTTTTAAAGCATTTTTCAGACATTTTTGTTAAAAGTTCTTGTGCATTCGCGATCGCAATTTGTTGTTTAACTTGATCCATAAGTTCTTCCTTCTGCGCTCCCGACAAGGAACCCGAAGATAACGAATCCATTTTAATTGTAGTAACCTCTGTGCTAATGTATGTCGTGTAATTTAACTTTAATAAATTTCTTCACTTTTAAAATGGTCTATAGCAAAAACCGGATCGTAAAAATTGTATTGTAATTTGTAACCTAAAATCCAGGTAAATTTAATCTGTGGGTAAATTCTGACAGTAACAGACAGTGCATAACTAAACTAATAACCACAAAGTACTCTGTGGCTTAACTATCTGAGCATGGACGTAACAACACTAGTGATGGGTAGGACACGGATTTCAAACGAGTTTGTATGTGTTACTCAAATCAATTAATGTAGTGGTACATCGTACCACTTCATTTGTCCCAGAAAATGAGGTACTATTTGATATTGTGACAATCGAGGCAGAAGAAGTATTGAGGCATTGAAAGTTTTATACCAAAAAGTCAAATAAGTGTTTGTAACGTGTTACCGTAGTAAGCGTAATACATTGCGCTCCAACAACGATTTTGCACTAAAAAACATTATTTTTCAATTTGAAATTAACGTTTTTATTACAAAATTTTAGATTAGTTTAATACATTGTTGCTCTTCAATCCAACAAAAAGAAAGCTATTATCTGACAATATGACATACCTAACGATTATTAAAATAGCCTCAGGTAGCTCTTTTGATACCCCAGCGAGTTCCGAGCTTGTGCGACATTCGTTCGCCACCTCAATGGTACCTACATTCATTCATTTGTAACGTTTCCGTCGCACTCATACTCGAACGACGTTACTATCTATGCATGTGACATGTACCGTGACCGGGACATTGTGACGAGGTGAGTAATACTCTATGGTGAGTATGACATTTGAATTGAAGTGGTGCTCGCACGACGTTACTACATGAACGGCATGAACGTGACATGTACCGCGACCGGGACATTGTAACGAGGTGAGCAATACTTCATGGTGAGTATGACATTTGCATAGACATATATATACTAGCGTAGGAGACCAACTGACATCTAAACATCGCATGACCGAAACGGAAATGAGTATGTGTGCAAAATTCACATGTGGTTGAGCCAGTTTTAGTGATGTGCATGGGTGTTTTTTATATTATCGATAGCACGTAGTACTTTCATGATAATGTGTCGTTGAAATTACCGCGTTATCATAAGTCGAAATCGGCAATCCTATTTATTATTTTGAATCTGCTATACTACATAATTTTTGTTTTGAGTTACTTTTCCTATCTTTTAGTTTTTTAAAATGACAAATCATCAATCAGTCAATTTAAATGTCATTTCCTTTACTCCAATAAATATTTTTTTTTGTTAACAGTTGATAATAAAAAATTTGCAGAAGTAAAGAAAGCGTTAACATCATTATGGAAATTTTAATATTTAGTTGAATACAAGCCAAGAAATAAATAAAACAATATAAATAAACGATTTTTATTTTTAATGACAATACGTCACGTTGCAACGCATAACAACAAAATTTTAACTCTTTGTAAACAAAAAAATGAAAATGTACAAAACAAAAACATTTACAATGGAGAAGTTCATGATGTTCAAAATATACAATTTAATTCGATAGAATTGAAAAATAAACCAAAACTAATAAAACAGTGAAAGTTTTTTTAAATTCGTCAATAAATGACTGAGAAATAGTTTATTGAAATTTATGTATTTTCGTGCGGTTTGACAGGCGGCCTCTTACTGTCCGTGACGTCACATTGCCTACTCGATCGATTGTCGTGTCGTCTCACTGCACCACCAATTATGTCTTGGATAAAATTCCTATATTTCATCCCAGTCTATAATATCTTTTGTTTCTTTATGTTATGTAATAGGTAGTTAAGTTTTATTTGATTATAAACAAATTTCTGTAAAAGACAAAGTAATAATTTGCCTAAAATTGATATTTACACTGTGATGGACTTTTTTCTTCAAATTCGTCATAAATTAGTGCTGAAAAGCGCTAGTTTTTAAACTTTACACGTAAGTATTTACCTGCTTAATTATCTAAAGTCTGGTTTTTAGGGTTCCGTATCTTAATACGAAAAAACGGGACTCTTATAAGATGTCCATCTCTGTCCGTCTTTCCCTCCGTTCGTCTTAGACTTAGCTTTTAAATTTCGAATATTTTGTTGTTTCTTTTTTAATTTTTGTTTTAATTTTGAACATTTGTTAATTAATTTTTTTTTCGTGGACTCAAAGGCTTAGGCTCTAAAGTTGAAGGTTCTGGTGATATATCCCGGTAAACGTAGGCTGACACCGATCGCTTGGGCTTCAAATTGACCTGTACAGAAATTACAGTTAGCATAAATGCTCTGATCTTAGATATTAAGTATATACTACGGCGTTAGTATACTACTTAATATACTAAGTAAGCACATATGAAAAAGAAAGGAACCGCTACCGGCACGAAATCAATGGGAATGGATCCTTTCTTCAGAAGTCGTCGGTGCTTTCGTTGGACAAAACAGTCTTCCTTGAAATGTCTATTGCAAACGAAAGAATATTTTCGAGGCGTCCAACCTGTTCTATTTAACATTCTTATCCATTGTTCTTTGGTAATTGCGTTTACAGGAAACCTGGATATTATGAAATAGTCATCATTAGCACGAATCATTTTTTAACACTGCAGTTTCTTGGAGGAAATTGAGGTTAAATTATTGTATACAGTTACTTCGTCATTCAAAGTTAAATTATTTACGACGTTCTTAATCAGAGGGCAGATA
The DNA here is from genome assembly GCA_949709985.1 of Luffia ferchaultella. NCBI lineage: Eukaryota > Metazoa > Arthropoda > Insecta > Lepidoptera > Psychidae > Luffia > Luffia ferchaultella. The sequence continues at coordinate 3,264,621 of OX453241.1, forward strand.
GAGCATCAGATTTAAAATCATAAATAAATAACGATTAAAATTAATTGTGTATATATCTTATATTTTCATTTGAAAAAGTCTTGTATTTACATATATATACCCTATGTGTAGTATATATGTATAGATGTCATACTTTCTCTTACAATGTGCTGCCAGGCTAAATAAACATCACAATATGTTTAAAAACAGTTAACGACATCATTCCAGTGGAACAGGTGCAATAAGGTAATATCAAATTTACAAAATATTTATATTTGAAAATATCGACATATCGATAGATTTTGTGCAATCCCTATGCTTAATTGTTTGATTGTAATTTTACACAATATTTTTGTATCGTACACATAATTGTTTAAAATAACAAATTATTTACAAAATAAAGTATTTACCGTATACGACTGATGTATAACCAAGTAAATTTAGGATCGCTTTTTATAAAAATAAGCATTAAGATAACAATATGTTATTGGCAGTACTTACCGGTGAAATGTCTCTTTATTTGGATTATTAACATATGTTACAGTGCAATTTAAAACTGAACACGACACCATTTTTATCACAAGAATTAATTTTTGTAGAATTTAAAACGATTATAACACAAAATAGAAAACAAAGCTAGACCTTATTTTGACAAGTGACTAATGAAGACTAAATGTGTTCAAAGAGGTTTTACGACAGATTTTCTTGCATTTCTTTCTCGCATGTAGGATTTCCGCAAAGAGCTGGATGTCATTCGCACACTGTGTTCCTCTCTTACGCTAGTATATATACCTTTATGGACATTTGAAATGAAGTGGTACAATTTATTTTTTTGAGGTGATGTTACAAATGATCAATTTGTATGCGACATTTGTAGTGCTTCTTGTATGTCCTACCCAACTCTAAACAACACCTACTATGTAGGTTCAGGATTATGCACTCCCGAAATATTATACAAAAATAACACCTTTGAGTTACGAATAAGGTTTACTTTAAATTATAAGCCGCAAGGAGGCAAAATAAGTTTGTAGGAGATACGGTGAGTCCCTTTGTCACTTTCTAACACTTGCCATTAGGAAAAAATATTTCATTTAATAGGTTCATTATCGATTTTTATGGTTATGAATAGGTACTCGTCTAATATCTATTTTATGTGACTTCTGGTTTTTGATATGTCGTGATATTCGGATGATTATAATAATTTTGAAAATTTTTACGTAACATTTTACAAATTTATAATAATTTTCAGTCATATTTAAAAAAGATATCTTAATTTATGGTTTTATTCTGGCAACTAAAACGAGAATTCGAAGAATTTTGACGTATGTAAAAGTTGAAGTTTTTGATGTCATAATACTAAGGTAACCAATAATTCATTTTTATTTTCTTCTTCTCTCATCTTGACTTTTGTTGTGAGTGCTCTATAATAACAAATCAGATAATGGGTTTATAATTTCCAGCTTTTTTTTTTGTACAGTGCAAATTTAAAATACTTACTATGTTAAAAACAAAAATATTCTGATATAGTAGGAAATATGTTTAAATGTATAGATGTCATAGACGTCATTTGTTCGTACGTGCAAATACCAATGTAGCATCAGACGGAAAATCTAAAATGCCCAACTACATGCGTGTGAAAAGGATGGGAACATAAAATTCTTGCGGCTGTCTTATGCGTTTTGTTAAATTTCGTGGGGTGGAGCGCACCGTCGTGAAACCGTCGTTCTATAGTCTATCAATAACTACTTCTGAAGTCACAGATTAAAAGAATTGAGTTGTTGCAACTTGAAATACATTTTTAATTTTTATATTTAATAAAATAAGTATTTATTAAATAAATAGTCATCATTTTCTGTAAAAAAATCGTGATATTTGATTTTTCATTATGCCATATTTAGTTCCCGTCTTAATCTTGTCTTTTATTCATGTTACTTGTATAAACTCGATGTTTTACAACTGCCAGGCGTCCCGTGATGCCTCAAATTTTTTTTTATTTATATACCTACTTGCAAATAGTTACACATATTTAATTTATTTGTTTGTACTGCGTGGTAAAAATTAATGATTCAAATGAAAATTATTGTTACCCTACAAAGAAAGGGACAAATGGACTCGGACCCCGCCAACTCATCTCCTCGTTTCACAGAGCCAAGTGCACTGTCCTGAATCTAGTATTACGTCCATGATTCTCGTTTTAGTTACCAGTATAAAACCATAAATTAAGACATGTACAGGCTAGTAGGTACAAACAGAAATGTGGGACTGGCACGAATCTTAAGCCTTGATTACACCTCCTGAGTATATTGGCGAGACAGTACTCTTGGCCGAGTGCTCGGTACCACTCGGTACGTATAAACAGATCACCGAGTGTTTGGCCGAGAGAGAGGGCGAGACCAGGGCCTGGACACTTACAGTTCTTGTTGCCGCCGTGGCGCTTTTTTTTTAAACAGAAGGTGTATTCCTCTGTGGTTCATGTTTGAATACGACCGCTTAGCCTAGTAGGCAGCGAACCTGCCTACGAAGCTGGAGGTCCCGGGTTCGAATCCCAGGTCGGGTCAGTATTTATATGATGAATATTAATACTGGCACCGGGTCTTGGTTGTTATATGTATGTGGTGTCTTCGCTTGGTACCCAAAATACAAGCTAATGCTTAGTTTGGGACCTAGACATTGTTGTGATTGTATGTATGTATTATTATTATTATACTGAATACGCTTATGCCTTGATTACACGTACCGAGTAACCGAGAAACGACAGCAGCGACGTGCGAGTAGTGTTTACACGTATTTTGATTTTCGGAGGCGAGTCATTTCCCTTTTGAAGCATGCTCATAACATGGACCTTTAAAAAAATTAATTAAATGTGCCGAGTGGCGAGTGCAAACTGACCGAGTGCATGTTTATACATGCCTTACATGCCGAGCGAGCGAGCGAGTCAGTGCGGGGAAGCGCGGGGGTGGGCGCTCGGTCTAGTAAAAAGATTAGGGTCGAGTGACTGTCTCGCCCTCTGTCTCGGCCGAGCGCTCGGCCGAGCACTCGGTGATGTGTTTACACGTACCGAGCACTCGGCCGAGAGTACTGTCTCGCCAATATACTCGGTACGTGTAATCAAGGCTTTAGCGTAAAGGTCACAAATTACGGAATATAGCTTTGATTACACATACCGAGTATATTCAGTACATGGATATTCATAGACATGCTGCATCATGACAGAAATGTGAGCAAAAAAATTTAAGCTGTAGATCAAATATACACCAGTTGATCTTTTGAAATATTTGCTACGCTGTGAAGTAGAATGTTGTGTATACTCGCACGTCGCTGCTGTCTCGGCCTAGTACAATTTCACTGTCTCTCTCGTTTACTCGGTACGTGTGATTAAGGCTTTAGGGTCGAGTGACTGTCTCGCCCTCTGTCTCGGCCGAGCACTCGGTGATGAGTTTATACGTACCGAGCACTCGGGCGAGAGTACTGTCTCGCCAATATACTCGATACGTGTAATCTAGGCTTATATTTGTTTGTTTTAACGCACTGATCTCTTGAACTATTAGTCGGATTTGAAAAATTCTTTTTGTTTATAATAGCCACAAACTTGTAAAAACTTGCCCTTAAGGCTTGATTACACGTACCGAGTAAATGAGAGAGACAGTGAAATTGTACTAGGCCGAGACAGCAGCGACGTGCGAGTAGTGTTTACACGTATTTTAGTTTTTGGAGGCGAGTCATTTCACTTTTGAAGTATGCTCACAACATGGACCTTTAAAAAAATTAATTAAATGTGCCGAGTGACGAGTGCAAACTGACCGAGTGCATGTTTATACATGCCGAGCGAGCGAGCGCAGTCAGTGCGGGGAAGCGCGGGGGTGGGCGCTCGGTCTAGTAAAAAGATTAGGGTCGAGTGACTGTCTCGCCCTCTGTCCCGCCGAGCGCTCGGCCGAGCACTCGGTGATCGTGTTTACACGTACCGAGCACTCGGCCGAGAGTACTGTCTCGCCAATATACTCGGTACGTGTAATCAAGGCTTTAGCGTAAAGGTCACAAATTACGGAATATAGCTTTGATTACACATACCGAGTGTGTGTGTGTGTGTGTGTGTCAGTACATGACTATGCATAGCATCATGACAGAAAAATGTGAGCAAAAAATTTAAGCTGTAGATCAAATATACACCAGTTGAATCATTTGAACATTGATTTGATTTGCTACGCTGTGAAGTAGAATGTTGTGTATGTGTAACCCACATGTTTTTATACTGGAAAAAAAAGATTATGAAATAATTACATCCTGTGTAAAATAACACAATGTTTGTTTAAAACAATGAAATGTATGGTCTGTCTAATAATTGACTTTTTGCTCACATTTTTGATTGATTTGGAAGACATATTTCATTTTGGTCATGATCGTCTTCTGACGTTATATGAACACATATTATCTTAATAAAACGAATCTTAATTTACTTCATCCAGAGAGACAGATTTTAGAAATGAAATGTAAAAAAATACTACAATACGTAAATTAGATGTGTTTATGTGACTCCAAAAGATTATCAATGGCAAAAAGATATGTTGTAAAAAATATTTACTCATGTAAAAAACGAATATTTCATAAAACTGCAAATATTTTCATAAAAAAATTTAAACGATACTTAGTCAAAAAAATATTATATACCTAACCCCATGTACTTGATTTGATGTTAGTGGTATTTATGAAGCATTAAATCTTATTAATAATTATTTGTGTTTCATTTAAAAAATAATATAAATAAATATTCTAATAATATTATCGACTATACTACACTATTATATCGATAGACGTCACGGCGATAAACGTGGAACGTCACTATAGGTGAGCTGCTATTGGTCCGACCACGACCAATAGCAGCTAACCAGTACACTAGTGCCGTGCTGTCAACAGGAACTAATATTGGGTACCACGCAGCGTGTCACATCTATTTTAAACTATAGTAATCTGTGGTCCTTAGTGTTGCTTTTGTTTACAGTATTTGTGAAATATTTTTATTTTTGTAATCTGGCCTGTAAAGCGGCACAACTTTATCTTTGTGGTTGTAATAGCATAAAATAACTTATGTTGTATTTTGAAATGTATTTTTATTTTTTTAAAATAAATCATTATTTGTTCTAACTCGATTTTGAAAAATGTTCTCGTGAAATAATACAGAGGACATCCCATCCAGTCCCAAAGTAAGCAAGTTATGCTTGTATTATGGGGTACTAGACAACTGCTATACACGCGTAATCTTTTTTTTAAATGTATATATATACATATATTGTTTTTACATCCAGACACGGAACAAAAAAGCATGTTGACACAAATATTTGTCCCGGGCGTTAATCACACCCGTGACTCTTGACTTCGCAGTTAGGGTCTCTAGCCAATCGGCCAATCAATCGGTTATCACTTATTTAAAAAAAAAACGCTTAGGCTATAGGTCGGCATGGATGAAAGAAAACTAGAACCTGACCCGAATCAATCAAAAAAAAATTGTCGGTCCATGCGTCAAACGCCCAGTATACCTACCTATTTTTAAAATTACCTCATCGGGACTATTTATTAAAAAAAAACTAGCTTACTGCACGCTGCTATGCCCGCGTGGACGTCACGTTTGTACAGGAACCGATTTAAGGGACATTCTGGTTTAATCGTGAAAGGGTAGCAAACACACATGTTTTCCATGGTGAAATGTACCTTAATATCTTTCGTCAGGGATTCATGCTATTTCTGTATTAAATATTAAAATCAGTATTGCGGTTTAACTGTGAAAAAGTAACAAACTCACACATTTCGATGTTTAGGATGCAAGCTATTTCGATGTTTTATCAAGATTGGTTTAGCTGTGAATGGGTTACAAACATATAGACACAATCTGTAAAAAGTAGCGTTGTCCATTCGCCAGGTTCAAGCTATTTCATTACAGAATTTTATCAAAATCGGTAGCGGTTCAACTATGAAAAGCTAAGACACTTTCGCTTTTATAAGTATGGATTTAGACATGTAACTTAGCAGAAAGTCTATAGTTAGTTACACTAGGTTGTACCCATATTGTGTACATGCCCTTACTACTAAACAAATTATAATTATAACTTTTAGGGACAATTCACTAAATATCTCCAAATTGTATAAAATCAAAATAAATTTTTGTGTTACTGAAGGAATAAAGTGTAATATAAAATTGCAAAACAAAGCTTGCAAACCACAACAATATTAATACGTGAAGAAGGGTCCACAACTACATTTTATGATGAATAGACTCGATTTATAAGAAAAATTGTCTTGTATGCAAAATTAATTAAATAGCGGCATCTAAATAAAATTATTTTATATAATTAATGGTTGTTCCAATTAATTCAAGGACGTGAATTGTTAAGCTCTTCAGACACGTTTTGAATAAGTATGGAACCAACAACAGCATTTCCTGAATTATCTCATGATGAATTGTTAGAAGTTACCAATTCATCACTTTGCACTATAATCAGTTGTGACTCATTGTTATCAGATCTTCCACCTGATATTATTTTAGAAGAAGCTTTGTCTCAAGTGAGTTATATCTATCGTCACTTTATTAAATTTGGAAGTTTTAATTAATTGTACTAAAAGTGTCATATGCAATGTCTTATTATTACAGATTGCTGTAGAACACGGGCAAGCGATCACAATTTTTATAGCTCGAGAGAACGAAAAACCTTTAAAAGTTATAGTAAGTTCTATGATATTCTCTAAAGTTTGAAGAAGTGAAGTCATAATTCACTCCATAAAATGTTGTCTGTAATTTAAATTTATATTAATTTACTAAAAACAAATTAATATTTATTCTTACTAAAAAGTATGTAAGAGTCTGATTTTGTATGTGAGTACAAATATATCAATACTTTGAAGATATGTCAATACAGGGTTCAGTAACTATAAAAGCTAGGGAACATCTCAAGAATATTGTTCTTGTGACTGCTTCAAAAAGACACCTTAGTAACCCACCAGAAACTTCCAATCCATATTGCAATGAAAATATCCAAATTGATTTGCACATGTGCTGTACGATACAAACTTAGGATATAGTATCCGTCTTACCACTACTAGTATAAGTAATGCTCGTTAATAAACCTTCACACCTGCCACTTGGGCCAGGTTTATGGAATTAAAATGTATCACGTCGGCTAGTTCTGCACTATTTTCTAAAGCAGTATATTTGCTTCACTTGCCAATGCCAGCTTTGAATACGTTTTTGTTAATTTCGTAATGAATTTTTGTTTCAGGTGCCCCAAAATATTACTGTCAGACAACTTAAAAAAGCGATCGCGAGGCATTTTGCCATTTACCAGCAAAGAATCAGGAATAAATTGAAAATATCGTGGAAATATATATGGAAAACTTATAACCTTGGCTTTGAGAGCATCATTCTTGATGATGATTTCAGCAGTATAGAAAACTATGGTGTAAGCAATAAGGTTACTCTACAGTTTAAAAAGAAAAGAAAAAATAAATAACCAATTTTATTTGTTATACATACATTTATTAATAAATGCAGTACAATAATAGTCTTATATTTATTTTTATTATTTGAATCCTACATATACATATATAAACCATAATGATTGACATAAATCACTAACTATTCACTAAACATAGTTCATGTTAAGTATATTAAGTATATATTTTAATGCTGTCACAATTTTAATTTACCAGTCCTGATCTGGCATCTAATATTCTTATGATGCAGGACATTTAAAATACTAATAATTTTATTCTCTAAAATGACAATGTTTTGAGAACTATATTTTATGATAATAACGTAATGTGGAAACAGTTTGAAAGTGATGTAACATGATTAAGCTTGACTTTGGATACATATATTATAGGCTCACCAATACAAACATAAAAAATTATCCATTCTCACCAATAATATGGAGTAACACATAATATTTCCACATAACATTTACTGTGACTGTTAGGGCAATATATTGATATTTAGGAAATATTAGAGTTTACATTTATAGTTGTTCAAAGTCGGGTTGCGGTGGCGGTTCTTGGGGCAGTGGTTCAAAGTCGCTGAGGCTGTAGTGTGGGTCCTCATGGCGTGGCGTCGCAAGCGGTTGCTCATACGCTTCTTTCAAAAGCTCGGGCTCATGCTGTATCAGAAACATAATTGCATTTATTAAAAGTTATACAAATTGGATACTTTTGCCACTTTCACCAGCTCATTAATGAGGATTACGCTTCCCCCCAGGGTGAGGGGGATTGGAACTTAATCCACCACGCTGCTCCAGTGCAAGTTGATGGATTTTAACGACTGCCATCTGTTAATGGCAATCGGGACCGACAGCTTAACGTGCTCTCCGAGGCACGGAGTCCACGAGTACACGACCGAAGTCGAACTACGGCCGCACAGCCTTCTAAACCAGAAATAGGTTTGCTATACTCGGGCTATCACGACCTAGGTACTAAATTGGGTACACAGATCTCAAACTAAAGTATAATGAATCATTAGCACCACTGCAGCAACTTTTACCTAGCACATACATTCAAACAAAGCACTTTTTTTACATATATTTGTATAGATATTAACCTATCGATTATCAATCAATTGTCTCTGTCATGCAAATGACTCGTGATCTTAGATCTAACCCAAATGGGTTAATGTGTAGAATCTAGGTTAAGAACCATCTATGTTGCAACAAGGCTGGTAATTTAAGATCATATTGATTACTTTCTATAAAAATATTCATCACGCAACTTTCATTCTTAAATTGCTTTAAAACAATTTAAATAAATGTTAAAATTAAGGGCTACTAAATAGTATATATACAACGCCCAAAATGTGTTTACACAAAATAGGCGAATCAGGTGCAAGTCCTAGAGGTCTATACTGTAATTTTTTAATTTTCTTTAGAATTTGAATAAGTAGGCTACCATAGTAACCACTAGACTTATGGAAATCAGTTCTTGGTGAAATTTTAAAGACTCAAGATTTATGTTTAGGTTTTTCTGTGAATTATGTGTGAGGCTCTACATCCCATATTGCTTTCAGAATTTTCAGTAGTTTTGAGGATGGTTCATATTATGCATTTTAAAATACTAAAATTTCTCAAAATGAGCACTTTCGTTTGATATGTCACATGATGGACTGGTGACAATTTTTTTTTCAATTTTACATTTTGCTTCCTACAGTGAGAATTTGTTTCATAATCATTAGCCTATATTTATCCCACTGCAAGGGCTTAGGCCTCCCCCAGGGTGAGGAGGAGGGCTTGGAGCTTAAATCCACCACGCTGCTCCACTGCGGGTCGGGGACTGTAATGACCGCCATCTATTGACAGCGTCCGGGACCGACTGCTTAACGTGCCCTCCGAAGCACGGTGTCAGTGATATTGTGTACTTAAGTCAGAAAAACTCATTGGTACATGCCCGGATTCGAACCATGGCCCTATGGGGCCTTATAAATTTGAGACAGGTTCGTTGCGCTTTGGGCTATCACGACACGAATTTGTTTATTTATGCTGAACTTCGGTGATTGATTCACTTAATTCTGAATATTTACCAAATTTCAACTTTTTAGTAGGAGAGAGTAGGCTATGACAGACAGACACCAAAGTGATTCTATATGGGTACCTTTTTTCATTTTGTATGTACGGAACTCTAAAGAGGATGTTCATTATTGAAGTCACCATTTTAAAAGATATTCTAAACATATTAACATTTAATATACTGTTCGCGTGATAGCGTTATTATATTATAAAATTTGTAAACAAAATTATATTTGGTTGAAGAATATGGAAATTATAAGCTAATAAAATTTAATTTTTGGCTCTTTCTTGCAAAACGTAATTTAACATTATTTTAAATGGCCTGGTGTCAAACATAGGTACGCCGTGCGGTATTGCCCTCTCTGTCTAACAGGACAATTAAGAAATTCATAACTTTGTTAATAATTATTTAAAAAAAAAAATCTTTCAATGTTATATTTTTAGAAATGTTATATAAAATATTTTTAAAGTAATAGTCAACTAGCATATTCTCGTGTACCGTGTATTGATGCTAATCTTTATAAATACAATCCTTTTGGCGTGTGTATCTTAACTTTAATTAAAACTAAATAGATATAGAATTTTTGTGCAAAAAACCTGATCAGGCTGCAGCACCGACGGTGGCGCGAGGTCATCCAGCGACAACTGTGTATTGAGGACCGAGGGTGGTGCGTAGTCGGCTAGCGGTGCTATGTTCTCTGACACCTGTAACATATAATTTATAGACACTAAATACAAACAGCATACATAAAATGGCAAGGCAGATTGTATTGTATCATACATTTAACGGTGTATTTGTCAGAGAGCAGTCGTCATGCCTACCATGAACCAACAAGCATTAGGACTTGTTTACTTAGGTAAAATGGTGAGTGCGGGCGCGGTTACAGTTGGCGCTAATCTTTATAGTAGACCGCTAGCGTTTGTGCGGTAACATCGAAATGCAGTCTTTTCGGCAGAGTTCAATAACCACAGAGAATCGAGTAGGTTAGTGGTGCCATATGACGGTGTTTGTTTAAAGATACGCGTTCCAAAAATAATACAACGAAAATAAGTAAAAATGTTACGCATACGTAAAAAGTATTTGCCTCAGATTTGTCTCATTTTAGAAAACGGTTAAGTCTTTCATCCCTTTCTCTGCAACTTTTATATGATTTGATGTCGAATTTTTAGTTTAGGTAATGAGATGTCTTAAGTATGCGATATACTGCCTACTTACTAACCTACTCTAATTCTCTGTGTCAATAACAATAGGCGAAGTAGTTCATACTGGTTGATCTTACATGGCGGCCGCAGACCACTACCTGCGTCACTACTTCAATGTAAGACACACAAGAGGCAATAGGTTTGATATTGGCTATGTTCCATTCGCATTCAATAACAGCCACGAACGCTACCGCCGCAAACGCTACCAAAGTTTGTTCCTTACGCTCTAATCTGTAACAAACTATTAATTCACTAACATGTAAATTGTGTCTGGGACGGTATTAAATGTCAAATGTCAAAACTACCCTAAAATATCAAAACTCGCAATGAACATGAATGACCCACGTGCCGAGGTGGGTCTAACGTAGTAGTTACAAACGCCCAAAACGATGCGTCTGAAATCCATGACAATGACAGCTAAATCTGAAAAACTGACAAAAGTGTCATTTGTGGCTGTCCGTCAATTCAGTCGAGAGTTTCACCGCAATCGCGGAGAGATAAATATTTAGTAGAAAAGTGACCTGCCAGTAACAGCAAACAAGCACGTATTGCAGTGTGATTTACCTGCTAGCAACGTGCGGAGGCCCGAAGGAGCTTCGTTGCCGCGACGGGAGCCATTTAAGGATTCATTCGGACATGAGCCGTCGATCGATTCGCAGCGGTCACTCTGTCCGTGTTTACTACTTCATTTAAATTAAATCGTTCGCGGGCAATCGTGTGTCAAATTCAATACTGATTTCAGTTCTATATTAGTAAGTGGTAAAGAGTACTATGCTCTTGTACATACTTCTTATGAAAAAAAACAAAATTGTATAGGGAAAAATATCTCAAAACCATAAAGGTTAAAGAAACTTTTATTTGCAACACATAGCCTAAAGACTATTGTGTTATCCTAATAATATAGCTTATGCTCTAAGCGTATCCCATCATCACTAGGTTCACCTCTATCTTTCCTTAATGAGTGCATCTTTAATTTATTGTATTTTTTTTAAGAAATGTCTAATATTTATCAATTAAACTAATTAGTTAGCCCAAAGTTACAAATTTTTAAGTTGGCATGATTCAGTACAAATCCATATACGACACTATGGGCTAGTGACATTGCTAGCGAGATCAATCTTACGTAGCCCATGCTGAGTGACGTAATATATGGCTCGTAAATACACAAACTTTATTTTGTCATATCTCTGGTAGGTAATTAATAATCGCTATTTTTTCAAAATCCAAATGCGTGGTAGGAATTAGTTTGTTATAGTTTAACGTGTGATATATAATTTTAATGCAAGGACGCAGTCATTACAAAAAGAAAGTGACTTCATATTAAGCTATGTAATATAAACACATACAAATCGAAATTGATAGATACCATGAAAATGACATGCCCGCGTTAACCTGTCGATTACTTGAAACGTAACAAACATCACAAAGCAACGTACGTTAATATGGGAGTGCTTCGTAGTACGGCCCAGCAGGTATCAATATCGCGATGTCCTCGTAATACTTAGACAAAAGGCATTTCTATTACCTATTTATTTAGTTAGATTTCCCTGTATTTTATTTACCACAACTTACATTATCAGCGGCCGGCTGAGAGTTTTCCTCAACTTGTTTAGGGACATCGGGTGTGGTAACCGACGTACCGTGAGTATCGATCGATCGCACTGTGTTGGCTCGCGCTTCTTCCTCGGTGCTGTACGCGCTTTTGTGCTCACATGATAGTAAGTGGGTCAGCATATCCGTGCCTGTGACAAAATAATAATATATTTATTTACCTATACTAGAATACGTCATTTGTTTATCACAGTATATTAATTTCTTTCAAAACAAAAAGTACATATTACTCGAAGAACGCTTAACCGAAACTGTATGTACCCTGGTTTCCTCACTAGGATATATTATGATATTTATACACACAAGCTCACACACGCTTATCTCCCAGAGGGGTAAGCCACTTATGGTCCTTATCATTTCATACAGACTCGTTGATTTCGGATGCTTAAAATTTTACTCTTCTTTAAGATGTCGCCAATCCGGTTGTTTTTATAGGATGTCTCGAATGTTCCAACGAATACATCTCGTGTATATTTCTTTCATCCCTTCCACATGAACAAACCACGTCAACAACCTCTTTCCAGACCAATTGGTCGAGTGGTTTGGCAACCTACTGCAGAACCAAAGATCATGGGTCGATTCTCGCCCGGGACCAATGTTTGTGTGCATGAACATTGTTCACGCGTTTCCTCTTTTATCTTTGGCATCCCTTAACCATAAAAAAAAAACAAAAAACAATTGACATATATCCTTAACATTTTAGTGCCGTGACCAGGATGTTAAGGATATGTGTCAATTGCTTTTTTTTTAATGGTTAAAGAATGCTAAAGATAAAACATGTTTCTTTCATGTCTGGGCGTGAAATATAGTATGTATATATTATAAAAAAACTATTGTTAGAGGTACACTGATCTATCTATCAACGCTATTTTCCAATCTTTCATGGTAAAACTTGAAGATATTCGTTTTCTTTTCATCTGTCTTGTTGAGTATAAACAATGGAATAGTGTAAGGCATCACCGCTTGTATCCTATTTTATTTTCTCTTGGAAATGAAATGTTTTCTACGGAAAAAGTCGCCGATGTCTTTTCATTTACATTTAACTATCTCTACCCCACTTAAAATAGGACAGAAAAATCCTCATCAGTAAATAAGTGTTCATTCATTCTTCGCCAAACTTTCTGGAACAGAACTAGTGATAGGGAAGTATATAATCGACGTCGAAGTTATACGCCACAATATATCAGGAGAGCATATATTACCAATATTAGTACTGTATCCGCAAACACAGTGGGACATATAGGGCGCGCGCCTGGGTGCGTCTTCGAGCGAGTGAGGTCCGGCGCAGTAACTGCTATGCTGCAGCATGGCGCGGTAGCACGACGTCACAAACGGACATTTTGTGCAGCTGCTCGATCCCCTATTTATAACACAGTGTTATTATTAACATATTACTTAGAAAGACAATTTGGGAATGTTTTTATAATGTGGATGGGTTGGGTACAGGTGCTTACAAATTTTTAGTTACAACTATTGTTTAAAAATATAAATATTATAAAACGAAGCTAACAGTGTAGTTCCATCAACAGGCCAATCATGACAAATTATATTAAAACGAACCAATGCACAGACATCTGTGATGTCGCGCGAATGGTTATTGCTTGTATTATTGATATCATTTCCGTATTCATGTAGTATGTCAAATACAATAGCCCATTCATTTTTTTTTAAATTGGGGCACCCTAAGAACATAAAATTGTGGTGGCCCAGTGGCTAAGCATTCCGCCTTTGATACAAGGACAGCGGGTCCGATCCTCGCCATAGGCGTATAAATTACTAATGAGTTTTTAATCCCACCTATTACCATTTGTTATTAAGTCCAAATATTATAAGATTGTACTGATTGATTGGTTGGTGCCTAAAGAAGAAACCGACGTTTGAATTTTATATTACCAACTCACAGGAAATGTTTCTCATCGTCCAAGTGCGTGTCGCATTCGCGGCACAGCTGACCTTCGGGCACCTTGAGGGTCAAGTTCTCATAAGTATCCCCCATAGAGTGGTTAGTCGAATCCTTTACCGGAGGGCGGGCTTTGTTCTGTATAACACATAGAATTTTAATTGAACTCAATATAAAAATGTTTTACTATAGATAAATTCTAAGTGCTGCGATATGTTCCTATACCCGTTTTGTTCTTATATCAGGGGCTGAAGTATGAAATTGCCGTTTGATATAGGCAAAAATTAAACTATAAACTACTAAGAAAAAAAAAAAAGATTTTTTAATCAAAATGATTACTTGTATTGAATGATTAATCGACATAAGGCAAGCTTTGGTGAGTGAACTTTTGTGCAATCATTCAATTCATACAGTACCCACTATCCTAGTATTTTTGTTTTTATTTGAAATGCGAAATTTATACTGCAAAAGCGACTAAACGAAAAACGCACGGTGCGTTCATTAATCATATTTCATCCAAACAGCATAATGTTAAGAGCTGAAACTGCTACATTAGTCCTACGACGGAACTCGTATTGCAAAATTACTCGCGTTTTTGCCCAGTCCGTGTTTGAGTGGAGATGTGGTTATGAAAGCAACTGAAAAGCCATTATCAAATTGTTTTTTTGATTTTGAATTTAAAACAAAGTGGATTTACTTTAAAAAGTTCTAAACTATAAACTTTCACCATACAAATTTTATTTTCATTCAAAGTATCCGATCAGGCGCCAGAGGTCTACTTATCAAATAACCCATTTCTCATTTTGACTACTTCGCTTTCGGCCCACTTGGCAAACGGTCTATTTAGCATTCTGTCCAATTCTCTATGTGTTTACTTCGTAAACCTCCACTTTTTTTCTGTAACGTCATTATCGGAGAGTTAAATAGACAAGTAAAATACTAATAATAAAACTTCAGTGGGAGAGGAAAACTGACACTGCAAAATAGTTATAATTTCCTTTATTAAATTTCGCTAATAGCCATGGCGCACCCAAAATCGAAGAATACTAAGAAGCATGTACTAAAAATCGATGCAAAAAAAGTTAAAAACAGAGAATAAAACAGGCTAAGAGGCATCAATTAAGTCAAAAATCATTGCAATTAGCTTACGAGAACCCAGCCAACCAGACCTCCGAAGTTTAGTGCGACAAGTTAAAGGGTCTATTTTATTTGTCTCTTTACTAAAACAATCGTTTTTGTAAACACATTAACATTAATTCGAGAGGATTTTTGACAGGGAACCTTATCTTCCATGCTCGGTATGGCAAGGCCGTCGGCCACAATGTAGATTATCGGGTTTCCTGTTTAAAAGTTACAGGACCCTCTCGTGCTTTTTAAATACGCTTTTATAAGTTCCACCTGTATGTTTCTTTGTATGTAATGGAATTTTAAAACGCTATTTTCGCCCACTTACACTGAAAATATTGGGCTGAGATTTGAAAGACATGTGTAACTTCGATGACAATAGACTAAAATGGTAAACATAAAACAGGCTGCAGCATAACCTGATGCTGCAGACAGGATTGTCTCTTTATGAGGACACTCCTTAACGGTTAAGAGCACGAACACGAAACTTTGATATGAGTTCATCATTTTAGACGAAATTCTGAATTCCACTTGTTTGTATGTTTGTAAATTTAAATGGAATGTATAATAATTTAAAAAAAATTTAAGTCAAAAATGAAAATATGAATTATAGTATTAAAAAAATCAAAATAATATGCTTTAATAGGAAACCATATATATATTTTTCACAATAACAATAATTTTCTTATTTAATTTATTCTTATACTAAAAGTTATTTTCTTCTTTTTAATTCAATTTCCTAATAAAGCGAATTTTTTTTAGTTGTTTTTAATATATTCAAAAGAATGATTTTTTAAATGTCTCGCGTTTTAAATAAGCGAAGTAGTCAAAATGAGAAATGGGCTATTTGATAAGTAGGCCTCTGGCAGCTGATCGAAAGTACCAACAGCACATAATATTATAATAGTACAGGTACAGAATATTATCTCCGTAAAGACATTGAAATAAATAGCGACTCTATCCACGTCGCAATAAAGTGCAATTCAGCTCCCACAGAAATACTTACCTAGGAACTAAATTTACCTACAAAGCGCCCTTTTTCTAGCACATAGCTCTATATGTTTCGGCGGGCATTTTGAAGTTAGGGTTGTATTTTCTTGTGACAAATAATTATTTATCAGTCATGCAATTATCATTATTACTCTTCTTTTTATCTACTATTAGATCAGAAAACTAAGATACAAGGTCAAAATAGAAATATTTTAAAAGTTTACATATACAAACAATAAATAACAAATACAATTAGTCTTCTGTCAATGAATGTTAATAGAATTGTTTTAACTGTTTAGATATATGCGTATGAAATATGGAGTAAAGGACGACGCATCACAAAACGGCCACCACTACCTGGTCTGGGAGGTCCACGTAGTTGTGGAGGGAATTTTCATGCCTATCGAACAAGTCCTTGTCGCATTAGATGATTAGATTATATTAGATGTATCGCAAGTTACATGTGGCGCGCGGCATCCCACTGAATATGGCTCTAGCAACGCGCGACGGTACAACCCGCAATCAGCGAATGTACTTGTAACAGTCAATGAATCAAAATTATTTTATTCAAAGTATAAATACAAAATTCTGTTTTTGAAAGTCAAATACAGAATAAATCACAATTAAATAAACGCTTCAAGAATTTCTTAGCAATGATGCAGAGTACGCCAGGCCTGTCAGTAGTTAGAGTGGCAATTTCATGCTTAAATCCCTATCATTTGAGGAATACAGTACCTTTGTGTTACTGCAAATTTTTTTAGAAGTTGTCTACTTCTCTATACTGAAACCATTAAATTTATACAACACCTACCCTTGGCTTGACAATGAGATGATCTTCACCGCAAAGTGGTGTCGCACTCTCGACAGTATTGTGGTCACGTATTTGATGTTCCTTCATTACACCTGTAATTACCAAGCATTCAGATATATATACAATATACACCAATATTAATAAATGACATACAAAATAGTACCAGTTTGTTCAAGAATTTCCTTTAAAATAATTATATATATATATTGTACCTCTCCCTGAGCACCGCCTTTCGAGAAAATACCGAGATGCGTCTTCGTTGATTGAAAGACCAATATTTAAAAGCTAGTACAAAAAGAAACTGTTTTCAGTATTTGTCTGCCAAAAAAAATTGTGCTCACCAAGATGCAAAAAGCGTAGTACGCATCTATTACACTTGAATTCCTGTTCCTTATCTTGATGCTGTTGTACATGCTCCATAAACACCTGCACATTAGCTCTTAGTTCCTCCCCATCGGAATA
This sequence comes from Luffia ferchaultella, assembly GCA_949709985.1. Classification (NCBI taxonomy): domain Eukaryota; kingdom Metazoa; phylum Arthropoda; class Insecta; order Lepidoptera; family Psychidae; genus Luffia; species Luffia ferchaultella. The sequence continues at coordinate 3,282,235 of OX453241.1, forward strand.
TACTTTGAATACCTATGAAAATATAAAGTATATATTTTTACAAATGTTTTGGTCCTAAAAATATTATATTCATTAACTTGGTGCACCCAAATATGTATATTATTATCAAATAGGAATTTCGAATCTACCGTTTCATGCATACATTTCCAATATGAAAACTATAGGCCTCGTCGATTGCTACACTTTTTGTTTAGGAACTATTGAATTGCTTTGAATTTTTTTTGTAATTATAAATCTTTATGTTTTTCTTTTCCTCATAAACTGTAAGTTAATCAACATGGGGTCCCTAAACAAATACGAAATAATGTTAACTTGATGTTTCTTTTTTTGTAAAAAAATGTTGCATTTGGCAAGGCCTATTCGCAGTTTTTTTTGTTGGAAACAAATGCATAGACAGCCGGTATAAATATTATACATAATATATACTTGTAGATTAAATAAAATTAGCATTGCTTCAGTGAATGTGTAAAAATTGCAATTTTCTCACCCTCAAGCAAGCAGGACATTGTACACAATCATCATTGGCATGGGCTGAATAAAAATGATCAACGGTTATCCTGTGTGAAGAGGATCTGTAGTTGCATAACGCGCACCGATATGGGAGTTCCAGAGGCGCGTGAGCTTTTTGCATGTGATTGGCCAGAGTCAATACCGCTGTAAAACGAACCTGTAAAAACATGTTGTCATTTAGTGATATCTAAAGACCGTTATTTGCGAGAAGATCTTGGGTTGAAATTTGAGTAAAAATTGCTTAAAATAGTTTTAAAAAATGAAGATATCTTTTTTTTTAGTTTTGTCCCCAATGCTGTATCAAGTTGAGGCATATGTCACTTTAGAGGTCACAAGAATAGTTTTAATTTACTGTATGACACCAACACCAAAACTTGTGCAAGAAAGGAGTTATAAATCATTTTATTAAGAACAAATCTCTTGCACTATGAATAGGCGCACTAGGCACCCTGATTAACTGAAGCAGGTAATCAAGTGCACGCACTGCACGCGTGTGCGGGTGAGATGATAAAAGGTTGGCGGGACAGACAGACCTTGTTTGTCTTCACTTCAATCGGTTTGACATTGGCTTACGATACGCCCGTCCCACTTTCGCATTTGCATTCTATATTTTTGTGATATGCTAAATGGACTTGTTTTTTGTCTTTATACTTTGTGGCAAATTTAAATGGACCTGATTGCAAATGAATAGGATAAGCGGTGTTATGATGTAATGTGTAAACCGTCATTGCGTTACATGTGACCGTTCTCTAGCGCGATTGCGAGAACGTCATCGCCTCAAAAGAGAAGAGTTAGAGGCCAGACCTGAGTTTGCTAAATATGTAATGGATCATTTATGAATACAACATGTTATTAATATCATTCTAAAGCCTCAATATAACGGTTTTTATTGCACTTTGTCCTCATACTGTTTACATTTCGCCGGTTCCCATTACATATGAATATAGTAGATAATAAGCAATGATTCAGTCATTAAAATTGTCGTGAATCTATCTTCTGTTCCATTTTTTTTAAAGCCGGTCTCAACCTTTTTTATCAACGGAACTTAAAATACTATAAAATTGGTAGTTGACCCAAAGTCGTCCATGTGCAACATAATAATAATTATTATTGTTATATTAATACATTGTTTCCTCTTCAATTCGAATTTCGATTGGGATGGATGGATGTGACCAGACGATTGACCAAACTACTCCATTTAGATTAGCGAAATACAAAGTGAACCTACCGAACAAAAACAATGTTTATTTATATTTTTTAAAGGAGTCATCGTGGTTAATCAAATTGGTGCAGTCCCTGCTTCTGTATGGAATGGTATTACCTCAGTTAATAAGACCATCACTTTACTTTTTTTTAAAGTATTTATTTTTCGCGTTCAGTAGTTCACCTGTGTTTGAGAAATAACACAAAATCCGTGAAAAGTACATAAGCTTCCATGAGAATTTAATGAAATATTATTTTTTCCAATTTCTTGAATAACAGTACGTTTCTCGTCTTAGAAAAATAAGTGGGGCCACCTCAGGACCTACCTTACCAAAATACAGTTTAAATTATCCAAATCGATTCAACCGTTTCTAAGAAATTGGGTCCCTTATCCAGTTAATAACAGCTCAGAATGGCCAGCCATGTTTTATTATATCTCTTGTATTGAATATCTTCAATCCCTCTTGCATTTTTTTAAATTACTATATATACAGTAGTAGTTAGTACAAATTATCACCCCGCTCTCAATACAAAGTCGTGAGTTCGATTTCCACTATAGACATATTGACCAATGAGCTTTTTTTTAAATTTATAATATTAACAATGGCCCAATATAATAATATTCAGTAGAGGTTGGTTGAAACGACGAGAACTGACAGTGAAGTTTGCATTGTACTTTTTTCGGTATAGTCCCATTATTATAAATGAAAGCAACACATAGTCAACAGTTAAATACATGGTCCATTACAGTGTCGTGATAGCCGAGTGGTGCCTAGCCCGCTTCTTATTTAGAAGGTCGTGGTTCGAACCCCAGAAGCAGGCATGTGTCAATGAGTTTTTTTTTCTGACTTAAGTACATAACTGTCATTGGCCCCATGCCTCGGAGAGCACGTTAAACCGTCGGTCCCGGTTCTACTAAATGGCAGACGTTAAAATCCACTAACCCACACTGGAGCAATGTTGTGGATTAAGCTCCAAGCACCTTCATCCCCAGGGGAGGCCTACGCCTGCTGTGGGGCATAATCAGCTGATATGGATTCACTACAGTTCAAATTACCTCACATATCAGGCAGGCATATGTATACAATTCCGGAGTTTTGGTGTCACTAGGATGCAACTGCTTCAAGTGGACTTCTAGACTGTCCTCGCTGGTGAATGGCAGGAAACAGTAATGACACTGTGGTGAAATCTCTTTACTCATAATGCCAGATACTGGTGGAATCTCGTGTGCGAAAACATGTTTCATCAGTTCACAGTTACTGTTCACTTCCACTTGACATTTCGGACACTGAAAATATTTTAAAAAACGCTGATTTCATTCTTCAGAAGGGGATAGCAATTATTATTATGGACATTACTATCTCTATTCGTATGTACATATTTATACTAACTATACTGGAATTTTTAATTACCTGGATTACATATATTAACATTTGCTAGGTTGTCAGTTTTTCGGAGGGGCCAAAAATATATGACTTATTGATCTATTGACTAATTTAATAGCTCCTCCATTTCATCTCATTCATTTGACTCATGTTTTATTCGGTGATTGGTTTTAAAAAAATCAAACTATTATATATATGTTAATTAATCATCAACATAGTACAAGATTCTGATAATTAGTGCAGATGATGAGAAAACTATTAATAATAATTGGGTCAATACTGTTTTCCTAATCTACCTGTACAATTTAAACTAGATGTGGTGGAATATATATTTCTTCTGGGACATCTTACACAGTGCCCTCTAGTCCCAAAGTAAGCAAGTATTATGCTTGTATTATGGGTATGAAATAATTGATACACAGACAAATATTCTTATAATTTATACTTATGTAAAAAAAATGACACTCAGACATGGAATCGAGCGAGAATCGAACCCACAATCTTAGGTTCTGGTTAAGGTTTCTCACAACTCGGCCAATCGGTCAGTCGGTGTTGTGATATTCTGAATTTATTTTCACCGTAGAAGGTAATTTATAGTACATTATGTGAAAAAATCCACATGGTAATGTTTTGTAAATCGGTTATGATCAGTTTTATCCATATTTATAAATGAATTATGATTCGATTCAACATTCAGGTACATATTACACAGACAATACCTCGGAGACACCCACGCAAGACTGACCGGGCTGCCTATCAAAGGCTGCTAGGAGACAGACTTGCAAGGGAGGTAGTCAACGAGGAACTCAATGGCATTCAGTTAATTGAGAAACAGGTAGAGGCTTTCACGCATACTATGATTGAGACCTACCACGAAACATGTCCTATCACCCTTCCACCTAAAACCAGAAGTGGTAGCCAACCCTGGTGGGGGCCTGAATTAGAACGAATCAGGAAAAAGGTGAGACGACTCTTTAACAGAGCAATGAATACAGGTGCAGACCAGGACTGGGACAAATACAAAGTAGCTAAGGCCTGGTTTAAGAAGCGCATCAGATATAGAAGAAATGCGTCGTGGCGTAAGTACTGCGAAAGCATTGAATCTTGTGAACAGGCGAATCGAGTCAGAAAGGTCCTATCCACTTCACAGACTCTTGGCCTGGGTTCACTTTGCAGGTCGGACGGCACGCTGACCAGGACACAAGAGGAAGCTCATCAGGTCTTTCTGGAAGCTCATTTTCCTGGAAGCAGCATCCAAATGGAAACGAGATGGACAGATGAGACGTACTCACCAACACAAACTTGCTGGCGATCGGCCCAAAAGGTTGTCACAGCACCAAAAGTTAAATGGGCCATTAACAGTTTTCACCCATATAAAGCGGCTGGTCCTGATGGAATCTTCCCTGCCCTACTACAATGGGGGGAGGACGGGGTGGTCCATAGGCTAACCGTGATTCTCTGCGCATGTCTGGCACATAGATATGTGCCAAAGGCGTGGAGAGAGGTGGAAGTTATCTTCATACCTAAACCGGGTAGAAGTGATTACACAAACGCGAAATCTTACAGACCTATTAGCCTCACGTCGTTTTTACTCAAAACCTTAGAGAGGCTATGTGACAGGGAATTGAGAGACAACGCGTTGAAAAACATGCATGAAAATCAACACGCTTATAGCTCCGGTAAATCCACTGAATCAGCGCTACACTCAGTGATAAGTAATATTGAGGAGGCCATCAAAAACAAATCCATATGTCTAGGCACTTTCATTGATATTGAAGGAGCTTTTGACAAAACCAACTTTAGTTGCATAACCGCGGCATTGAGGAAAAATGGAGCGGATGCAGTTATGGTTGAGTGGATTAAAAACATGCTGAGCAAAAGAATTGTCAGGTTTGCAGACAGCAAATTACGGGCCACAGTGGTGAAAGGATGCCCCCAAGGAGGTGTACTCTCGCCACTACTATGGAATATGGTGGTCAACGATTTAATCACCAAACTCAATGGGAATCACTTTTACACGATAGGCTACGCCGATGATCTGGCTATTCTTGTCACTAACAAAACTGCCGTCACGGCTTGTGAAGTGACAAGAGGGGCTTTGCAAATAGTGGAAAGGTGGTGCTCAGAGTTTGAACTAACTGTGAACCCAGTGAAAACGGAACTGGTAATGTTCACAAACAAAAGAAAATTGGGTAATTACCGACTACCTAAATTCTTCAACACAGACCTCCATCTTTCTACAGAAGTCAAATATCTGGGGGTGATCCTTGACAGCAAGTTGAACTGGAGTAGTCATTTAGACAAAAAACTGAACAAAGCATGTATAACCTTCTGGCAATGCCGCAACATGGTAGGTAAAAAATGGGGATTATCTCCATATATTACATTGTGGCTGAACAAGACGGTGATACGACCAGCATTAAGTTACGGTGCTCTGGTCTGGTGGACTAGAGTCAACCTGACCACGGCAATAGCCAGACTACAAACATTCCAAAGACTGGCCTGCATGGCGACCACAGGGTGCATGAGAACTACCCCTACGGCGGCCCTTGAAGAAATGCTGGACCTGCTGCCGCTTCACCTTTTTATAAAACAAGAAGCGGCCGCTGCAGCAATGCGACTAAAAGCACTGAATCTATGGATTGACAACAGGGTTCCACATTCTAAAATACTCGATGAATACATCGAGTCACAGCCAATGCTCATGGCTGTAAATGATAGGATTCCCAAACAATTTGTCTTCGACAAAAAATATAAGATAGAGCTGCACCCTTATGATGAAGGTTGTGACTCAAAAGAGCTTACGATCTACACGGATGGCTCCAAAACAAGGTCAGATACTGGAACCGGTGTATCATCCGAGGACTTAAACATCAATATATCTGAGCCGCTGGGAACCTGTAATTCCGTATTCCAGGCGGAATGCACAGGCATTATACTGGCAGCACAAGCAATCGCCGCTAGGGAGGTAAATGAATTTAGCATTCGCATACTCTCGGATAGCAGAGCGGTACTACAAGCCCTGGAAAGTAACACCATTACATCGGGGTTAATATATGACTGTCACCGAGCACTGACAAAGGTATGTAACCATAACACTGTTACACTTCAGTGGATAAAGGGACATAGCGGCTCTCGTGGAAATGACACGGCGGACCGACCGGCGAGAGAAAGTTCAGAGGCAGTGGCGATGGGCCCTGAACCCATTTTGCCATTGCCATATAGCTGGATTCGGTCAACGCTGCGTCAATTCACGAGACTACAGCATGAACAGGTTTGGATGAACCATTTAGAGTGCAGACAGGCCAGGGCAGCCATGCCAAAACTTAATAATAATCTGGCACGTAGGTTGCTTCGACTAAGAAGAGACCAACTACGCTTGGTGGTCAGAGCTCTGACTGGTCATGGTCCTTTTAACAAACACCTGTTTAACATGGGTATTACAGACAGTCCTTAATGCAGGGTCTGCATGGAGGCGGAGGAAACGGCCGCTCACGTGCTCGTTGAGTGCGAAGGAGTGGCCACCTACCGGGCCAAACACCTCAATTCAGTGAGGTCGCTCCCGGAAGCCATCGGCAACGTGAAGAGTCTGCTGGGCTTTCTGGTGGAGCTGGGGTGGCGAGAATGACGCTGCCCACCTACGCAAAATAGGCGCTTTGACGTCGAGTTGCGGAAAAAGAGCCCGTCTTCAAGTATCAAGTATCAAGTAAATGAATTACCTCAACAGCTATAGCAATCCTTTTATTCAATACATCACCACTGGTCTGACCAAAGTAGTATTTTTCCATGGAAACCATTTCTTCTTGTTTGACTTCTTTCTTGATTGTCTTTAAGGGTACATCATCTAATTCGTCATCGATGACCACATACGAACGGTCACGTTTACGGCGCTTGCCTGCCGCTGGGCTATCTTTACCGGTTTTTTCCTTATTCTCCTTAATTTCTTGTTTGATTTTAGTACGGCGAGCCGCTAGAGGGAGCTGGGAAGAAATAACATTTGTTAAACTAAATTATAAAAAAATTATACTAAATCATAGAACCATAGTGAAGTTTAATATGCCTTTGCATTAAAAATACTGAATCAATTGAATCCATTTACAGAAAATAGTTTAGACTATTTATAATAACCTATCAATATTAGGACACATACTGGTAAATATGTCGAAACCAAATGGATAAATCAGCTTGTTGAATGGGTAAAGAAGGATAAGCCAAATTTTTAAATGCAACATTCAACGAAAAAGCTACCTCTTTTTAGCCACTTGATTAGGTGAATAAAATCTTCATGTATAAGTACTGTAAGGATGACAGACTATAGAATTGATAATTTCATGATTTCATGTGTTCGCTTTTGGATCCATTCGAAATTGTAATTCGGTCAAGATAGGTAGATGGTTTCCCATTTCTAAATGGATAGATTAGGTTATATAAATGCGAGGAGCGAAGCAGAGTGGAGCGACGAGCCACCCAGAGGATGAACATTATGAAAATCGAACACGTCATGAAGTTCGATCTGGCCATGGCAAAAAGTATCATTATTCTATTTTGTTTTATAAAAAACCTAGAGAAATGAGAGAAATCGACAACCGACTTGGTCTTGGACATGTGTCAATAAAATTGTGAGTGATCACCTTTCATCGTTACAGAAGTTATTAGATGGTGGAACCTTAATGTTCTGTTCTAAAGCACAACTTCCATCATCATCATCATCATCAGCCCGTTTTACCCCACTGCAGGGGCTTAAGCCTCCCCCAGGGTGAGGAGGGGGTTTAGAGCTTAAATCCACCACGCTACTCCACTGCGGGTGGAGGATTGTAACGACCGCCATCTATTGACAGCGTCCGGGACCGACTGCTTAACGTGCTCTCCGAGGCACGGAGTCAGTGATAGTTAATGTACTTAAGTCAGAAAAATTAATTGGTACACGCTCGGATTCGAACCATGGCCTTATGGCCTTATAAATTTGAGACAGGTTTGTTGCGCTCTGGGCTATCACGACACAACTTTAATTTACATCAATTATCATATCACTATATCATGGAAAATTGACAATACAATCGTTTTTAAAATAATTCTCCATGCCAGAATATGTATAAATCTTAACACGGAATATAGAATAAACATCTGCACAACAGAAGAACTACAACAGATGAAAACGCTAACTTATCTGGAAATGACAATCATAAATTGAGTGATTAGAGTACGCGCCACCAAAGAAGTCTCGTAGCCGCGGCGCTGTCTGCGCATTGCATAAACTCTTTTACCTTGAGTATTAATTCTCGGATCGCACTTCGTAAGACTATAGGCATTATAAACAACTTTTTGAATGTTTATAGACAATTAAATTCACATTCGACGAAATACTCTCAAGCTCAAACACAGACAACCAACCACTTCAAATATAGTTCATTTTTTTGCCGCGAGACTTCTTTCGTCACGCGGTCTCTATCAATGGATTTGACAAATGATTGGAATACACATTTCGTAAATTGTTAGTTAGTCGCTATGGTAACACTACTTGGAAAAAACTGACACTGTCATTCCAATGTAATAATTTTTAAAATATAAATTTAGAATGCTGGAAAAAGAAATGTTGCCTAATCTACATTTGTGGTCTTTATGTGAAATACATAAAAACATTTTATTCACCTCTTCGTCCTCATCATCGTCATCAATGACTGTGGTTGGAATTGGTGTTTTCAATGGCTTCGATCGTTTTTCTTTCTTTGCGGGTGGCGACGGAGGAGGTGTAAGTTCCTTCTTCTTGCGACCACGTTTTCCTCGACCTAGGTCTTCGACAGGCGCCGGAGTTTCAATTTGTTTCGTTTTCTGATTAAATTAAAAAAAAATATTACTATCCTTTTTTGCTTTATGTTTAACTTGGGCTAAGCAACGATGCAACAATATAAAACCGATAGGCGTTTATTATGGAATTAACGTTTGAATATCAATTAGAAAAAAAGATGAACTGCACGTCTTTAAAATCGAAAGTGAAGCACTGCTCTATGTTGCAAGTGATACCAGTTGACAGCAAGGTAAATAGAAATTTCACATAGCGGCAGATGGGCGTGCTGTTATGTGGGCAATGGGCATGCGCGTGACGATTGTATGCACATGTGAGCCGGCTTACTTACGCAGCTTCACTAGCAAACTACGTGACGTGGAATACATCTTTTCTTTAGTCAATGGTTGACCATATTTTTTACATAATTTGATCAACTAATTTCTGTTATCTATTCTTAATTTAACAATTTGTTCCCAATTTTCTTTAACCCATTGATTGGTATTATAATACTTCTCTACTTTGAGTATATCACAAGCTCTAATTTATAAATAAATACTATTCACTTAGAAACTGTTTTAAACAACACTTTGCACATGATGATAACTAGATTAACACTAAACTACATAGCAAAAATAACACCATTTTATATTTTAATTATTTATTTTAACACCCTTTGACATTAACTTGAGACAAAATAACCATGGAAATGCATTACAATTTTAACTTTAAAATACCCATTGAGAACACTAGAAATTTTTTTTTCAAATTAATTATTCCTGTTAATTTTTCCCATAGTGATCCATTGCTGAGTGATAATAATATGTCTGAAAAAATAAAGCTGTTTCCAATTAAGATTTTTTAAATTGAAATATACATTTTTTTTCCAATAATTGTTAATATTTTCATAATCAAAGTAATTTCCTTCTTCGGAAGTATTATCTTAAATAAAAAGCAAAGAAAACATGATACAGTAATACCATTGAAAATTGTTATTTTCTTACTTTCATTTTTTTTATATTTTTCCCAAGCTCTACATACTTGCTACTCATGCTTGTATGAAAATTCACAGTCAGTATGGGAGGTTGGTAACATGTTGTATAAATAAGCCATTTTTTTATTGTTTATGAAAATTTATAAGGGATTAGTAATTCTGCCATCACTTCCAGATATTTAATCATCAATGGGTATGCAAACCTTGGCAAGATATTTCCAATTCTTGAACGGGTTCCCTGCGATTTTGTTCAGTCTCTCTGTAATATTGTACCCGGATTCCAAGCGTGTTTGTTCTGCTATGTGTATGACTACATTATCAAAGGCTTGGCCAGGTGAGACACCAAATCTGCAAAAGTACAAATAGATGACTGCAACCACAGATACAAAATTCTCTTTTTAATGATATGCCATTCTCTACTTGCAGTTCTAATATTTAATTTTGGTAGTAAGACTAAAAAATTGTTTTACTGGAAAGAGATGTTTTTTTATTTATTAAAGGCCTTCCTTTAAAGATCGTCGTCGTAGGACGCCTATTTTAAGATTTTCAAGCATGAAAAAAAAAAATTTAAGGAGTGTAAACACACACATGCAATTTTTTAAACTTGATTGTACTCTATTTTTATATACTTGTGTAAGATGATTCGTATTTGGATGATAAGTGAGACACTTTCTTGTTTACAAGAGTTGTATTAATAATTTCAAGGCGACAATTAATAGCAATGCAGTTAAGTTTGAAAATAAACGCGGCGCGACACGGTGTGTCTCGCTCGTGTTGTAACGCTCGGTCGACTAACTCTTAACTAGTGGCGAGCGCGGCGCGGGCGTCGGTTGGTGAGAAGGGTGGACAGGATGCACACGCCCGCGCCGGCGGGACGGCACGATGCGCGCCGCCGCGAAGCGATTCAAAAGGGCTAGACGTTACACTTGTAATATATCTGTACAAGATTAACATTTAATTTACTGTGTATATATTAATAGTTACCTATACTATAATTCAAGTCGCTTTTTACTTGCTACGCGTTTTTTCATAAAAACGATTTTTTTAAATAAATATAATAAAACCTTTTTTATATTTTAATGATGTACGAGGACAAGCTGAAAAGTGATCTCTATTGTAAAAGCCAGTATCATTATCGCAATCGATCCGCCAATGGGATTCCAAAAGTAAAAAAGATTATTACAGTAGAAATTTAAAGACAAGAAGTCTAATTTCAATTTATTGATAAACATTAAAATTACTTTTTTTTAAATATACTCACTTCTCTCTCCAAACTAACTCATCCAGGAATTGTTGTATGATTTGTCGTGAAAGCAAAGACAGTGTATTCTGGAACATTCGTGGCACAATCCTTCTCAAATATTCCATAATATTGGCATTGCTGTTTTTATGCTGGTCAGACTGAGATGATGATTGATGAACTGTTTTGAATCCCATTTGAAGTAAAGTTCCTTTATCGACAGTCAAATCAGTCATAATGGTCGATGACGGATGAACCCAAGCATGGAGTGGTTCTAAAATTTTTTGGAAACGCTTTTTATAGTTTTTCTCATGTTCTGTCAATGGCTCGACAGCTCGGAGTCTTATCTGCAAAAAAATATTACATAAGTACCAATGAAATAGTATTAGATCGCTTTTGAGTAATGTGTCGTTTTTGTTGAGTGTATATTTTTTGTACAATTATACTTCAACCATTAATATGACATTCTAAACTTGGATTTTTGAATAATTCCTTTATAAACAACGAATGCTAATGAAAAGCTGCAATTTTTCTAACAATGAGCGCGCCTTGTCATTTTTGCATTTAATAGAAATATGTTGTATTTATTAAGAAAAACTAAGTGAAAGAATATTATTGATATCTACAAAAATACCGACGATACAAATTTTTAAAGTAAATTGTGCCATGACGTCACTAGATTACATTACTATGGGCTAACGTGGATAATTTCTACGTAGTGGCACCGTGTGACGTCACGAACTGGTCTTAAAAACACTAACTTTGATTTGTTATATCTACGATAATAATCAGTATTTTCTTAAAATTGAAAAAGTATAGTCATCAGTTTGTTATACTCTAGCGTGTCAAATAGCGTATGATCCCTAATTTTTTAGAAGAGGACACGCTTATTCAAGAAATTATCTTTAATAACTCACCAGTTTTTCAACAGGGTCCAAAACACCAAGTACTTCTACTTTAACTTGACGTTGGGTGCCGTCGTGACTGGTTGTGCCAAGAGATATGACGCCAACTTCAACTTTCTTGCCAGAACCACCCATTAGTCCTAGATGTTGATGAATAGCTGAAGTGCAGACTGCACGCAACCAAGTGAATAGTCCTTTTACATACAAATTGTCAACTTTGACCCATTGAACCACATTCTGGACATTTGTCTGGCAAGCCCAATGGTATATGAGTTTCAGAAGAACACTCGGTGGATGAGTAGCTCCTTCAAATATGGAACTACAGAAAACCGATACAAATCTAGTTGGACAGCACTCAGATATCCAAACATATCCACCAGAATAAGGAAATTTAGACACATCCGAATACATTCCTGAAAGAAAACAATAATTATTAAAATTTAAAATTGAGATTATAAATAGCCAAAAAATACTGTTAAAATAGAGAAAAAAATTACTTTGTCGAATTTCAGATCAGTGAAATAATATAAAACCTTTAACCAGTATTAGGTATCCATATTCTGAAGTTAGATTAGTGCTGATTTCTCAATTTTTATATAATAATACATGGGACAGCCCACACAGCGCCATCTAGTTCCAAAATAATCAAGTATTATGCTTGTATTATGGGTACTGCACAACTGATATACACATACTAAATATTCATTAAATATATCTTTGCACTCAGACATGAAACAAATAGACATGTTCATGCACACAAATATTTGCCCCGGGCAGATATCGAACCCATTACTTTTGGTTCTGCAGTTAGCGTCTCTAACCACTCAGCCGATCGGTTAGTCCAACAATATTGTTGTATAGAAAACAATTGGTAATATATTACATGTAAAAAAAGTAGTTTATAGCTTACAGTAGTTAATTTCACTATTATTTGTAAAACAAATAAAATTTACCCAAGGCATGAACATGCTGAAAAAATTTTTTGTGTGTGTTGTAGGAGTCTCATTATATGAATATAATACTCTAATTTATTGCAACATTCTCTTTACTTTAAATTTTGAACTGTAAATAAATTTGTTCAAGGGTGTCTACAAGTTTAGCTATATAATCCATATACGATAAAAGTAGTCCTAACTTATGAGACTACTAAAATAGTTAAAATCTCACCAAGTTTAAGTTTATTCCCATGGTGTACGGCACAAAACTGTTCCGACCTAACCAATCCTTGTTGTATCAACCATTCGGTAAATTTAGTCGGAGTGTGCATCAAAACTGACTTCACTTTGCTGTCCAATGAAGAACGGTCGGACGGCGGTGGTGCGTCTTTCGAACGAAGGTATGGCCGGGCCACCACAACCAAAGATGGAAATGTTTTGCCTGCATTATATAAATACATTGGATATTTTTTAATATTTTAACAAGTCTACGTGTTAACCAATATAGTTATGTACATATTATTGAAATTACTTTGACTGTTTTCTACCCTGATATCAATAATAGGAGGTATAATTAAATACAAAAGGCGATTGGAACAGATGGATAGAAAATAATGACAAAATCAGGATTCTTAAAAAGTACAGAAACCTTCAAAATATAGCTAAGTCTAGATACTATCACTCCACATATCTATTCTGATAGTTCCGCTACGGAGTGTAGGTTCCATTGCTGGGGTCCAGTAGTATTATGAAGTACTTATGTTTACATTGCTTAATATGGATGGAGCTATAAGGATTTGTGAATACATTTATATTCATTCATAATTTTATTACCAAACTAGCGACCACTTACTGTTTCACCCAAGTGGACTACATGTTTGTATATATAGCAAATAAACTTAATAACTTCTTAAAGGGTAAGGTAGAGATCCATTTCCTTTCGTCCATACTTATATTTTTTCATTTTCTATCCACTCTTCGCTTGTCAATTCAAAACGAGTGAGAATCCCGCGATTATTAAGCACCAATTAAGAAAAAGCCTTTATTTTGAAATCACACACTTCTATTTATTTATATGTATAGAATAGATGAATATTTCCAGAATAAAACATAGCCTAGATTACTCTCTGAAAAGTTCTCTATTTGCCAATGAAAATCTCATCAAAATCGGTTCAGCTATTTCGGAGATTTGCTCAGACAAACAAAAATTTTAATAGCGCGTGTTTGAGTTTTGGTTAGGTACTTGCAAAAAAACATTTGAGCATAAGAAAAAGTTTTTATTTCAACATCACAGGCAGACATTTCAATTTTATTTTTTTGTTTAGATATAGAAGTTTTAATAAAAATCTCTTTAAGATTTTTATTAAAACTTGTCAGTGGGGACACAAGCCCAAAATTTAACTTGATATGTTAAGTGTTAAGTGTTGAGACATGAGTACTTGAAAATCTTACAGAACCCACTAGTAGAACCAACAGACCGTAACAAACAGTTCCTGTGTAATTACAAGAGAGCAAGGAGTTTATTATAATTAGTATTGACAGATAATAATCCAGAGAGAATAATAACACAGAGTAGAATTACATCATTGGTAACAAGACAGAAGCCAAAGTAGATATGGAAGCTACCTGTTAAATTGAGTACCTTTAAATTATGAATCCAACAAAGACAAAACCAAGATGAGCTGCTGATATGCTGATATTTACCTTGCAGTTTATTGAATGAGACCTCACGAGAATCAGCGACGTTCTTGTTCCCATCTTCTTTAGTTAAATCAACGATAGGTAGTGATTTTGTTGCGCTGCCGGTCGATAGGCCACCGATAGCAGTCGCTTCGGAAGGCCTGACGTTAGTTACCACACTGTGCACATCTAGAAAATGATATTGACAGAACACATAATGAAATCAATAAAAAAAGGGAATAAAGTTTTTTATTTAAAAAAATTGATTACATAGTTTTATATGTTTCAATATATTTAAATAAAATGTATCAACATCAAATTTAAACATAAAAAGTATTGACCCACACTATTGATTATTTGTTTAAAAATAAAAACTGTCCTTCAAGAAAAAAAAAAAAAAGGAAAATACGATTAATTTCGATTTTGTGATTTTCTATGCAGTGGAGTTTAATAAACTCTGAAAAAAAGTAGTTTCGATGGAGTAGACAAATTATCCAATGTATGCAGCGAAATCGAATTAGTTGCTATATTTTACCATAAACGATGCTATCTAACTAGTTAGTATCCTTTCCAACAGGTAGCGCTATCACTAGATTTGCCTTGAATAAACTTCAATTATCAAATTTTTAACAAAAAATATAAGCTTTCAAACATGTGCCATATCATTTCGGAAAAATACATATTGCTTGAAATAAAAACATAGGAATGCAACTGTGTAACATATAAAGATGGCGCCGCATGCATCAATTTTAATATATTATGTATAAAAAACTACACTGTCTCTAAAATATCATATCATATCATCTACTTACTAACAATTTTTTTAACAGTCTTTTCTATGACATATTATCTTTCAATTTGGGGCAACTTATAGTTACGTAATAATAACTTGGGTCATTTTCATGAAGATAATTGTCAGTCATTCAGGAACTTTTCTGAATGACTATACTGGAATTAATATTAGTTAAGAACAGTTAGGTAAGTACTTAGCATGAAGGGATATCCCAAAGTCTGAAATTTGGAAGTCTATAATTGCTGAAGTAAGATGATAAATACAATTTTAACTTACTTGAAGGTGTAATTGTCTTGTCTTTAGTTTTTGTTTGTGTGACTTCTTTCTTGTCACGCTCCTTTTCTTTCTCCTTGCGTTGTTCTTTGTCTTTCTTATGTTTTTTCTTAGGACGTGGTTCTGGGCTTGGTGGTTCAGGTGATGGCGAATATGTTTTTTCTTCTTTTTTGTTCTTTGTTTTTAAAGGACGACCTGAACATAAAATTAAAGTAATTTAATAAAGATGAAAATCATAAACAAATAAAATATATTTATTATTTTTAACAAAATACAGTAGCTATATTTTATTGAGAAGTAATTCAATATTAATATTTTTGGTTATGTAAATAGCTATGGTGGTAAAAAAATAAGGTATCGATTCATTCAGATAACATCCTATGCTTTTCTCAGTAACAGTAGGTACAGTTGAAATTTTCATAGAGTGTGTACTAATATGGCCATTATAACACCAAACAATAAAAATAAAATCAAGTTAAAAATTACTGAGACCCTATACAAGAAACATGTTTTTGATATTGTATAGTGGCACAGAACAAAATAGCAAAATTTTGAAGGCAAATTTTTCTAAACTATTTTAGAAACCAGTGATTTGAAAATTTAGTTAAATATGTTAGGTACAATTATCTCTAACATACTGTTCTGGCTTTTGTTTTGACCCCGGATTAAAATTTTCATAATATTAAAATGTTTCCATAATACGAACCTAAACATATTTATTGAGATATGAAGAAGCAATGCAGAAACAAAAAAAAAATTATGTAAATGAAATTAATTTAGCTAAAATATATGCCATACCTCTGGTACTGCGGCCAGTTTTCACCGGTTCCTTGGTAACAGACAGTGATCTTGACCGAGACCGGAGAATCTCAGCACTCTGTTTTTCTAGGTCTTTTAGAACAGGTTGTCTATAAAAAGAAGTAAATATTAGATCACTTACTTTGAATTATGATTAAGTAATATATAAATCATGTAGAATATTAATGAAATATTTCCAATTCACTCATACAAACACACTTACTTCCCCAATAATTGATAAGCTGTGAATTGATCTCCATTATAGACAATCTCTCCTCCAGTATCTTTGACAATATCATCCAACTTGTTCTGTATACTTTTGTACTCATCATCTGCTGTTTTATAAGCTTGAAGTTGTGCTTCAGAAAGCTCTTCCTCCCAACATTCCAGTTCTAGAGTAGGTTCATCAGGCCCAAAATATGTTCTTTTGTATTGATCTGCTTCTATTATTTCAGCTTGAGGCGGAGCTACCTCCTGCAATTGATAATAAAACAAAATAAGTGCTATGACGTCATGTTGCGGTAAAAGAGCCTGTCCTCAAGTATCAAGTAATACAGGATATCATTTGAGATCAGTAATTTATTGAAAAATATGCCCACAATGTGCATACATTTAAGGATTTAAAAAATATTTGAATTGATTTAAAAATAATTGAAAATAAATACTTCACAATTACAATTTATGCCTTTGCTACGATGCAACTTTTCTCTATACCAAATTTCAAGATTCTAAGTCAGTTAGAAGTACCACATAGACATATTTAATAGCCATATATTTTAAGAGAACTTTTCAGAATCTTAAATGTTTTACAGGGTTATGGGGCCACATACCTCTGTATTTAATATTAGTCTCAACTTGCTACCTCTAAAAATTCTTGATAAAAAGGATAGATGGACAACAAACCAATCTGATAAGGGTTATATTTTTTTCTTTTGAAGTATGGTTCCCTAAAAATACTTGTTTGAAATTGTTTTCTAGAACATGATGTTCTAAAGCTATTTAGCAATTTCTAAAAAAATAGACACACAATAGTTTAATGCACTTAACACAAAAACATACCTAGTAAAATAGTTCATGAAGTTAGTATCATGAAGCAAACTAAAAATTAACACATATCTTTGATAATTTTATTTATCAAAAAGCTTTATCACAACCATCAGTTTGTGATTTGTGACCAAAACAGATTTTTTTTTTAAATTTAAGCAAAAGATTATATGACATTTTTACTATTCTTACAAGCTTTTATTTGAATTTAGTTTCACGGCATTACTACCTAGAATGAATGTCCGATCTTCAATTACACCCACAGAACGCGATTAGATACCATCAGGCAAAGTACAGTCTGCTGAGCTTTCCAGTGGAAAATAATGCTACTCTATCGATGTCAAGCTGAGTGAAAATATCCTGTCAACTCATAATCAACTAAAAGTTTAATAGGCGATATGGCTTTTTATTGAAAACACATTGATGTGTACGCTTGTATAATATAGTGATCCAAACCAGCTTTAGAATTCTAGAAATAGAATATTTTTTTTATTATATTGTTAGTACTTCCTATTCGGGATTCGTATGGATCGGAAATAAAACAAGGGTAACCAATTTGGAATGAAATATGCACTTTTATTTACTTTCCTCCACTTACAGCACTGCATCCAAATCACCACTTCACTAGTACCTCGATGTTCGCTTCGTTCGCCTTTAAACTAAACTTTCTTCAATCGCTGTCTCGGCAGGCTTATATATGATTTTGATTGGTTTTAGAAACTTCGGGGGTGGGACTAGCAATCTGCGTGGAAGAGAAATAGCGCCGTTTAGGTTCTAGCATTTTCTGGCGGGTTCTCGCGATTGGTCGGCGCGCCTTATCCGCCACACTTAGTTGTGGGGCGCACCCAGAGCTGCTATTGCCTGGCTTCGCCCGTATCTTTTAATACGTCCACTTGGCGCCATGACGCTAGTGTTGCACGTAACAATATTATTTAAGCCTCTTTATTTCCATACATATCTTTCTTAAAACTACAACTTTAAGTATGTTAGTTATTTAAGTAATTTATTTTATAATCGTATTTTTGTTAGTATCACTGCATGGATCCCATTTGGGTATAGGCCTCCTCCATTTTTTTCCACTCTCTTCTACTTTGAGCTGCATTCATCCACTTTGTGCCGGCATCCGAGACAATGTCATCAGCCCATCTCTTTTTTGGTCTTCCAACCTTTCTTTTTCCGGGCGGTCCTGCCCATTTTGTTATTATTAGTGTCCACCTATTATCAGTACTTCGGGCAACGTGGCCTGCCCATTGCCATTTTAATTTCAGGCAATATTCAAGAGCGTTGGCCAATTTCGTTTTTATTCTTATATTTGCACTTTTTACTTTCTGTATTTTTCTTAGGTTTAAGATGCTCCGTTCCATTGCTCATTGAGATGTTCTATTTTGTTTTTTTTTTTTTTTGTATATATCCATGTCTAGAGCATCTATATGTCAATCTTGGTAGAATGCAGATATCAATTATTGTCTTTTTCATGTTCAAATTGTATTTGCCCTTCAAAATTTCTTTTTGTGTCCAAAATTTGTATCATGAGGAATTTATCCTTCTATTCACTTCTTCTTCATTGCTGTCTTTATTAAATGACATTTGTTTCCCAAGATAAACATAGTTTTTAACATATTCTGTTTGTTTTCCTTCTATATCTATTACTTTTTCCTGGCTGTTTGTCATTATTTTTGTTTTGCTGGTATTCATATGTAGACCTACTTTTTTGCTTTCTGATTCCAGTGTTTGCATCATTTTAGTTCTGAGGCTGAGTTGGAAAAAAGAATGATGTCATCAGCAAATCTTAGATGACTGAGGTATCGACCAAACATATATAGCCCTTTACCTTTCCAGTCTAGTTTTTAACCCTCGACGAAAATAGAGGGGTGTTATAAGTTTGACGTGTGTGTGTATTTGTGTATCTGTCCGTGGCATCGTAGTTCCCAAACGGATAAACCGATTTGGACGCGGATTTTTTTTAATGAAAGGTGAATTAGTCGGAAGTGTTCGCAGCTATGTTTGATGAAAATCAGTCCAAGATGGCCGCCGTCACAAAATGGCGGATATCATATTTTATCGCTACTCTATCAATATGGGTATCAAATGAAAGGGCTTGACTAGTAGAATACTATACATTATGACAAATTTCAAATGCAAGATGGCCGCCACCACAAAATGTCAAATTACATATATTTTTTTTCACTACTCCATCAATATGGGTATCAATTGAAAGGACTTGATTAGTAGAATACAATGCACTATGACTTTGAAATCCTAGATAGCCGTGAGCATAAAATGGCGGATATTATATTTTTTCGCTACTCTATCAATATGGGCATTAAATGAAAGGGATTTACTAATAGAATACTATACACTATGACAAATTTCAAAACCAAGATGGTCGCCACCACAAAATGGCGAATTACATACTTTTTTTCATTACTCCATCAATATGGGTATCAAATGAAAGGACTTGACTAGTAGAGTACACTATGACTAATTTGAAATCCAAAATGGCCGCCAGCACAAAATGGCGATGTTATATTTTTTCGCTACTCTATCAATATGGGTAGCAAATGAAAGGGCTTGACTAGTAGAATACTATATACTATGACAAATTTCAAATCCAAGATGGCCGCCAGTACAAAATGGCGAATTACATTTTCTTCACAAATCCCTCAATATGGGTAGCAAATGAAAGGGCTTGACTAGTAGCATAATGTACACTATATTGAAAGGGAATGAGGAATATTAACTAACGAAATAAAAACTAAAAACTTGAAAATTATTTTTTCGTCTGATCATGAATGAACTGATTTAACTAAATATAATATAAGTTTAAAAATTTTGAAATAAAAATTAAATTTAAAATTTAAAAAACCCCCGACACCAAAAGCTAACCTTTAAAAAGTTTAAAATAATACAACTTTTTAAAGGTTAGCTTTTGGTGTCGGGAGTTTTTTAAATTTTTAATTTAATTTTTGAAATATATCATGCAGTATGGCTATGAACAGCTTAGGCAACAAAGGATCTCCTTGCCTGGCCCCTCACTCTATATTGAATTCCTTTCCTTTCGCTTCTAGCCTTATTCCGCTTGTACTTTTGGAATATACATATATTTTAAATGTTAACGTATTTGTGATTGATATTGCAGTTAATTGCTTTCCATATACTGTTGTGAGTTATGCTGTCAAATGCTTTTCCATAATCAATAAAAGCTATATAAAGTGGTTGGTTTTGTTCTTTGTACTTTTCAATTATATTATCTGTTCTGCTGTATGTAGGTGGTCATTAGTAGAATAACCTGAGCGAAAGCCAAGCTGTTCAAATGGTTGATTGTTATTTGTGATTCGGCTTTGCAGTATTGATGTGAATAGTTTGTATATGACACATAGCAGGCTAATTGGTGTATAGTTCCCTATGTCTAATGGATCACCTTATAAAATAGAATATATAGAAAGCCTATATAAATAGAGTTTATTTGGACAAAATAATAGAAGATAGCAATAATTTCCTGCTATAAAGTGTTCACCAACACATTGGAAGATGCTTTCAAGACGCTGGACTGGAAATATTGCGGCATCAATTTCAATGGCGAATTTTGCTGACGACATAGTCATCATGGCAGAATCGCTGGAGCTCAGCGGGATGGTAAACGTCCTCACTGTCGCCTGTCGGTGGGTAGGACTCGTATTGTGATATTGTATTGATAGCTCAAATCGCAACGAACCTGTCTCAAATTTATAAGGCCCTAGGCCCATAGTTTGAATCCGGGCGTGTACCAATGAGTTTTTCTGACTTAAGTACATAACTATCACTGACTCTTTGCATCGGAAAGCACGTTAAGCAGTTGGTCCCGGAAGCTGTCACTGTATGGCGGTCGTTGCAATCTCTAAGCCGCAGTGGAGCGGCGTGGTGGATTTAAGCTGCAAGCCCCCCTCACCCCGAGGGAGGCCTAAGCCCCTGCAGTGAGGTAAAAATGGGCTGATGAAGTGAAGTGAAGCATGCTATGGAGCGGGCTATGCTCGGTATTTCTTTGATGGATAAAATCATAAACACTGAAATCTGTCGAGAAACCAAAGCTGTCTACATAGACAAAGCGATCAGCAAACTGAAGTGGCAATGGACTGCTCACATTTGCCGTAGATAACAGATAGGGTAGACAAGTTCTCGAGTGGAGGCCACGTACCGGGAAGCAAAGCGTTGAAGACCCTAAGGCCAGGTGGACAGATGACCTGAAGCACCATTCCAGGGTAGTTGGATGCTAAAGGCGGAAGACCATGTGTGGTGGCGAGCCTTGGGAGAGGCCTATATCCTGCAGTGGAGAGGCATGTGCTGATGATGATGAATAATTTTGTATTGACAATTCCGATTTGGATACTCGATTCAAAAATTTAAAGAGGAATGTTTATATGTACACAATTAACCTTCATTATGAAACTATTTAATTAAATAAGTGTTAATACTATGATACAAATGTCATCTTTCGATATTACCCATGTTTCTGTAGACCAATTTAAACAAAATATGGTTATTGTGACTTATAAAAGTTAGACATTAGACACACAGCCTCACAGAAATTTTTGTGAGTAATGATGAATACTATAAATGTATAATAGTACATTATTTATGTATCATCAATAGTTTTCATGCACACAAATATTTCTTCCGGGAATCGAACCCGCCACCCTTGGCTCCGGCGTTAGGGTCTCTAACCACACGGCCAAGCAATCAGTCAAGTGCTAATTAACAAGCAACTTTAATATTTATTTATTTCAACTCTATAACTTTCATAGTTAACGAGTTATGCGGTGAATTGCGGTGTCGACATGTCCAATCTTCTGCCGAAGTAACAACCCCAACCCAAGATTAAACATATTCCTGTCAAAGGAAATAATTGTCAAAAATACTGAACCTTTAATTCTACGGGATATATTATACAGCCCCACCTTAAGGTTACAAGGTAGGATTGTTATAACAACGAACGTCTTTTGCGCTAACCACCATTGTATTTCTAACGCTGTGCTGTTTACAAGTATAAATTTATTAACAGTTAGATAATAAGTAATACAAACCTCATGATCAACTTTAGGTTTCTTTAACTTCATAATAACAATATTTCAATATCAGTTCCACTAATATAGCTTAGATTTCTAATGTTTCTAATCAAAATTAAACAAGCCGCAAAGCCGCCATATTATGAAACAATATGACGTGAGGTGAGGTGAGGCCACCTCACTGAGGTGCCGTCCTCGCAATGTACCAATGTACCGCGCGTTTCCTAACACTGACGAGGAACAGAGAGTGAGGAAGTGTGTGAATGAGGTGTCACCGTCAGGTGGACGAAGTGAGGCTGTATTCCCCGCAAGTCGCAAGGTGAAACCGCCAACTTCCGCGAAATAGCAAGCGATTTTCGTGTGGGGCCCCAATAGGGGGGGGGGGGGGGGGCGTGCTTCTTAACCAATTTTCTGAATTTTAATGCATAAAACGTTATTGAGTGTTATATATTGCTGAAAACAAGATTAAATTTGCTAAAAAGTTATCTATATTTCACATCGTTTGGCCCACAAACAAATACGCCGCTGTATATTTAAAAAAAAAGTAGGCGAAAAATAGGCGAAATTCGCAAAAAAGAAAAAAAACTAAAAACAATTTTACCGTCGGAATTTTGTTATATTTGTAGTATTAGCTATGTTTTTACATATAAAAACATAAAACAGGGAGCAATAGAAAGTATTCACACAATTTTGTTAAAAGAAAAAAAAAGCAATTAAAAAGCAATTAAAAAAAAATGTCGAAGGTCCCCCTGAAATAACTATTCAATTTTTTACATTTTTTTTTCTTTAATATGGCTAGTATTTTATCATATCTTCTATTAAAGCCATTCTGTAACATCTACAATGACATTGGCATTTCAAAATGCTCGAAGCTGACCGCTGTCATTCATTCATTCATTGCTGTAAATATTATTTTATAATTATATGACTGTTCAACCAGTAGAAGCAGCAATGTAGAAATATAAAAAAAATATGTGATGTGAATTAATTGAATTTTAGTACGAGTACGATCCATCCATACGACATCGACGATAGCGTAGTGACTACGTAGCGACAGTAGCGACTTGCGAACTTATTTACCACATTTACCACTTATTTCAGTTTAAAATCTCACGTTAATATGTATAATTTTTTTTAAATATCAAATAATGTTATTGTTATGTTATGCTTTATTTTTCTACTTTATATCTATGAGTGAGAACCTGTTATTGGCCTTTTGTAACTATTATGTGTGTCAATAAGTTAATTTGTGCTGTTGGTTTTCCAAACAAATAAAAATAAAAAATAAAAATAAAATAAAAATTTACTGCTATATCCTGCAGTGGAGAGACACGGGCTGATGATGATGATGATATTGACGTAAAATTCTAATAAAAAAAAGTTATCAAAATTTTTGTAATATAACTTTATACTTTTGATTTACTTTTAAATAAAGTACTCAAACTTGATGTTTTGGTGAGATCTATGTGACTACGTCACCAAATTTTTAAAAGCATATATTTTCGAAACCATCAATCGCAGACCTATCGTGTTGTACTCAAACTTGATGTTTTGACAAGATCTAAGTGACGACGTGACCAAATTTTTTTGAAATTTTTTTTTAAAACTATCAGTCGCATGTTCCTCGTTTGGTATTTTAATTTTATGTTTAAAAGTATCTATTTATAAAAAACAAGCATATAATTGTTGCTCGGGGTGTCAATAGAAGTCAAAACCAGATTGATATTGATAATTTTAATTTAAACATTATGAAATTTCAAATTTTAATACTAAAAGTTATAAGTTTTCACTTTTACGGGCAGTCCTTATAACTGCCAATTTATTTTTTTAATATAAGTTTTATGAATAGGTATTTAGTTTTATATTGTCAATATTTAATATGGTAAAGATAGAAATTGGTCCTTTTTGTGTAAGTTTAAAAAATTAAATAAGATGGCAAATAGCGAAGATAAAACGAGAAATCTCACGAAGATTTGTTTATCAGCAGTTACCTCACCTCGAACGAGGCTTCGTGAAGCCTCGTACCAATTGAGCTCTCAGTCTCGTCTTATATTGATGAGGTCTCAAGACTAGAACTGAAGTGACGTGAGTGAATGATTATTTATTTTTTTGGTGCGTGAATGGACGTTAAGCAGGTAGTGTTGCCATATTTAATTTTTGAAAAACAGTACAGTCGAAGCAAAAAGATTGTATGTCGTGTATAACACACACTAAAATAACGAGAAATAATGTTTCCAACTGTTATTTAAACATTAGGTATATTATTATGATAAGTAGAAAAAATATTTGAGGAATTATTTTATTTTCGGGTGGTTGGTAAATTACTACAGCAGTAAAATATAATTACAAATATATAGAAAATTTAGCAGTTATTTCGTCCTACAATAAATAATAATAATTTTTTATTTCAGGTAATAATAACCCATAGATAAAATACTAAACACAAACAATCAATACATATACAATGAACATTTTGTTATTACATATTAAAAAGTAATTGATACACAAAAAAACAAAATGAAAAAAAAGAAAATAGATACATTAATAAATAAAAATAAATAAACTAACCCGACTCAACCCTACACACGACTAGCTAAAGTCGTATGTTGGTAAAGCCAATGATTCAACATTGGAGAGGTCCACCTGTCAGCTAATACCTTCAGGATGCTGTTGGCGCTAGCACGAACGCGGTTCAGTATGGAGATACATCGTTTTCTTAAAATGGCGTGAAAGCCATCTACGCCCGCCTCTACGAACATGCCGGACGCGCAACAAAATCTAGGCAACCCCATCAGCACCCTAAACGCACTGTTGTATTGGACGCACAGGGCGCCGTATGCCCTCTGCATTTAATTAACCCACAGACTGGAAGTGTAAAAAGACTGACAGTGTCGCCTTAAAGATTGTCACTTTAACTTCCTTGGCACACCGTGCAAAATGCAACATATTAGACTGCACAGCCAGCGCCCTGCGTTCCCTCTCTATGTCCTCATTATCACTGAGGCCAAGAGTAACCCAGTGTGTTACTGTTAATGTTTACCATTTAAATCGGAGATTTAAAAGTACATTTGGCAACACTGCGTAGAGTGAAGGTGAAGTGAGTAGAGGTGAGTGAAGTGAGTGAAGGAGTGAATTGACGTCAATTGAAAAAATTGATCAATGGGCTTGATTGACAGCGCTAAACTGACTTTTTTTTTTTTTATTTTTTATTTAGTGAGGGCCGAATCTGCTTACAGACACCTACGCGCCCGACCTTCCGCGCAGGTAGTGCCGGGTTGGGACTTCTACACAGAAGGTGTAGCCCGACCGGCTAAACGACTCCTCAACCTATACTCCGTTGAGTGTTATAGGATTTGAACTGAACGACGACCGGACGCATTGAGGATGCTTCGGTGCGTTGGTGCCATTGACGGGCGGTGCCTTAAGGGTGCCGCCACGTACGGCGTATGAGTGAGTCTAAACTGACACTGATTGTCCGGTTTTATCTTTTGTCTTCGGCAGTGTTCCCACCTTCAGATAATTAACCCTAAATTTAAAGTGTTTCATTGACACTAGGGTATTTTTTAAGATTGGAAATTTTTTAGGATAAATTTAAAGTAAAATTATGTAAATGAAAAAGTAAGGAAGTTAAATTATTTTGACAGGTATAGCGCAAAACAGAATTTTGTCACGATTTCGTAATGAAAAATAAGATGAAATACTCATAAACGTAAATCGCGAAAAAAAATACAGTTTTAGTTAAGATTTTTACTATACACCATGCTCCCAAGGCACTCGAGAGATTTTGCCCAGTGATTCCAAAGATAAAGATAAGAAAAAAATGGTTATAACTTTTCATTCAATATTGCATATTATTTTTTTTCCTATAGCAAAAAAAATATTGGCCTGCATTTCGTAGTGTACTAGTAACTGATCGAAGAAGCGAGCGGGTAGCTGGAGTAGCTAGCCGACTATGTGTGAGTTTCCATTACATCTTATGATTAACAGAACAAGTGATAACAAATAAAAAAATGATAATATATTTTTTTTTATTGTCAGTGGTACCTGATGACATTTAAGAATTAACATTAATGACTAATAATTTTATAAGTATTCCGGTTATTAGTAATTTTTAAAGTGAAATCGTAATTATTTATATGAGAATCGTTTTTAATTCTTTATTTAATTAATTTGTCTTATCAGTGATTCGCTTTATACAACGCAGATTTTTCAACGTACGTCCCGTACCGCACGATACCGTGTAAACGTTTCGTTATTTGTGGTTCCTTGCTCGCTACTGCTTAAACTGACAACATTGTTTATTAGGATCCGCTGCACGACGAATAGTATACATTCAAATATTAACATTTTTTTTCATATATCAAACAACGAGCAACAGATAGATAAAAATTATTAAAATAATTTGTTCCCAACATTAACTGGAAGGTTCTGTTAAAATCCCTTGGGTACTTCAGGAGCACGGTGTAAAGATTATCTTTTGACAATATTAATTTACCAATTTAATAATAAGGATTTGTAGTCACTAACCAAAAGTGAAATATAAGCGCCCGCAACGAATGTGGGCTGATATGGCCGTGGCGGCCCGCAGCCCGGCACCGTTGTGCGCGTCAGTGCAAGCAAATACTTATTACGGTTTGGACGTGTCGCACTGTTTACGGGAATGTGACGAGAATTAAATCGTGATATAGTTATAGTATATTATAATCGGGATATAGGCCTCTCCCAAGGCTTGCCACCATACACGGTCCTCCGCCTTCCGCATCCAATTACCCCAGGTATGGTGCTTCAGGTCATCAGTTCACCTTGCCGGAGGGTGTCCAACGCTTCGCTTCCCAATACGTGGCCTCCACTCGAGAACCCGTCTACCCCATCGGTTGTCGGTTCTACGGCAAGTGTGACCGGCGCATTGCCACTTCAGCTTGCTAATCATTCGGCTATGTCAACAACTTTAGTTCTTTGACGGATTTCAGTGTTTCTGATTTTGTCCATCAAGGAAATGCCGAGCGGCGCATAGCCCGCTCCATAGCGTGCTGAGCGACTTTAAATTTGTAGACTAGTCCTGCCGTGAGAGTCCATGTTTCGGCACCGTATGTCATTGTAGGCAGGACGCATTGGTTAAAGATCTTGGTCTTCAGACATTGTGGTAGTGGCGACGAGAACAGACGACGGGGCTTCCCGAAAGCAGCCCAGCCCAGCTGAATTCTTCGATCGGCATCTTTGTTGAAGTTGTGTTTGCCTAACTGGACAGTCTGTCCTAAATAGACATAGTCTTGGACAACTTCAAGAGTCGCACCCTCTACGGTTACCGGTCTCCGTAGAATATGTTCGTTGAACATGACTTTGGTCTTGGTTAAATTCATCCCGAGTCCCACCCGCCGAGAGGCAGCATTGAGGCCGTTTACCATTCTACTGAGCTCCTCCAGCGATTCTGCCATGATGACTATGTCGTCTGGTCCTGAACCTGGACAGTCATTGTCGCGGTTTTGTACAGACATCTCAACACCTCGATGTAGCGACAGTTGATTCGGCATCGCTGCAAGGATTCCAGAACAGCCCAGGTTTCGACGGTGGGGGGATGGCATAGAATACTATTCCCCACCGCCACCGGGAAGTGTGTCGTAAGAGGCGACTAAGCCAGGTTAGCAGGAGATGGGCAGCAGCATCTCTCTGTGAAACTAAATGCTGCGATCACCAACCCGCCTGCCAAGCGTGGTGATTATTGGCAAACCCTCCTAATGTTTACTTACCGCAAATACGATATTCAGCTCTTTTTTGCGTCTTTGACGAGTCCCTAGTTTCACAAATTTTTACGACGCAAGTCGGCATCGCGGACGTTTACTCGGCGCTAAGCCATTACACCGACTAAAAGCCGGTTGGAAGACTTATTGCGTTTTGGATGACTTCCTGCGCGGACACTTTAGAACGCGGACAGCACGTCCAGTTATATTATTGGTATATCAATGTTTGACGACGTGAAATCGATTCACTTTTATTTACAATTTCACCCGAATGATACCAAGAACCACCGCTAGTTATTAAAATACTTTTAAAGGTTAGGGTATTTTTAATTATTTAGGTCAATTATAGGGTATTTTTTTGCAAAAACTAGGGTAAGGTAGTTATTAGGAGGTGGCAACGCTTCTGAAGTGTCGAGTTAGGGATGAAACATCGATCTTAAAAACCTCGATGTTTATACTATAAACACCGATGTGTATAAACATCGGTAATAAAAACGATACATCGATGTTTTTCCGATTCCAATGTTTGATAATATTATTACGTTTATCATAGGACTTGAAGTTTACTGTAGTTAGATACTTTATTAAAAGGACAGAAACTTAAAGGAACTAGAAATATTTAGGTACATATTTCATCATACATTTTACATACGTTACCTAAAATATAAAATTATACTAGTGCAACAGTTGTCTCCCTAAAAGCTTTTTACTGCCCGATTATTAACTTATTTCACAACAAGAGCACCAAACTTATTAAAATGAACCTTGAAAGGAAAACACATTTTTCTATTTATTTATTTATAAAAATATTTAGTTGACTTCAGCAATTTTGAAATAGAGTTTAGAAAAAGAAGCTTTGATAATCTAGTCCCCAGAAGCCTATTTAAGCAATACGTGTAATAACGTGTTGATTGCAGAGCATCCAAAAGCTGAATAAATGAACGATGTCGATGTTATTTTTAAGCTTAATATGTCGTCGATGTATCGGCAATGTATCGCTCATTAAAACATCGATGTTTGCAAAACACCGATGTATCGTTTGCATTGGTTTCATCCCTAGTCGGAATTGGGAGAATTTTTGTCAATTTTTGTTGTTTGCGTTTTAACTGGGTTGATTTGGGTGTTTTCGTGTTGTGATGAATTGATAATATGTGGAAATAATTATATTTTATGAATAAAATGGAGGCTGTTCCTAAATTACCGTTATTAAGTTTCGAACTGAAAGTGAGCACAGAAAATGCGCATTTTGGGCCGAAATTGAAGCAGGTACGAAATGTTAATTTGATTACACCGATTTGGGCGACTGATAATTTGATAATAATAATATATATACATATATTATACACAATATACGTACATAATATGTACATACATAATATATACATAAATATAAATACATACATATACATACATTACGTATAAATTCTTTGTCCTTTTAACATATTGAATTTATTCTTAAAGTATATAGCTGAAGCGTATCGAGAAGATGCAGAAAGCTATGGGAATGAGATACATCAACTTGAGAGTCTGCGGTCGGCCGCCGTGAGACCTACAGTTGATTCATCGGGTCTTAGTGCTTTAAATAGATATTATTGTCAGCTACGAGCCATACAAAGCCGATTTCCAATGGCAAAGGGACAACCTTCTGCTATTCCTTTTGCATGGTCAGTAAAAATCTGTTTAGTGTACTCATGTAAAAGTATTTATAAAATTATTAAATCTCTAATGATGAACAGTCATATATAGATTTTGATTCTTTAGCCAATTTTAATTCCTTCATTTTTAGGAAAGATCTGTATGCAAATATGAGCTGTTCCATGGCAGATATACGGTTTGAAATGGCTTGTATTCTGTACAACATTGGTGCCATGCATACTCAACTTGGTGCAGCAGAGCCTCGTAACACACCAGACAGTCTTAAGTCAGTCTGCACTCATTTTCAATATGCGGCTTGGGCTTTTCAGCACTTACATGACCAATATCCTCAACCATCTGGAGCTGATTTATCTACAGAAATATTGAAACTTTTACAAGAAATATGTTTTGCTCAAGCCCAAGAATGTATACTAGACAAAAGTATTCAAGACAGTCGTAAATCAAGCGTTATTGGTGAGTTTAATATTCAAACTATCAATTGACCAACTATTTTTTACTTAATTCATTACTATCCTAGATATTTCAATACAGCAATTCATATTGTAATAAAGGATATGAAATAATTGCTGGCTCAAGCCTAGTTTTAGAATGGAGCAAAATACAAATCTGGTGTCTGGAACTATGATTTGGTAATATGATAATAAAATACTGGAGCAGCCTTTGTTCACTGTTTTAATTAAAGTACAAATAAAAAGCACACTTAGCACACTACTTAGCCATCGAGTAGACACCACAGACAACTTATCGTGACGCAGCACTTTTAGTATATCAGTGTTACCATTATAATTAAGATAAGACCATACATGTTTATTGCTCATCAATCAACACTCCCTCTCAATAAACATATATTAATAAACAATAACAAAATTAAGCACTCTCAAAAACCTTATCTCTAAATTTCTGAAACAAAACATTTCCTAGAGGTTTTGTAAACAAATCGGCCAACTGTTCATCAGTTCTTATATACTCAATTTTGATAATTTTTGCTTCTATCTTTTCCTTGACAAAATAGTACTTAATTTCTAAATGCTTTACACGTCTTATATTACCTGGATTATTTGCAATTTTAATAGCTGATTGGTTATCTTCATAAATATTTACAACCATTGGATCAAAACAGAAATCAAGCATTAATTTTCTCAACCACAAGCATTCACTTACAGCTACAGTTAAGGCAATATATTCTGCTTCTGCAGTAGACAAACTTACAGATTGTTGTTTCTTAGAACTCCAAAGAACTGTACAACCAAATACTTTCATACAAAATCCTGTCGTAGATTTTCTTTCCAATACACATCCTCCCCAATCTGAATCTACATAACACTGAAGACTATCATTATTGTTTTCAGATCTGTAAACCAAACTTAAATCAGCTGTTCCTTTTAAATAACGTAACACATGTTTTAACAATTTATATAGCAAAGTACTAGCACAAGACTGAAATCTACTTAAAATACTAATTGGAGCACACAAGTCAGGTCTAGAACCTAACACGATATACATTAATGAGCCTATCAATATTCTACATTTATTTTCAATTTCCTCACTTTCTGAAACTTCACGTTTTAGCACATCAAAGTTAAAGTTTTTTTCAATAGGCATAGTAGCAGGTTTGCAATCAGACATCCCATACAACGTCAACAGATTACAAATATATTCCTTTTGATTTATTATCGTGATACCTTTTTGACAATCTTGTCTCACACTAATACCGAGATATTTAGACACATTTCCCATATCTTTAACTTTGAAGCTGTTACATAGTATACTTCTTAACTTATTTACTTCCTGCTCATTATTAGAAAAATACAAAATGTCATCAACATAAACTAATAAGAATATTTTGTCTGGACCATTACACTTAGTATATAGACAAGTATCATTTTTAGATCTTACAAAACTTTGACTTGACATAAGTGTATCAAACTTACTATTCCAAGACTTTGGTGCCATTTTTAAGCCATAAATACACTTATTTAATTTACATAGTGCATTATTACAACTTTCTGGCAGTTTCATATAAACATCGCCAACGATTTCACTATTTAAAAAAGCACTACAGATATCCATTTGATGAACTTGTAGTTTTAGTTTATTCGCAACAGTAATGAATACCCTAAAAGTAGATAACTTAGCTACAGGAGCATATAGATCATTAATATCAAATTTGTCCTTTTGTTCAAAACCTCGAGCTACTAACCTGGCTTTATATTTTATCCTGCCATTGTCACTCTCCTTCAGTTTGAACACCCATTTGCTATTTATAGCGTTTTTACCTACTGGCAACTCATTAACTAGTGTCCAGCTGTTATTTTCTTCCAGTGACTTCAGTTCATTTTCAATTGCTTTAGACCATTGATTTGCATCCGATCTGCTCATGGCTTCTTCATAGTTTATTGGTTCCTGTTCATTGCATGTTAGACTCACTTCATAATCGTCCCACCATTTTGGTCTATTAACTTGTCGTTTCCTCATTGTTTGATCATTTTTGTCATTCCTGTCTGACAATTTATTACCTTCATTCTCCTCTCTTTCCTGACCTCCAGTCTTTTCCTTTGTTGACTGATTACTCGCTTTCTCGTCTTCGCTCAGGTTTTCAACTTCCCCTTCTGACAATTGATCTCTCTCATTTCCTTCTCTGTCCTGGTTTGTGACTTCTCCCTCTAACAACTGACCAGTCTCATTTTCTTCTCCACCCTGATTTCCAGTTTCTTCGTCTAACTGACTAGTCTCATTTTCTTCTCCATCCTGATTTTTAACTTCTATGTACTGGTTTTCAAGATCTCCCTCTGATAATTGACTTCTCTTGTTCTCTGTACTTTTTGTGAAAACTATATCTCGCTTCACCTCAATTTTATTTTTATGTGGGTAATAAACTCTATATCCTTTAGTAGTTTCACTGTAACCTACGAATATACCTTTTTCTCCTTTAGGGTCCCATTTCTTTCTCTTTTCCTTTGGTACGTGTGTATAAACTTCACTTCCAAATATTTGTAGTGTTTGTATGTCAAAACTTTTTCCTGTCCATAATTCATGTGGTGTTTTTCTCTCAAACCGAGCATTTCCTGTCCTGTTCAGTACATATACAGAGGTATTTACTGCCTCGGCCCACATAACTTTACTTAAAGATTTTGCATGCAACATACTTCTTGAAGCTTCCACAACTGTTCTTAAGTCCCTCTCAGCCCTCCCATTTTGTTCAGGAGTATAAGGAACCGTAGTTTCATGGGTAACCCCTTTATCATCAAGCAATGATTTTACTTGCTTATTTGTAAACTCTGAACCATTATCAGTGCGTAGTGTACGTACCACATTTCCAGTAGTAGTTTCAGCATATTTCAAGTAGGTCCTTAACTTTTCAAAGGTTTCTGACTTATTTTTCATAAAATACACTGTGCGATGGTTTGAGTAATCGTCTTTTAACAACAAGAAATACCTGGAACCACCTAAAGATTCCTGTTCCATTGGTCCACAAACGTCGGCATGAACCAATTCACATACTTGAGATGTACATGTTTCACTTCTTGGGAACATTAATCTATGTTGTTTACCCATCAAACACGCCGAACAAGTATTTTTGTTATTATCATACTTAATGTTGTTTGAGCTCAAAATATTTTTAACTTTTTCCATATTTTGATGAACTAACTTTTCATGCCAATCGCTGAGACTACACGCAACATTAGCAGTAACCTTTTTAAATTTAAAATTCATAACATATAACTTGCCCTCCCGTTTCGCTGTTGCACAAACATTATTTTGTTTTATAAACTCACATCTGTCATTATCTATTCGTATTTTAAACCCTTTATTAACTGCACTTGTTACCGAAAATAAGTTCATTTTTAGGTCCGGAACATATAAAACATTATTTACCGTAGTATTGATAAAACACTGACCATTAAATGCACTGACAGTCAATCGTCCTATGCCAATCGCAATCAATACACGGCCATTACCGATGACAACTGGCTTCGTGATTGACAATGCCTGATAGCTGTCACTGTCAAACATGCCACGATCAAAAGTCATATGTTCACTGGCTCCACTATCTACTAACCATCGATTGTCGACAGATGGCGTTACAGTACACATAGCAGCACTGAATGCATTTTCATTTATTTTAATTTTACCGTTTTTTTCTTTTTTACGAAAATAGCACTGCTTTTTAAAATGTCCCGGTTTGTCACAATAGTAGCAACGTTTCACTTCCCGGTTATTACTCATGTTTTTGCACTGAGACTTAACATGTCCTGTGAGTCCACAACCAAAACATTTTAAGACTGTCTTTGAACTTGAGCCGCCCTTTGTAACTAAAGCTACACTATTTGTACTGTCCTCATTTGACTTCAACCTTTCTTCTTCTGCAATTAGCCTTGCAGCTAAGTTATTAATATTTTGTTTTTCATCCGGAGCTGATTCCCAAGCTGCTATGAAGTATTTATAACTGTCCGGCAAAGACATCAAAATCTTTGTTATCACCATCTTTTCTGAGATATCCTCTCCCAGCTGTTTAATCCTATTTTGAAGCTCTTGCACTTTTGATATAAATGTTGCAACGCTCATACCTGACTCATATTTTAACTGAAAAAACTGTTGTTGCACCATATGCAAACTGGTATCCGACTTTTGTTCGTATATACTCAACAATTTAGTCCACATTTCACTAGCTGAAGTACACGTAATGATATGCAACATAGCATTCTCCGAAACCCTAGTGACAATGATGCTTTGTGCCTTGTTATCTTTCTTTTGCCACTCATGTTGATCCTTGTCGTCAGCCTTTGGCTTAGGCAACGTTCCATCGACGACACCAAATAACCCAAAACTTTTCAGTAATACAGATACTTGAAATTTCCACAGGTTCCAGTTACTTGACCCTTCCA
This sequence comes from Luffia ferchaultella, assembly GCA_949709985.1. Taxonomy (NCBI): domain Eukaryota; kingdom Metazoa; phylum Arthropoda; class Insecta; order Lepidoptera; family Psychidae; genus Luffia; species Luffia ferchaultella. The sequence continues at coordinate 3,317,099 of OX453241.1, forward strand.
GTCTTATCACTCCGACTGTCATCATATTTAACTGATGCTGCTCCATTCCTGCCTGTTATCTCGATCACAGTATTTGGCACCTCCAAAAGAATAAAAGAATGCCGCACGTAATGGCGTCCGCCGTTCACCCAAACGCGTCACCCACGTTTCCTGCCTGTTCACGAGTTTATAGTTGTTACCAAAATTCCAATGACTAGGTTATTCTAAAACTTAAGCCACTGGGCCCATAACCTATGATTTGGTAATATGATAATAAAATACTGGAGCAGCCTTTGTTCACTGTTTTAACAATTTATATAGCAAAGTACTAGCACAAGACTGAAATCTACTTAAAATACTAATTGGAGCACACAAGTCAGGTCTAGAACCTAACACGATATACATTAATGAGCCTATCAATATTCTACATTTATTTTCAATTTCCTCACTTTCTGAAACTTCACGTTTTAGCACATCAAAGTTAAAGTTTTTTTCAATAGGCATAGTAGCAGGTTTGCAATCAGACATCCCATACAACGTCAACAGATTACAAATATATTCCTTTTGATTTATTATCGTGATACCTTTTTGACAATCTTGTCTCACACTAATACCGAGATATTTAGACACATTTCCCATATCTTTAACTTTGAAGCTGTTACATAGTATACTTCTTAACTTATTTACTTCCTGCTCATTATTAGAAAAATACAAAATGTCATCAACATAAACTAATAAGAATATTTTGTCTGGACCATTACACTTAGTATATAGACAAGTATCATTTTTAGATCTTACAAAACTTTGACTTGACATAAGTGTATCAAACTTACTATTCCAAGACTTTGGTGCCATTTTTAAGCCATAAATACACTTATTTAATTTACATAGTGCATTATTACAACTTTCTGGCAGTTTCATATAAACATCGCCAACGATTTCACTATTTAAAAAAGCACTACAGATATCCATTTGATGAACTTGTAATTTTAGTTTATTCGCAACAGTAATGAATACCCTAAAAGTAGATAACTTAGCTACAGGAGCATATAGATCATTAATATCAAATTTGTCCTTTTGTTCAAAACCTCGAGCTACTAACCTGGCTTTATATTTTATCCTGCCATTGTCACTCTCCTTCAGTTTGAACACCCATTTGCTATTTATAGCGTTTTTACCTACTGGCAACTCATTAACTAGTGTCCAGCTGTTATTTTCTTCCAGTGACTTCAGTTCATTTTCAATTGCTTTAGACCATTGATTTGCATCCGATCTGCTCATGGCTTCTTCATAGTTTATTGGTTCCTGTTCATTGCATGTTAGACTCACTTCATAATCGTCCCACCATTTTGGTCTATTAACTTGTCGTTTCCTCATTGTTTGATCATTTTTGTCATTCCTGTCTGACAATTTATTACCTTCATTCTCCTCTCTTTCCTGACCTCCAGTCTTTTCCTTTGTTGACTGATTACTCGCTTTCTCGTCTTCGCTCAGGTTTTCAACTTCCCCTTCTGACAATTGATCTCTCTCATTTCCTTCTCTGTCCTGGTTTGTGACTTCTCCCTCTAACAACTGACCAGTCTCATTTTCTTCTCCACCCTGATTTCCAGTTTCTTCGTCTAACTGACTAGTCTCATTTTCTTCTCCATCCTGATTTTTAACTTCTATGTACTGGTTTTCAAGATCTCCCTCTGATAATTGACTTCTCTTGTTCTCTGTACTTTTTGTGAAAACTATATCTCGCTTCACCTCAATTTTATTTTTATGTGGGTAATAAACTCTATATCCTTTAGTAGTTTCACTGTAACCTACGAATATACCTTTTTCTCCTTTAGGGTCCCATTTCTTTCTCTTTTCCTTTGGTACGTGTGTATAAACTTCACTTCCAAATATTTGTAGTGTTTGTATGTCAAAACTTTTTCCTGTCCATAATTCATGTGGTGTTTTTCTCTCAAACCGAGCATTTCCTGTCCTGTTCAGTACATATACAGAGGTATTTACTGCCTCGGCCCACATAACTTTACTTAAAGATTTTGCATGCAACATACTTCTTGAAGCTTCCACAACTGTTCTTAAGTCCCTCTCAGCCCTCCCATTTTGTTCAGGAGTATAAGGAACCGTAGTTTCATGGGTAACCCCTTTATCATCAAGCAATGATTTTACTTGCTTATTTGTAAACTCTGAACCATTATCAGTGCGTAGTGTACGTACCACATTTCCAGTAGTAGTTTCAGCATATTTCAAGTAGGTCCTTAACTTTTCAAAGGTTTCTGACTTATTTTTCATAAAATACACTGTGCGATGGTTTGAGTAATCGTCTTTTAACAACAAGAAATACCTGGAACCACCTAAAGATTCCTGTTCCATTGGTCCACAAACGTCGGCATGAACCAATTCACATACTTGAGATGTACATGTTTCACTTCTTGGGAACATTAATCTATGTTGTTTACCCATCAAACACGCCGAACAAGTATTTTTGTTATTATCATACTTAATGTTGTTTGAGCTCAAAATATTTTTAACTTTTTCCATATTTTGATGAACTAACTTTTCATGCCAATCGCTGAGACTACACGCAACATTAGCAGTAACCTTTTTAAATTTAAAATTCATAACATATAACTTGCCCTCCCGTTTCGCTGTTGCACAAACATTATTTTGTTTTATAAACTCACATCTGTCATTATCTATTCGTATTTTAAACCCTTTATTAACTGCACTTGTTACCGAAAATAAGTTCATTTTTAGGTCCGGAACATATAAAACATTATTTACCGTAGTATTGATAAAACACTGACCATTAAATGCACTGACAGTCAATCGTCCTATGCCAATCGCAATCAATACACGGCCATTACCGATGACAACTGGCTTCGTGATTGACAATGCCTGATAGCTGTCACTGTCAAACATGCCACGATCAAAAGTCATATGTTCACTGGCTCCACTATCTACTAACCATCGATTGTCGACAGATGGCGTTACAGTACACATAGCAGCACTGAATGCATTTTCATTTATTTTAATTTTACCGTTTTTTTCTTTTTTACGAAAATAGCACTGCTTTTTAAAATGTCCCGGTTTGTCACAATAGTAGCAACGTTTCACTTCCCGGTTATTACTCATGTTTTTGCACTGAGACTTAACATGTCCTGTGAGTCCACAACCAAAACATTTTAAGACTGTCTTTGAACTTGAGCCGCCCTTTGTAACTAAAGCTACACTATTTGTACTGTCCTCATTTGACTTCAACCTTTCTTCTTCTGCAATTAGCCTTGCAGCTAAGTTATTAATATTTTGTTTTTCATCCGGAGCTGATTCCCAAGCTGCTATGAAGTATTTATAACTGTCCGGCAAAGACATCAAAATCTTTGTTATCACCATCTTTTCTGAGATATCCTCTCCCAGCTGTTTAATCCTATTTTGAAGCTCTTGCACTTTTGATATAAATGTTGCAACGCTCATACCTGACTCATATTTTAACTGAAAAAACTGTTGTTGCACCATATGCAAACTGGTATCCGACTTTTGTTCGTATATACTCAACAATTTAGTCCACATTTCACTAGCTGAAGTACACGTAATGATATGCAACATAGCATTCTCCGAAACCCTAGTGACAATGATGCTTTGTGCCTTGTTATCTTTCTTTTGCCACTCATGTTGATCCTTGTCGTCAGCCTTTGGCTTAGGCAACGTTCCATCGACGACACCAAATAACCCAAAACTTTTCAGTAATACAGATACTTGAAATTTCCACAGGTTCCAGTTACTTGACCCTTCCAGTCTTATCACTCCGACTGTCATCATATTTAACTGATGCTGCTCCATTCCTGCCTGTTATCTCGATCACAGTATTTGGCACCTCCAAAAGAATAAAAGAATGCCGCACGTAATGGCGTCCGCCGTTCACCCAAACGCGTCACCCACGTTTCCTGCCTGTTCACGAGTTTATAGTTGTTACCAAAATTCCAATGACTAGGTTATTCTAAAACTTAAGCCACTGGGCCCATAACCTATGATTTGGTAATATGATAATAAAATACTGGAGCAGCCTTTGTTCACTGTTTTAATTAAAGTACAAATAAAAAGCACACTTAGCACACTACTTAGCCATCGAGTAGACACCACAGACAACTTATCGTGACGCAGCACTTTTAGTATATCAGTGTTACCATTATAATTAAGATAAGACCATACATGTTTATTGCTCATCAATCAACAGGAACTAATGTAGATACACATAACTACATGGATTAGATGACGCTTTCATGCAGACTGCAACAGTATTTTAGGCATTTAATTTGTACATTTGTAGTGAGATAGTGTTGATATAACACACTAGACTAGAAACGCATTAGAAAACAGTGGGCTGTTAAGTGACAAATGAGAGCACATCTTGTGCCTGATAGTTCTAATAAGTGATCATCATACTGTTCCTTTGTAAAATTTTATTGTAAAACCAACTAAACCCAGTAATCAAAATGAAGAAGTGGTGTTTTTTAAGCATATCGGCACAAAGCTTTGGCCCAGTACCCGAAGTGGTTGTTTGCCCTATTGTAGGGTCAACCCTGCATGGGATGCAGCTGCATAGTTGAAACGCAAATTAGTCAAGAATATTTTAGTATTCAAAGTGAATGAATGAAAAATATTTTAACTATTAATAACTTACATTTTATTTTATAACCAGTGTATTTAAGCAGTTGTTTATCAGCTTTGTCTAAGAATGTAATATATTTATTAGATAATTTGATATCAGTCTATATAATTAACTAATTGACTGTAATTGGACTTCATTGTATTTACAAAATCTATATAGAATGTACAAGACTATTGTACACCTGTTGTATTATGACATGCAGCTGTCCTATCCGTCATCCATCATCAGCCCTTTTTTATACCCTACTTTAGGGGCTTAGGCCTCCCCTTATAGATGAGAGGGCTTGGAGCTTAAATCCACCACGCTGCTCCATTGCGGATTGGCCATCGCATCGCCATCTATTGACAGCAACCAAGACCGACTGCTTAACATGCTCTCCGAGGCATGGAGCCAGTGATAGTTTTTGTACTTAAGTCAGAAAAAACTGTCCTGTGTAATAGGTTAATTATGGACAGCTGTATGTCAAATTTGCGACCATGTAAATTCATAACTTATTTTAAAATTTAGCAACACCTATAAAATTCCGTTTTTGTACTTACAGGTGCCGTAGCCACTCAGGTACTTTTGTATTATAGAAATTCTCTTGCCATTTTGGGCCCTTCAACTGGTCAAGACAATATTCATGAAATCATAGGTACTAAATTATATAATCGGTGGCATAGACACCTTTCGTTCAAAGCTTCATATACTGGCTGCATAGTAGCCCTATACCAGGGCATGCAAGCTGAGGAACAGCAAAAAATGGGTGAAAGAGTAGCTTATTACCAACTAGCTGCAGAAAAGTTAGCTGATGCTAGAAAGTTAGAAAAGCATATTTTACCCGCAGAAGTGACTTTAGAAGCAATGATGTTCACTAATGATGTAGTGGAAGGTAAAAGGAAAGCAGCTAAAAATGAAAATGAATTCATTTACCATGAGGAAGTACCGGACAAAAGTTTGCTTTCTGATTTCAAGCCAGTGTGTTTGGTCAGAGCATTACCAATCAACTTTAATGACCCTGAGGTAGTGTTTTATTAAATTCACATTAATTTCTTTCTGCTCTGTCACTTCTATTAGGCATTCTTTATATTAATTTCATTTTATTCTAGATATCTGGTCCTGATATCTTTTCACGTTTAATACCTATGGGAGCACATGAAGCTTCATCAAACTATTCAGAAGAAAAGGCCAAGTTGCTACGCCGAGTCGTTGGTCTCGCCGAGTCTAAAAATGCTGAGTTGGCCGAGTTCATGTCTTCTTTACAACTTGATCACATCGATGTCGTGCTGAATTCTGATCAAAAGTAATGTTTTCCTTTGTACATTGTATTCCAAGAATTTCTTGTTTTGGTTAAATATAAAAAACATTGTAATTTTATTTAAGTCTACTGATTTCGGAATCTGAAAACCGAAAAACACTTTTTTTTAGGTCGAATTTCTCAACAACCATTAAGATATTCGATATTTTTTTAATACGTAGTCATACATCATCACCTATTTATCTAGTAAATCTACAAAATTCCATTTACATAATAACATAATAAAAATAAGTAAAAAATAAATTCAAACATATGTTTTTGAGTAAGCACGAAACAACATATTTCAGGGTTTTTTTTAGCAAACTGGTAGCGATCACAGAAAAATCATACGTATGAGGCATATAGTCTATTTTTAAGTGTACAAAAAATTGTTTTAAAATTTATTTAATTAGTACTGTAAGAAATGTGTTTCATGCTGAATAAACGTCAAAAAGTCGTGCATAAAATCGTCGTCTACGCGTTAAAATTTTATGAACATAACATGAAAATCTATAAAAATTTAAATTTGAGGTGTTATTTCTCAAATACAATTTTTATATTTTATTTTTGTTTTCTTTGTTTGTAATAAAATTTCGAAAATTACCTTATTAACCTATGTACACGCTCGCAGCGTCCAATCGGCTCGAAGGGCTTGTCAACCACAGTCAACTTAGAGGGCCTCTTAATTCAAACATATTTCCAAACTTTTGTAATAAAGAGCTTGAGGTACGGATATTTTACAAAAAAATCAGGCAGTTCCTTCATAGAAGCCCGACATGCCCTACAAAATAAAATACCTCTATCAACAATATCTATCGAATATAAACCATTCAGCTGTCAAAAAATATAAGTCATTGATTGACTTGTAATCAGTTTGCAAAAATTTTTTTTATTAGTTTGTGAAAGTTCTAAGCATGCTACTATGAAGAGATTTCTTGTACCTATCACAATTAACTTTTAATACTGTTTATATGTGAGAATACCCTTTATTTATTTATTATTAATAGTAATAAAACATAATTCATTTTGTCTTTAGTAAGTGCATATCAACATCTTGCATGGAATAAACATTTTGTGACTCTGATTTTAAGTTAGAAAATACATTAATTTAAATATATATAAATGTACCCTTTGTTTAGGATACCTCAGGAAATAGTGGATAGATGTGCAGCAATGAATGCACAGCCAGAAGTAATACAAAAACTTGTTGATTCAATGAATAGTTTGGCTGAAATTATAAGCGATGTGGAGCATTCATTGGCCGAGATTAAAAATTTAATTCAGGTATTTTACACATTGAAATAATTTTCTTGTATAATAAACAAATTAGAAATAACATGCTAATAGGTAAGCAGTAAAAAGTATTATATGCCATTTAACAAGTTTGTTTATTTTTATATTCAAAGGTTGACACATTCTAGCTTTTCCCAGAAAACTCATTAAATCGGCATTGTTGAAAATCTTACATAGTCCAAAAATTTTCGCATTTATAGAAATAGGTGTCCTTGTTGAACAGAAAAAAAAATATTTCGGGAGGCATACTAACAGAGATATAAAACAGATGTGAAAAATTAATGTGACATTACTACTACATGTAGTAGTCGACGAACATACAAACGAGAATATGTAGAACTTCAGAGATAAAATTAGTATTAGTAACATCACCAGCTATCAACAATTATTTTTTGACAATCCATACATTTAATGAAATATAAAAAAAAAACTCCAGGTTGTCTATTTTTGCATAAAAAAATATTCAAATGTAAAGTCAAAGATTTTGTTGAATGCATTAGGTGTCGTTTGTTGTTTACTAAATTTTCTGGAACAGAATTTGTAATGGAATAATGTTGAGCATGAAGTACACGTAACAATACAATCGCAACAATTAAATATTCCTCTCATTTATAGGAAGAAACAACTAAAGAAAAGGAATATCAAAAGGTTATGGGCCCACGACCGCCATCCATAGTCCAGACAGAACTCTCCCGAGAATTCAACAAATACCAAGAGGCTCATGCTAGAACAAATGAGAGCAATCAAGTGTTACACAAAGCCATGACTTTGCATATAGCTAACTTGAGGTTGTTGGCACTTCCTCTTGATCAACTAGATAGCAAAATACCTAGTATAGATAATATTGGTGAGTAATTTATTATAATAATAATATCTGGGACATCTCACACAAAACTATCTACTTTCGAAGTAAGCAAGTATTATGCTTGTATTATGTGGTACTAGGCAACCGGTATTCATACTTAAATATTCTTTTATAATATATACATATACTTTTTTTTTACACCCAGACACGGAACAAATAAACATGTTCATGCAAATAAATATTCCCGGACGGGAATCGAACCCATGACCCTTGGCTCTGCAGTTAGGGTCTCTAACCACTCAGCCAATCGGTCAGTCAATTATAATTATAAAAAGGAACTAATTAACTTAAATAGTCTATTCATATACACCATGCTCCAAAAGTACCTGAGGGATTTTAACAGGACCTACCAATTAATGTTAGGAACAAATTATTTTAATAATCTTTATCTGTCTGTTGCTCATTGTTTGAGATATGAAAGAAAATGTAAATATTTGGATGTATACTTTTCGTCGTGCAGCGGAGCCTAATAAACAATGTTATCGGTTTGTGCAGCTAGCGGGCAAGGAACAATTAAACACGATTCTCAAATAAATAATTCCGATTTCACTTTGAAAAATTACAAATAACCAGAATACTTATAAAAATATTAGTAATTAATGTTAATTCTTAAATGTCATCAGGTACCACTGAAAATTTAAAAAAATTAATCATTATTATAATTTTTTTATTTGTTATCACTCGTTCAGTTAATCGTAAGACGTAATGGAAACGCGCGCGCAGCCGGCTAGCTCCTCCCGCTACCCGCTCGCTTCTTCGACCAGCCACTAGTACACTACGAAATGCAAGCCAATATTTTTTTTTGCTATAGGAAAAAAAATGTGAGATTGATTAAAAAGTTATTTACATTTTTTTCTTATCTTTATCTCTGGAATCGCTGAGCAAAATCCCTCGGGTACCTCGGAAGCACGTTGTATATTCTACTTAAGTTCATTTTTGTTGTCAAGTAACGTGCAGATATTAACACATATGTATCACTTTGGTGTAAAACTTGTATGATAAAGAAAATCACAAATTCCCTAATGGTTAGCAATACCTTCAGAGTTCTCAAATCACTTGTGAACACATTTATATATATATATTTTTTATTGTAATGAATTAAGTAATTTGAAATGATCCGATTAAAGTTACAAAACAGTTTCATATTATTGGATTGAATGCCACAACCAGAAAATACAAAATTGCTTATTTGCTACACTGAAGGTCTTAAACTTTTTATGGTTTCAAAATTTTTATGTTATTCAAATATGGACTTATATAAAACAACAAGATATTTTTTTTACTATAGCGACATCTTGAGTTCTCATGATTCCATTTTTCTGACAACAACAAAACTTAATAGTCGAAATCTACCATGCTTCAACACTGCACATGTATTTTCATATTGATTCATGCCACTTTTATGATTTTTGGCATTGATTCATAGTGTAGCATGAGTTCAAACAACACAAGATAAACATTGCAAGATTTACTTCACATTAAAATTCTAATTTCTTTATTATTTCAAACGGGAATTTTGAATATTTATAATTTATTTCTTATATTAAATATTAGGTTTTATTTTGCTTGCTTACAGTAGATGTATAATAATGTAGTGACGGGATAATAATTGCTTCCTCTCAATATGTGACCTCTACTATGGTAGCGCTGAATTGTGAATAATTGTAAATGCTATAGATAAAACAGGGAAGGGTGCAGGCCTTAAATAAGTCTAGATTGCATGTCAGTAAATAGTGGGGTAGGTCACAGATAGGACAGGATTATGACAAAGTTTGGCCTCAAAGTAGTTGTCGTCAAAAGGGTTAGAAACATCAATGGTAATATATCAGTTTCTAAAATTAAGGATTCCATATCCTGTCAGAATAAACCAGTATGTGCGCATGATTTGTATGCATAAAATTAACAGTTGCAATTTAACAGAGGGACTCGATCGCGAAACGATGCTCGAAATGCAGCGGGTGGTGGGTAAGGCTCGTACAATGCAAAAACAGCGAGAGGAACTTCTGCGACTGTTTCGTGAATTTTTGCATGCCGATGATATAACGTCACAGTTGCTGGCCAGAAGTTCTGAACCACTCAACGAGATATTCAAACAAGAGATTGAGAAGCACACACCAAAAGTGAGTTATGTGAATGAAATTTTCAAAGATCTTCCTATGTTTGTAATGTAGTTTATGTACCTATCAACTCGTAAATAGTGTTTTCAGTTTTCATACTCTAAAAAATGCTGGAAGTTACCTGACCAGAGGGATGAAAACAGTGCTTTTCGTCCCTGGGAAACGTTTTTCTCTTCTGTCAAAATTTTTTAGAACTATGCAAGCCATGTCTCAACTTTTTATACAGCCACTCAGTTAAAACGCGGAGTAATATTGTAATTAAATAATATTATCAACCATTTTGTAACATGACTTTGTACTTATAACTTACTTTTAACTAAATTATTATTTAATTTACATAGATTTGAGCTAAATATGTACCAACGCCAATGATAAACAATACTGGTAGCATGCTACAGAAAAATAAACATAAAAAAGGCGAAAAAGCGGCAATTCGATTTTCTGTTGTTTTGTCGAGTGCTAATTATTTACATATACAGATATTTGTATAAAATTAATCCATCAGATTCAGATATGCATTTAAAACTTTTTTATTTACTTTCTTCATTTTTTAAATGAAAAGCAGTGTTTACCTCGGGTGGAATACCCTTTCATCCCTTGTGTAACAATCTACTATTAAGACTGTACATGCAGTACTAACCTCATATTGTTCTAGGTAAAAGTCATAGAACAAAATCTTGCTGCTCAGGAGAACATAATAAATCGTCTCACTACACTGTATGCTTCATATGGAGAGTCAAGAAAACTTTTATCGGATGTTATTAGAAAAAGAGATAGTTTAATTAATGGTAGGTAATTGTGATAATATTTTATTTTATGCAGAATCAGTACTTATTGAAAAATATTTAAGATATTTATGTAAGAAATGTAAAAAAATTGAAAAATATTTAAGATATTTATGTAAGAAATGTAAAAAAAAAAAAAATTATGCTTGTAAAGCATAATTTTTGCCATGAATGATTATGAATAATCAATAAAGTGCTTTCAATAGAAAACATAAATTTTCTAAAGATTATTTTTTTTAAGTAACATATTTCGAAGTTAAGATATTGTTGTGATGTTTTATTAGCGTTGGTGACGTCATATGATTCATATGAAGAGTTATTGGCTAAGTCTCAGAAAGGTCTTGAGTTCTATCGCAAGCTGTCGAGCAATGTTTCTCAGTTACTAACTCGGATGAGGAGCATTTGCCAAGTACAAGAAGAAGAAAGGGCACAGTTGTTAGCCAAACATAATAGTAAATGTAAGTTTTTAGTATCTTTAATCTGTTAAACTGTGTGCCATGATAGCCGAGTGGTAGCAAGCCCGCTTCTTGTGTAGGCCATGGTTTCAATTTTTTTGAGTTTTTCTAGCTTATGTACATAATTATCACTGACTGTGGCTCAGAGAGCAAGATAAACCGTTGGTCCCGGTTGCCATCAATAGATATCAGTCGTTAAAATCCATCAACCCGCACTGAAACAGTGTGGTGGATTAAGCTCCTAGCCTAAGGGCCTTGCCAAGGCCTAAGCCCCAGTAGGGGGCATTAAGGGGCTGATGCCATGGTATTGTAATCTGTTAAACACAAAAATATCTTAATTTTCATGATCAAATATAAGATTTATATTTTGTAGATTACTGACTTTGAGCTTATTATTATTTCAGCGGCTGTAGTACAGCATAGTACCGCACCGCCTACACTAAAAAATAGTGATGTATCAATAAGTACCGTGACTTCAGTTGACAATTCAGCCCCGAAACTAAAGGATTACCTACCTTATATGAAGAGCCGTGGATATGCTAGAAGCGTGACTCCTAGTAAGTATTGTTTTTGTAGTTTGTTCCAAATATAGTTGAACAGAATACTTATGAATGCATCTCAGTGTTTTCTTGTTTGATGAAGTCTTTTCTTGCTGTATTCGCATTTTGGTATAAAAAGTTGTAAAAAGAAAGCAAAATATTTACGTAGTTCTATTTAGTCGTAGAGCATATTGAAATTATGTGATAATTAAGATTAAAAGGTTTTAGTATTTGAGTGAAGATTAGATTAGAAAAGTTGAACAAGTTACCAAAATATATTTTGGTTTCTAACCCATAATGTAGGATATCATTTGAAAGCTGAATACCTTTCCACAACATGTTATGAATGCAAATAGTACTAAAGTTAAAAATGTTGTCGGACACCCTTATTTTTTAAATACCAACAAGTAAAGTCTGAAGAAATGTGTTTGTGTGATCTCTGCTTAGGAGGAAAATTATTCTTATTTATAGAAATTACAGGACAATTAAAATAAAAAATTACATCGAAGATTACAATTCAATATAATAAATTTGATGTAGCATTTGGTATGAAGCACTTATTGCATGAGGTCAGACACAACCTTGACTATTTTTCAACAAGTATGTGAATTATTTAACATATTGAAATATTTCAGTACAATCAGAAAATCTACCATCTGATTCTTACTATCCAGACACTGTGTACCCTACTTCTGTAAGACCTGCTCCTGTGGGATCCGAAGGTAAAGCCATTAAAAACAAAAACATAGCATAAATTTTCTGATTTCAAAGTTGTTCAAATATTTCTAATTACGTTACAGCGACAGCCGATGCACCCCAAATGAAGTATCCAGATGGCTATGTGATTCCTAATACTCAAAATCCAAATCCATATAATGTATATATGAATCAATATCCTCAGAAAGACAGCAACCCATATTCAGTATCTTTGAACTATCCAAACTATCCAGTCCCAAGTAATTTCTCACATGACCAACAGAGTATTAAACCAAGTATCGATAATGACAATACAATCAATGCTTATAATACGCCATATATGCCTGCTCAGCATTCGAGTCAAATACCAAATTCACAAAGTTACAATCCATCATACTACACCGTAACAAATCAAGATCATGGAACTGTTGTAACCGACTCTCAGGGCATCCAATATGATAACAGCAATGTTGGCCCAGGAAATACTAATCAAAATACAAATCAGTACAACATGTACAGCGATGGCTATGGAGTTCCAATGCCAGCTAATATAGGCACTCACCCAAGCCAAATATTAGACCCTCCAGCTTCCATGCCATATACAAATCAAACCGATCTAAACGCGGGTTTCAGTCAACTACAGATAACTGAACAGAAGGACATGAAACCATTTGACAATAATCCGACAGAAGTTAATTATGGCGTGCAGTATTCACAAACTTTCTACAGTGTGCAATACCCACAAGTTTCGACACCGCATGTTGCTACATACAGCAATGCAGAATTTACTACTAATACTTATATGTCGCCATCGCAAGTGCCTACAGAGTACAATTCATTAAATTATCCATATAGTAATATTGAGTCTTCAAATGTTCCAAGTCAGGCATACATTGTCCAGCCTGCGATGCCCAATAATTCCACAACATATAGCTATGGTTCTATGGGTCCATATGATAATACAAGCCAAAATACATACCCTACTTACACAGTCGCTGATTCTCCAGCTTATTCTGTTTCAAGTACAACAACTATTGTCCCTGTTTCTAGTATGGAAGGACCATACAGTAGTCCATATAGTGATCCAAACATTGTGCCGGATACCGGAATCAATCCAACTTTGTTATCACAATTAGATGCTATTGATAAACCTATAAAATCACATGTAACAGGGGAAGCTTTGGCTGCAGATTTACCTTCATTTCAACCTGTCTATCAGACATATAACGAACTACAAAATGTGGTCCCTGGCGCAACAAACTATACGAATCAAACCGAACAAAATGTTGAGGCAGCAACTTACGTTTATCCTGATTCAGTCAACTATTCACAAACATTTCAAAACCACCCTGGATACAATTATAATACAGTTTCGGGAAATTACGAATATAACTATGGATCTCAAAATTCCTTTGCAAATTATGTTAGCATGAACCAAGCTGTAGATGATTCACAAACGGTTAATACAAATCAGAATTGGGCACCACAATCGGCATACACAAATGCGGGAGTGTGCAACACTATACAATCACCTTCTGAAACTCCTCAAATATTATCTCAATCTTCAAATGACCAATCTCTCAACCAAACTTATTATAATTCTCCATACGGATATCAAACCAATCAAAATGTTGATGCTAATCAGCCTGCTGCAGACATTGCAAATATGGAACCAGTTTCCACAAATTATGCATCTAATGATGTTCACTCTACTTATATGCAGTCTGGACAAGCTCAAGACTCCACAGTGACATTCACTAATAATCAAGGTGTGAACTATTAATTACTTACATTGTCATTTTGTTTTTGTCAAACCAATACTAACAGGTTTTATTTTTACAGACACATTACCGGTGTCAGCACCTATAGAGACTGTGACAGAGCCAACTATCCAGAACCCAACAACTCAAACTATATCAGCTGATTCTAGTGATGTAAAGAACATAGCTCCAGTTGATACTCAAGAAGTTGAGTCGCCTCCTTCCGAAAATAAAACAGAACAATCTTCATTTGACTTACTGGCGGATATAGATTTTAGTGTAGAGCAGACTCCTTTGACACCACAAATAAAAGTACCACCAATATCAGAGAGTGTCATAAGAAAGCCTATTCAATCAGAACCGATAGTGAAAACAGTTCCTAAGCCTCAAGAAGTAGTCATAGAAAGACCAGCTAAACGTGATCTATTCTCTGATCCCAGTTTATTAAACAAATTTACTCAGGAAGTGAAAAAACTTCAGAAACTTGTAGATGGATTAACTAATAAGACAGTTGGTGGTTTAACTGTTCTAGACTCAAAATGGAAAACATTCCAAGATATTCAGGTACTTTTCTTTCTTGGTTCTAAAATGAATGGAATTAGTTTTATATCAATTAGATAATTATTGAGAATCAGGTTTGAAAAATCTGATTACCCATACCTATATAGCTAGGTAGTCTAGGCAGACACACATATTTTAGTTTGGAATGTTAATTATTCATATTTAAATTATTTATATTTTACAGAGCAAAGAAAATATGACTAGAACAAAAACTATAGCAATGCAGAACACCGATGGAAATATTGTAACTGCCGTAGTTCCTTATGACGACACGAGGTTGACTCTTAAATCAGAACATGACGCCTATATTAATGCTTCTTACTACAGGGTAATAAAAGTTTTTTTTTTTTTGCTATTTACAATATAACGCACGGATCTTTGCCGCTGTGAAGTTATTTACAGAAAGCGTCGCAGTAGAAAGGAGATGAAAGAGAACTCGGGTAGCTCGCGCTACTCGCTCGCGAGCGCACGTCGTTCACCTCCCACTACTACCTCTCGCTGCTCGCGCGTTTGTACCTGCCCGTCGAGTCATTCGCAGGCGACCCAGAACAGCAAAGATTCGTGCGTTATACTGTACAAATATTACTTTATATTTAAAACTTGAAATAGTTGTCGTAAGTATATTGTACGTTTGCTTTGATCTTGAATCTAGTAAAATGGCGGATGAATGTGTCGTATGACTAACTGATAAGGGTATTTATAGTACTCAGTATGGATAGCTGGCCAGCCTGAGGACGTTTTGATGATGCTTTCCGCAAATTCAACAACCTAGTTGCTATGGGAAAGAACCGTTGACCGGTTATGACATATGTGTTGAGCAACATCTATAGTTAACATTCATCTAACAAATTATAATCAAACCCTTCACTGTATGTGTATGTGTGTGTGTATGTGATCCATAACATATGTGGCGGTTTTTTTCAAAGTATTTAAATATATTTTTAGCAACTGGCATCATGGTGCGTCCCTCTTGTTATATCGAAATTACCTTCCGACAATGAATATGATATTTTTTGGAAAGCGGTCATAGAGAACAAAATTACTTGTATGGTATGCCTACTTAGTGAAATTGAGGTGAGTTGGAAAACTATTGAAAGTATTTTTAGTTTATATGAACTTTTACATCTAAAGTCAATTAATATCCTGTTGTTAGCTTTGATGGCGTAATTATCAAGATGAAGCGTCTCATACTTTGAAATGATTAAAAATGTGAACAGAGTGACAGACTTAGTGATTGGACAGACCATATGTCATTATCACAATTTTTAACAAACATTTTGTTAAATTACACATTAAAGGCAATTTCAGAATCGATGTTTTCTTTTCCAGTACAAATTTTACATGTAGGTCCCACAAAATTCTACTTCACAGTGCATATTTCAAAACATGAAATGGCGTATATTTGGTCTTTGGCGTATATTTTTTTGATCATAATTTTGCTGTCACGACGCGATATATCTTTATACAGCCATGGTTGTTACAAAAACCTTGAGCAATTTCAACTTGAAAATCTTTGTATTATGGAAATTTATCTGCAGATGCAAGGCAAATCCTACTGGCCGACGGCGAAAGGGCACACACTAGAGTTTAATGACAATGTCCGAGTGACATTAACAGATGTGACATGCAACATACACTGGACAGAGAGGAAATTAACTGTCTCAAGTGGCAATACCATCCTCAATATTGTCCATTACCAGATCATCGTGTTTCCGGCGAAGTATGTGTTTCACTTTTAATCTCTAATCATCTCATTTTCACAATACAGCAACGTCATTGGGAAGGTTTGAATGTTTACCTCGTAATATTTTTGGTTTGTCAAAGTATTTTACTATGAAACGATTGAACTGTTTTTTGTAACCAGTGAACTATTTTTTCTGAATTTTCGTTGACTTGTATAATTACATTTGATTCATTATTGCAATACAAGAACTCTTGTAAAGTATGCTCAATACTTTCAAGGCGGTATATTATTAACTCATCTCTCAGTGGCGCCACGTTTGTGATTATCGCCCACTGAAGTATTATTTATAGTAGACAACATTCTATGCATTGTCTATACACTTTTGTATTCATAATTGTCAGGTGTCTCTTAAGACCACAGTGTCCTATTGCGATCCCTGTTGCTATTTTCATGTTTCCCCTGCCCATTCTGAGCAATTTTCGGGCTTTCCTACTATCATATGCCTTTAAGAATATTTTTTATTGTTGACAACCTTCTACTGTACTCCAACTGACATTTGATTCTCCAAACACAATATAGCAGCTCTATATTGTTGAGAAATCCCCCTCGACTGCCACCCATTTCTATCATCAGATCAGCTCTAGGTCACCATAATATTCTATTTTCTATGGAACTAAACCTACGTGCCAAGTTTTATTAAAATCAGTTAACGAGAAGTGAGTGAAATTCAAATAAACAAGATTCATACTCTAATATTCTACCCATACAGGTGGAATATTTTCATCCAATTTAAATGGTACCATTCGCAAGCTATATTCTGTTAGGTGAATATCGAGTAACATACAAACGCACAGAAAAACCCATTCTACTTGAAAACCTCAACCTATTTTGGAAGTTGGTTTGACTTCCCTGTTTTAGCAAATGGTGTTATGCATTTACAATCAGTCCACATTCAATAATAAACATGAGTTTATAAAATAAATAAAAATATGTCAACAGGATCGTATGCTCGCCACTGGTTATACTTGCGGATAAAGTGCTTGCGGCTACCTATGACAATAGATTGAGCAACCAGTTGGGAACTGTTTGGGTGCACTGTGCGAACGGTGCAGGCCGTAGCGCTTTACTCGCATTATTATTGGCTATGTTGTGTCAAGTACGCGCTGGACAAGTAGCGTTATGTGGTATGTTTTTCTTATATGCTTTTAGTTGATAACAATTACTAATATATTTTAGAAATCCTCAAAATTTTAATGAACTTGTTCCATTCATTCATTCGTTATAAACACAATTTTTGTGTGAAATTATAGTAGTTTTTTATCATAACTTCAAATTCAGTGTTAAACATAAAATCAACAGCTGGTATTATTTATTTATTTAATAAATTCACAAAAAAGTAAAAAAGGTCACAATCAATACAGCACCAACACAACTTAAAACGTTTTACTTTGATCTAGATTTGTATTCAGATATGCGAACATGACATTATCAGTGTTGCATGAGTACAAGCAAAGTTAAACTAAAAACGACAACTAAATTTTAATATAAATAATTAAATTTTCTCTTTACAATTGAACAGCAGGGTTCTGTGAATGCACTGCTTTAATCTACTAGTTTTACTATTAAAGATATCTAATTAACAAGTAGCAACCAACTCAGTAAATAGACGACACATTTGAGGAACAGGACTGTGGAATGACAGATTATTTCTATATATACACAGAGCAAACTTTGCGGGATCTATACCTTATGTTTATATTCATAGAAGCCAACAAACCAGGACAGTCTATAATAGACTGGAGAATTTTGTGCAGATAGACAAGGTCAATATGGGTAAAGAGTCGAGCCTAAAGTGTTCACCCCTTTTGGCAAACCTGATAGTGTAACTCTGGATGACATCTATTCTTTCCCTATGGTTTGCGTACATCGACATATATATGCCTAGGGTACTAGACTCGAAGATCTCTTACATTGTACGACGCATGGAAGGCAAAAGAGAATGGATGAACGCTTCCGAAGATAGTCGATTGCAATGTTGTTGTTGTTCACCACGGCCGTATTGTAACAGTCATTTAAATTAATGTTTCTTTTTTTTGTTGAGGTGTAAGAAGATATATTATTGCTATATCAAATACTTTTTTAAGTTACAAGAAAAGTCCAATCACTGTTAGTTTAAAATAATTTATTAAGAATATAATCAAAAACAAATTACATGTACACTTAAATATTTACATGCAGCACTTTGCAAACGTTTACAATAATATTAAAGACAATTAATAAAATGACATTTAAAAAAAATTAAATAGTCTTTAATTGTAAAAATTTAGAAATTGAGTATCATAGTAATTACTCAAAATTTTACAAATATCACAAAAAAACTTATCTATAATAGTCGAACAACTCGACTTCTGTATCGTTGCGGGAACAAGGGGGTTATTCTTGGGCAATCTTAACGTTTTAAATTAGTCATCTGTTAACGGAAAACACACCGATTGGGTGACATTACCTAACCACTCTTGGTCTTCGTAACAACATAGGACTTGCCAGCTTAAATTTGTCGGACTATAAAGTATTTCTTACTTTTTATGGTGATTTATTAGAATAATAAAAACTGCTAGTGTGTTTACATTTAGATACGCGTTGGAAGTTATTTTCCTTGATGTGATTGTACGAATAATAACAGGAATAAATTAATACAAGTTGAATGATAACAAGGTAAGTGAAAATGGTAAATGATGTTCATTTTGAAATTGACATTCCCGAAAACCTAGAGAATGAGTACCTACCATGGCAATTCCATAATTTTATTGCATACCATTTTTACATGTTTGTTAATTTAAACGATTTTCTAATATTGCCATCATATCCTGCAGTTTCTACCATGTTTTATCCATTCTTGCCATTTTCTACTATTCCATTTTTTACCCTTAGTTTTCGTGGCTAACTCCCGATGCTCTTTCTACGTTCCTATTTCGTAGATATTGCGTTCCCAATTGTTGAAACATTTGAGTCATATACTGCATTCTCGAAGGTTGTTTAGATCGTAACCTCTTTCATAACACTAAATTTTCATAGAAAATTTCATCTTCTATGTACCTAAAAAGATATAACTACTTCAAAACAATGTTTCATATCCTCTTCTTCTTCTTCTTAATTATGGCGTTTTTATGTCCCCATTTATTTTTATAATAAATTAATTGTTTCGAATGCGGCCCTGGTCTCTGATCTTTCAAAATTTATGTCTGAACCGTTGAACAAAATTGGGAAAGAGGAAGGTGATGGGAAAGTGTACAACTATGTAATAGATTGAAAAGAGATGAAAAGACTATTGATGTTGTGGCTTACCAAATAATTTAATTTATGTGCAACTGTCAAATTGTATTTGTCTAAGATTAAATTATTAAAAACGAAATTAATAAAATATTATGAGCTTACGTGTGACAAGTAATCCCATCTGCCTTTTTGAAGTTCTGCATGTTTGTGCACAGTTTGAAAGTACAGCACGGCATTTTCTTTAGATAATTTTACAAGATATGTGTAAGATACAAATTAGTTTTAATCAACGAAACTGACACAAGGTCTACAAGCAACTATTTTGACTTTAGTCCCCGCACCACGATGGGACTAAGTTTCATGCGCAGTTTCATTCTGTGGCACTTATAGTCTAGGTACATATATGTCGGTGTTCGCGTAGTAAGGCGACCAAACTAGACTGGCATACTCAAGAACCGATCGGACAAGACCATTATAAAGATGTATGCTGTCCGGTTTTTTCAAACCTTTAGCGATTCTAGCAGTAAACCCAAGAAGTCAAGAGCTTTTTCCTACAATATAGTCATAATGACTCTTGAAGGATAGTGACTCGTGAAAATAGATGCTCATTTAAAAATTATATTAATTGTAAATTATGTTATTTTCAGATATGCTGGATGAAGCGTGCACCAACCTATATAAACACAGAACCAATGTATTAGAAGATACCAAGTATTTGGCGGATGCTTATCGCACGGTCCTTTTCTTTGTGCAAGGAGTTCTGTGTTCCGGTGAGACATATTTGAATGTCTATGGCATAGTCTAAATCTGTTTTTTCATGAACTTACTCTAGTTTACATTGGTAAATATTATTGATTTTGTTTAAAAAACTGTTCATCTGTTGTTCATAGTAAAATATAGTATTGGCAATTGCATCTGTGTGCCCTTTGGCAAAAACCTTCTCCAGCTCCTTTCACTCCTATTTCTTACAATTCCGTCTTCCCATCTTTTAAACTGTTGGCCTTTCTTCCTTTATCTGCTTCTTGGGTACCAGTTGGTGATTATTTTGCTCCATTTGTCCTTTTCCATCACAAGATGCCCAGCCCTCCATCATTTGTGTTAGGTGAAATTTGACACCATGGCTGTTCGCTAGTTATTGTTGGATGCTTCGGAAAGTGAATAGAAAGGATTTTGCATATATCTTTAGAATCCTCACTAACCAAGGATTTAAGGTTTTCCAAATTTTCTCAACTTTTTCAAAGAAAATTGAAAATAGAGTTAATTGAATTATATGTAATAAACTAGCTTTCCACCGGCCGCTACGCGTGCGTGGTTTACTCATCGGTATTACTGCTTTAACCCAGGCAGTCGTCCATGGCATGATCCATGTGTACTACACATTGGTTTTATTTTCATTGTAACACAAATCATATTAGGTCATACTTATTTATTCAAAACTAGTTTTTTTATCGTGATTAAAGTTTATGACTTCTTTATTCTTTTCTTATTTTCCCCTTGTCCTCTCTTAATTTTTTATTAATTTTGGAAATTGGTATAATACGTGTTTATTCATTCGTTTTGAATATCATTCATGCGAGTTCTCAAGTTATTATTCATGTTATATACTTTTTCCATACAAATTATTACCTCATTGTTGTTCTAATTAATTTGGTTTGCTAGAGCAAGGCCCGAGCCTTGAGCCAAAGGTATCCTAAACTATTTGGGCCAAGCAATCGGAGATGATTCGTGCTAAAAAAAACCTCTTTTTTACCCTTACGTAGTTGACTCGGTTACTATCCATTTCCAAATCAGCCCATTATGCCCCACTGCAGGAGTTTAGGCAGGTGCTTGGAGCTTAATCCAACACGCTGCTCCAATGCAGGTTGGTGAATTTTAGGGACTGTCATCCGATGGCAACCGGGCCGACGGCTTAACGTGCTCTCCGAGGCATAGAGTCAGTGTTAAGAGAGCACGTTAAAACCTTGGACCTGGTTGCCATCATCAGACATAGATAATAATTAAATTCTTGTTTAAATTGTTCACGCGCATGTATTCATAATGTTTTATATCCATTTTTCTCTAAGTACACACGAAAGTGGCAATCTTAATTACTCACACAATGAAAGCTAATAAAAGACAATGCTAGAACTTCCACATTTGTTACCTGTATAATATTTTTTTTTACCAGGCAACACTTTGTTCAACGGGGAAGCGGTCGCGGTGCAGTCTGGTGCAGCCGTATTACCACCTGTCACACCAACGACGCCAACAGTGACAAAGGACATAGACGTGGGGGCATCGCATAACAAAGGGAAATTCACAAAGGAATCTTTCGAGGAGATGCGTCAATCGCCAGGACTGAAAAGTGGCGACATGAAAGATCCATTGAATTTTCTTGATCCGCTGTGGAGTTTGAAGAAGAAGTGATTTTTATTACCTAAATAAATATTTTATATTGTAAAGTAGGAAGTTGTCACAGTTAATTATTATGTTTATTTTTTCCGTAATAACTGTTCAATTTCTTGAAGCTAAATCGTAACTTATGGGGATTGAAACAAAGACAATCATCTAACATATTGATACCTAATTGGATAACATTTTATTAATTATGTTATATATTTTTTGTTTGTGTAGTAGTTGTTTTGAAAAAAAAAATTCAAGATACATAAAAATACTATTATTCATACTTTTTTTTTGTTATTATTTAAATGAAGAACATAAAAAAAATTTTTTTTTGCATGTATTTTTAATTGATTTAGGGATAAGTTCTTGTTTTAATGTATTAAATTCGTCTATATAAAATAATATAGTTAGACGAATCAGATCAAAATTATTGCGAAACTAATTAGTAATGACTGATGATAGTATTTTATATTTAGATTTTAGTTGTGTATATTTATAATAATACTATACTGAATTATTTCAATAATAAATTGACATTCCTTTGTAGATGAGGAATAAGCCTTAGAGAACTGTCACATATTTATCCAACTTTTAGTTTAGTCCACGTGGCTGTAGAATAACAGAAACAGCATCACCACGTACTAGTACCTTCTGTCTGTTGTTCTCTGCGGTAATTGGCTCATTTTGTATAACTGAAGTGTCGTGATAGCCCAGAGCACAACGAACCCGTCTTAAATTTATAAGGCCCCACAGGGCCATGGTTCGAATCCGGGCGTGTACCAATGAGTTTTTCTGACTTAAGTACACAATATCACTGACACCGTGCTTCGGAGGGCACGTTAAGCAGTCGGTCCCGGACGCTGTCAATAGATGGCGTTCGTTACAGTTCCCAACCCGCAGTGGAGCAGCGTGGTGGACTTAAGCTCCAAGCCCCCCTCCTCACCCTGGGGGAGGCCTAAGCCCCTGCAGTGGGGTAAAAATGGGCTGATGATGATGATGATGATGGTATAACTGAATCGTAGACTAATAATTAATAGCCTATAGATGTTACCATAGCTGGGAATGTACCAAATCCTGAACCGACGACATACAAAACAAAAAGATATGGTACTCGGACCATTATGTTAAATCTTACCTTGTGTCGATTGCAGACAACATTCGTGGACCAAGTTTAACGATGTGGTAATATATCTAGACGCTACTAATTATTAATCTAAGACCTAAAAGCGTTGCCGGCCTTAAATTAAAAAAAAAGCCGAATGCGAGTCGCACTCACGCATTTAGGGATGCATTTAACGCTACTCACCGTCAGATGGCCCAAAACGCTTGTTAATTTAAAAATATTAAAAAATCCATATAATTTGTACCAATTTCAGGATTCTAGGTCGATGGGAAATATCCTATAGATTTACATAACGCGCGAAAATACGTGTATTAAACCCCATCTTTTTATGGCGTTGACTTAGAAACCTGAATTTTTCATAAGGTTTTAGGGCGATAGACCTCTATATTTGACATTAGTATCAATTTGATACCTCTCATCCGTTCCTGGAAAATAGAGTGTCGAGAGCCAGACAGACTACAAAGTGATTCTATATGGTTTTTTTTGCCTTTCGAGGTACTTATAGCACCCTAAAATTGTTAAAATTTTATTGTATAAGCAATATAAGATTGAACGATAAATGCCAATTCCCATACAGTTTATTATATTATCCGTAATTTTTTTTATTACATTATACTGTTATGATTTAATAAATTATTGGTGCAGCTTACTGAAAGGATGTTTTGATTATTAATAAAATTGTGTTACGTATATAAGTAAAAATATATAAAAGTTTACGATTATTCAATTAAAAGTGTCATATTGCTAAATTATTTTTTATTAATTTTTTGCCCTCACGCCTCTCATCTAAATACAAATGTGTCAGTTGATTCTCATCATCTAACGCATTGGTCTTCAACTCGTGGCCCTTGGGCCGGATGTAGCCCTTTTCGTGTAATGTTGCGACCCTAAATCAGTTTTAAAGTTATACTATCACAATAAAGATAACTACTCGTTTATGTATAAAGTTTCTTCACGGAGAAAAAAATTGCAAAAATATATGGAATTCTGAAAAATGGTCCCAGACAAATTAATTTTGAAAACTATAAAAAACTGCGCTTTTTATTTTGAACCTTTTTGGTTCAACATATAACTGTGAGGCTTCATATTAAAAATGAAATTCGCAAAAAATAAATATCGGAACCGTCTCTCTGTCTTCCACCTGGAAAATATATTAAAAATCGTTTGTTCAAAGAGAGGCGAATATTAGTAAATCGATTTTGATGAAATAAACACTAAATGTTACTTAGACTAAAGGTTCATATTTTACAGTAATTCTATTTTTAATCCAAAGAGTGGCTCTTACTTGATGGGCTTAAGCGAACAAACAAACCGACATTCAGGGAAAAATTGATTGTTCAGGTTTTTATTATTTCTCATAATAGTCATCTTTTCAATAAAACATAATTGTTGAAGTAGTTACGAAAATAGGTAAACTTTTCATTTCATCGCAATCTGATTGAGGTATGCACAGAACATCTACACATCAGGAAGAAAAAATTGTTCTTTTGTGACTCGGTATGGCACCCCGCTAAAGCCACCCTCTGTGATTACGTTCGAATTTTAGTATTAAACGTAGGGAAGTACATGTTTTTTCTAGGCAATTTTTTTATTTTAATACTTTTAAATTCTATTTTTCTCCCAAGAACCTACCTACTTGGGTTTGTTAAATAATTTCTGGATATAACATGTTTAACCACATAGCTACGATCCAGCGATCAAATTTATAGACTGAAACCCATTATTTTAGAATATATCTGATATTGTTCTCTGTCTCTAATCATCGCAAAATTAACAAACTAGTTTATTTATTAGGTATTATGAATTTCATAATTCGTCTAATGAAACACTTATAATCACCAATATGTGTAACATTTGAAATTTCGGATTGCCTTTTTTACTTAAAGTTATAGCCAAATACTTTATATTGTAGTTATAGTAAAGGTTCCCCCTGACTATACGCTCAGGTTAAATTTGACCTGAGCTTCTTTGCTACGTGCTTCATAGTATTCATTAATTTAGTCTATAAAAATAGATAGGTAGGTACGTACATATATTGTATGGAATATGTCAATGTATGGAATCCACATCTCCCTCGCTTTGACTTTTCGCCTAACAGATGATGCATTTATGCAGTAGCTCGTGAGGAGAGTTTCGATGCGGTTAGTACCTACCTACTTAAATGCGATTTTTTGCATCCTGAGTTTTTAACCCGCTCTATTACTCTATCAGAGTCTGTTTTCAGTGAGCAATTATTTATTGGAAAAAAAAACCTGTATTAATTATTGATAATTGTATGTATTATTAATGATTATTATCAAAATTTATTTTACAACGATTTAATTAAACAACCAATGAATTCAGCTGTATGTCTCATCTGTTGGATATTTTTGATAATCTTTGTAATTGTCGGCTATTTAGACTTTATCAGTTGTTTCACGAGTAGTAATGGTCCAAGTTTATCTTTAAAGAGGCATCTCGTGGTGTTTCGTAAATAATTTAATAACAATGTATTATTTTCGTATCGTAATAATTATGTATTAGTGTTTTATTGGTTGCCATTAAAAAAAAAGATACTAAGGCGATTAGTAAAAATGTGATTTTATAAATTTTTTCTCAGTAATCGTTAGTTTGCGCATAAATAGCTGTATTTTTTGATTGCGTTGATTTAGAAATTCGATTTTTTCCTAACCCAAAGAGACCGTAGATCTAATTATTTGATATTAATTACAATATGATACGATATCCAAATGTGTTCTTAAAAATGAGTCTTTACAGACAGACAGACGAACAACGAAGTGATCTTATAAATGGTTCCTTTTTCTCGTCTGTTTGTATTTTCCTATCCGTGTTGTTTCCTTATTACCGAAACTACTAGGTAAGCCTAAAATTAAAAAATAAAAAGAATTCAATGATTTTGGGAAGTGAAGTAGATAATAAAAAAAACCTTTTTTTTTCAAATGCATCATTTATGACATAGATATCAAATGAAAATACTTGTTATTATTATGGGAAATACAATTATATTTTTGTTATAGGTAATTTGAAAATATATGGTTTAGTAAGTAGACTATAAAGAAACTATGCGAAAATAGATCATGATTAACTTCTTATCACCGAAACTACTAAGCCTAAAATAAAAAAAAAAGTGTACATAGAGATAGCGAAGTTCCCGCCACGCCGCCTATCCACTAGAGACACGGTGAGACTTCTGTACTGGACGAAGCGTTCCATTCAGCGGGGGTGTGAGACGTGATTGCAGGGGAGCGTCCACACAATTTCATACACATAAAAAGTTTCACCACTCAATGTTGTTTTTTTTTTGGTTTTGGAAGTGTTTTTACAATATTTTACTGCATAATTTGTCGACTAACCACCGGTGGTGGCAAACACTACGAGCGGGGTGTATGAGCAGGCGCCCTGGCGGCGGGCCCGTTTCTCTACTACTATGATAGGGTAGTTTACAGATAAACTTGAACGAAAATTCTAAGTCCTTGAAATCCCGCGGCGGGTAACTGAAAATATTCCCCGTAGGTATTAAACGTGTTGGTCGATTTAACTGAGAACTGATAAATTCAATTAGTCTAGTGGTTATTATGGTAGCCTACTTATAGATACATGAAGGAATTATTGGATTATGGAAAAGAGGTGATACAAATAAAACTAGTTAATTTGTAATATTAAAAAGTATATTCTACAATCGGCACTCGGTACGCAACTGTGTTTAAACGAGAGCCACGAAAGAGGAACATAAAACAATTATTAGTTTGTAATTTATAATAACATCATTTTTGTTGCCACTCGAGCTCAAACCGAATACGATATAAACAATGCTCTTGTTTTGCGATTATTTTCGTGCGGTTGCGACTACTATAAAATTAAAAAAAAAAACGCGCTTTAATAATTAAAATATTATTGTATAAAAAGCGTGCAGGATGCTTTTTATTATATTTTTATGATAAATTTACTTTTACGAATAGCTACTAATGATATATTTACAACAATCTATATTTACAACAATATTTACAATCATTCTATGGATGATAAGCGTTAGAATCAGTCATTTTTTTTTTCTTTCATTATCCTGGTGATCCTGCAAGGATTTTAACTGTAACCAGACACACACAGTACCTACTCGCTGACCTAACTCTCAGGGAGTGTGTAATTTGCTCGCCTGCTCACTTCCTTGGATGTGGCAGCCATTTCTCAGGGTCTCTCTCCTGGAGAAAATGAGTCATTTTCTCTTTATTCTGATGATCTTTGGATCGAGACAAAGTTGTCAAATTATTGTATTGTCATTGGTCCATAATGCGTGCCCAAATTTTCAAATCAATTAAACGTCATGAATTGGTGAAAATCGCGTTGAAAGATTCCGTTAAATAGTAGGTACATACAATACGCGCCACCGATGTAAAAGGCCACTGGGGCTGTCCGGCTGTACACTCGCCGATCGGAGGCGAGTTCACAATTCAAAATTGCCAGAGGCAGGGCCATGCGGGTAAAAGAGAAGTGTACAGCCAGCGGCGGCCTTTTACATTGGTAACGCGTATTGTACAAATCAAGCTATTAAATAAAAGCGTGTTATAAATTAATACAATTAACAGGAATCGGGTCCAATTTCTAAAATATGATGTATATTAAAAAAAAGTAGGTAATGTCATGATTTACAGTACGGGACCTTCGCCACGCGCGAGTCCGATTTGCAACTTAGCCCGTTTTGTGGATAATCAGTTATACAATACTAACTGTTTTTTTATACCAAGTGCTCCTTACATTATCGAATATCCGGACTGTACAAAAGTCTCGAAGTAATGTAATTTCTGACTTAAACACGTCCTTTCCTTTTAACGCGATGTTCATGCCAGTATTGAGAAGGGAGGGAGCTTTCCACAATTTCGATGTAACGTTTTGATAGAGGTAGCGGTACCTTTAAATAACTTTAGTTGTCAATGTAGAACGTCTATGTATTGCTATGCCATTCATATTATAGCTTAGCAATAGTCTCTGACCGATCTATAATGAAGTGAATGAATCTACAGAATAGTGTCTGTTTGACTGACTAATTGACCGAGTGGTCAGAGACCGTAACTGCGGAGCCAATGGTCGCGGGTTCGATTCCCGTCCGGGACAAATATTTGCATGTGTGAACATATCTATTTGTTCCGTGTCTGGGTGTAAAAGTATCTATATATGTATATGTTATAAAGAATATTTATGTATGTATATCAGTTATCTAGTACCCCATAATACAAGCATAATACTTGCTTACTTTGAGACTCGATGGAGCGCCATCTACTCTCAAAGTAAGCAAGTTAAAGAATATTTATGTATGTATATCACTTGTCTAGTACCCCATATTGCAAGCATAATACTTGCTTACTTTGAGACTAGATGGAGCGGAAATGGGGGACATCCCACACCGCTGCTGTGTGGGATGTCCCCCATTTTCCCCATGATGTCCCAGTACTCCCAGGTATTATTATTATTAGTGTACCGTAGACTGATCAATTTTAATATTCAAAAGCTTGTACTTTCTAAAATACACTTTGGGATTCAGAGAAAAAAATACCAGTATCGGTTTTTGTTATTCTTTCGATACGCTAAGTTTAAAAATATAATTCTATTGCTTTATGTAGAAAATACCCGTCAAGACCCTTTTTCTCGGGAACGCGTGGAGGTATCAAGCTGAAATTCATATGAAATACTCAAGTCTACTGTCCCTTGGGGCCGTGAAAAAAGCAAACTTCTAAGCCAACGCAATCAAAGGATACAACCGTTTATGCTGCAAATTTTCTATACTCAATCTTAAACGACGATTGGGGTGGGATTACATTGATACCCCTAGTTTTTCAATGAAAATTGAAAGAAATTCCGTTTACAAGCCGCAACTACCAAAAAAATTGTTCACAGCACCGACTTATATGGCGGTGGTTCACAGGTTCAGGAGTTATAAAATAATTAGTGAACTTGGGCTTACTTTGACAAAGAAAACAACACGTATTAAAACCAATCAACTTTATTTTTAATAATTACCTAGTTATACTCTTCACTCTCATACAATATAAATGTAATAATAATAATACCTAGTTGCTTTTCTGATCTAACATATTTCCATCAGCCACCGCGGTCAAAGTGTTATTTAAATTACCTTCTGTATATTTTTAATAGCCCGGCATTATTCTGAAATAAAAAAGCAATACATACTTGAAATAAATAAAACAAAAAGTTACAAAAAGCCGCCTCAATAATATTTTATACTTGCATCTTCGGGTGAACTTCATTGATCAATTTAAACCCGTATACTATGTCAATGACACCCCACAGTGTAAATGTATTTCAAAAGAAGACAGACAGACAGACAGACGCGGCAGAGGAGTTTATTTTATAATACATATGTAGTGATAAACCTCGGAAGAAATTTTAAATAATTGTGTGATACATCTCTGACGGAAATGGGCATTAATCAGAATCATAAGTAAATTACTTACCTTTGTATCCTCGAAGTTTTTCAGATGTCTGAATAACCATAAAATTAACTACTAACATTTCAATTTAATTTCGAATTAACTGTATACGTGCACAATGATTTTACTGTTGGCTATATTGGCACGTAGTAATCAGTGCTGCTAACCGTAAAACAAAAAACGAGCCGATGCATTCCTAATTCAGATATTAGCAATTTCATTGTAGGAGGAAGTTGGAATCAATGTAACCAAACGAATCAAAGTAACCCCGGTCTACTGTACGTTGACAAAGCGGCTTACGATTACGATGGCACGACCACTTCGAATTTTCGTAAGCCACGAGTCAAAAATAGTAATAATAATAATAATAATAATAATAATAATAATAATAATAATAATAATAATTGTGACATCGCACTTGATCATCTTGTCCTCGACTGATACTAGATACCTATTTTTATAATGCAAACATATACTGTAGATATTTTATATCCAGACCAACCGTGACATGAAACAAATAGACAGGTTCACGTAAACAAATATTTGTCCTGGGAGAGGACTGAACCCGCGCCCTTTGGGTTTGAAGTTGACATCTCCGACCACTAGACCAATCGGTCAATCATTTAATAATATATTTGGAACATCGTGTTTTTTTTTTAATTAAAAACCTTGTTCATAAGTAGAACCAGTTTAGTCTGCATAAACACAAATTACTACCAATTACTTACTGATCTAAATGACAATCAATTGCCAGGAATAGCAATCTGTGAAGCATCCTCGCCTCACCTGAGGTGGGTGATACCAGAATGACATTACAAGCGCCGACGTCATCTAGATGGACAAAGAGAGCCAGCAACTGCTGAGCAACCCAACTAGCAAAACAGTCATGGAAATCGGACCTTGAAATGTTCTAAATCTTATAGAAATTACATAAGCGCTTTAATTATTGTTAGAATGCTTGTAGACGGACTGTAATATATTATTGTAAGAAAGCATGTTACAAAGTTGTTACAAAACACATTCAGGATTAAAGATCTTGGGTTTTTATGCCTGAATCGGGACTTGTTAGACACTACAAAACCAATGCAAGACTAAATAAATGCGCATCGGTGAATTTTATAATATCACTTTTTGCTAGTTGGGAAGTAGGTCCGCTTGAACATAATGTTGTATATGTTACTTTTTAACACAGGTGAATATTTCTCAAAATATGAGCTCCTAAAGTCGTTAACAATGTGTCTCCCACTCTAACTATTCAGCTGAGTAACTAAAAAATGGAAGAAAATTTTGGAAATAGAACTTAATAAACATTTTCAAAGAAAATTATTCAGAACAGGATATCTTTGTGGGTTTTTTTTTTATAATAATAACGTATACATTACAACAACGTCTAGGCCTCAAACTAAGCATTAGCTTGTGTTTTGGGTAACAAGCGAAGACACCACATACATATAACAACCAAGACCCGGTACCATTATCAATATTCATCATATACATACTGACCCGACCTGGGATTCGAACCCGGGACCTCAAGCTTCGTAGGCAGGGTCGCTACCCACTAGGTTAAGCGGTCGTCTTATTCATCGTTGATATTCACTAATAATGCTACGGAACCCTAAGATGATGCGTGTCCGACATGCACTTGTCGGGTGTTAATATAGACTCTATATAAGAAACGTATACTTTAAAAGACCCGTAATTAAATGAATTTAGGAACCCGACTGCGTAAAAAATAATTTACTGAAAAAAGAAAAACAAGCTCTGTAATCTGTTTTATTTGTAATTACAAATTTGTAATAAAGTGAAATAAATAAAACAAAAGCTATAGTGTCGAGATAGCTATAGTGTCGAGATGGTTCGAATCCCAGGGCATGTAGTACCATACCAATGAGTTTTTTTCAAATTTATGTACCTACCTACATAACTATGTTGCCATCGATAGATGGCAGTCGCTAAAATACACCAACCCACATCGGAGCAGCGTGGTGGATTAAGCTCCAAGCCTCCTCGCCTCGAGGGGAAGTCTAAGCCCCTGCAATGAGGCATTAATTGGTGGCTTAAGCCCTTTAATTTGATATCCAAAACGGGACCATTAAAAAATATTTATTTAATTTATGACTAAGTCTTCTACAGAGGGCTATATTGAATTTAGTGTGACGTCACATAGCCTATTATTACTAGTGGACGATCAAGAGACAGAGAAATCAAGACGTTTCTAAAGATGCCTCATTTGTCGAATTGACAAGTAGTTTAGAAGTTATGTGGGAACAGTCATTGGTAGGTTTTCCTTACAAGCAAGAAACAGTTCAAGAAAATTCAGCTCACCAACTTCTTCATCAAAGCTTGCTGCCTGAGCAAGAAGCAAGTGAATTTTTCCGGGGTGGCGGCGCGGCAGCTAGCGGAGGCTGCGAGCGGAGGATCGCGCAGCGCAAACGCCGGCACCGCCTTCAATTCAGTCCGGCTTGCGACGCCGAGCGAGTTATACGTTCAAGTATCGAGCAACGCAACACGAGACCGCGATCGCGTTTACCTTACCCTACGAAAAAAATACATATCACAGTGGCAAAATCGATTGCTGTGCTGTGTGTATTATCTAGTGACAGTGACAGTTTTTGCTGTGGTGACGTTTCGTATAATATCGTGAAAATCATATGAAATTACAGTAAACGTAAACGTATTTTCAGGATTATTGTATAAAGAAAATTGCTAGTGATCGCCTGGGTGCGACTTCTCTCTTGAAATAAACTGACCTCTCGAGTTGTCAGTGGAGTGTTTTTGTGATTTTGTGTTCTCTTATTCCTGGACAAGTAACGGAGGTCATGATGTCCCCAGACGGGTGAGAACAGTGGCATGATGCGCGCGGGTGGTGCGAAACGTTCGGGCGGAGGGGAATGCTCCCTGGATGCCTCTGAATGCATGTCCCTGCAACAGATCTTGCAGGCATTCAATTCTACCATCAGCGAGGAACACGCTTGGGCACTATTCCATCAAGGCGCGCGCTGCTTCCAACGCTGCCTGGCCGAGGGCTCCACCTGTTACTTAGTATCAGAACCTCGTCATGTATTGCTACATAAGGATGGAAGCATGCATCCTAACACACTGCTGCGTCCAGGAGGTGAGTGACACACTATCATCGATACTTTGATAAAATCACCGACTCAGAAGTGAGAATCCCGCGATAAATAAGCTCATTTAAAAAAAAAACCCATAATTTGAGATCACATACCTACTTCCTATTTTATTTACGATTATATGTATATAGATAAAACTTAGCCAAGATCACTCACCGATAAGGCCTCTATCTGCCAAGGAAAATCCTATCAAATCGGTTTAAGCTGAGGCCCGGACGAACAAACAGACAGACAAAAATTAAAAAAAAAACCCGTGTTTGGCTTTTGTTAAGGTGCAAATAACCATATGAACTTAAGTAGATGCCTTTATTCTAAAACCGTATACAGTTATATTTTATTTATATGTACCTACTGATTTACTTACACAAAAAGACGCCCAGGGTACCTCTCAGAAAAGTCTTCTATCTGCCAGCGAAAATCCCGTCAAAATTGATTCAGCTGTTTACGAGATTAACCTGGACAAACAAACAGACCGGACCGGAAATAACCGGATTATTAATATACTGAAAACAATTAAGGTAAATAAAGTACTATTAGGTATTATATATCACGGGCGTGAATTCCGGTTATCTTTGTAGGCAATATAATTCTTACAAATAGGTAGCTTACCTATATATTATTAGTTTGCTTTAGTATGGATCAATGTCACTGTCCAAGGTCGCCCTCACTCGGGAGGGAGGCCTATGCCCCTACATTCGGTTATAATGGTCTGACGGAATGAAAAAAAATTTTTGTTCATATTTTTGTCATAGTTATCCAACAAACATTAGGTAGGTACTTTTTGAACTATGAATTACATACTTTAATGATTAAAATATTTAACTGTTATTTAATAACAAAAATAGGGGATCATAAATCGATCGAAATCAGTTATAGTTTGTAATTATTTTCGTTATGTACCTATGCCTAAGCATTTAATTCATTAAGTAAGTGCATTGTATGTATAAGTAATTTACGTATATACTATACAAATTATTAAATATTTTTTTTATAATCAATTAAATGTAGGTAATCTTTGATCATGACCTTTGAACCACGCGTTTAGGGTAACCTTACGACACATAATATGGGAGTATCATTTCTATATATAATAGCTCGTATACCTCCGTAAACATAACTGCATATAAAAATTTTATTCCGTACATTTAGATATTAGCAGTTCGCCCTGAAGTTTGATTGCATATTTTACTGCTCCAATTACCACTGCCACTAACTTCCCAATGTCGGATCTAGTTCGATTCCCGTATTTACTATATTCTTTTTATAATTATACCAGAATTGAGTGTTTTCTGTAGTTTTCTAATTGACATTTTATTACATGAACTGCAATTATTATTATTTTCATATTACTTTTTGCATCCAAATTACGGTTTCAGTTTTCTTCCAGAAACCTAATAGAATATCCAAATAGTTAATGATTTACTTTCAGCGCCAGAAATATAAAACACTCTAATAAACAAACAGACATAGTTTCGTTTTATATATAGTAGAACAGATAACCAGAATTGACACTGCATAGCGAATACTAGAAGCGCTAATAGTGACGCCAATAAAGACTGTTATTTGCCATTCAGTTTATGATACCGTCATTACACACTAGTTTACGCGACGCGACGTTATCAAGCGCTTATCTAAATCTATAAATATGAATTCGCAACTTATTAGTTGATACGAAGACATGTCAAGTTATACACATAAATTTTTTTGAAGAAGTTCGCATTTTATTTTAGGTATTTTTGTTCTGAGCGTCTCTCCTATTACTGAAGGTTGGCGGTCAGCTTAACGTATTTACTTTTATCTTTCGCGAGCCAAAATAGTTCTGCTACACTCGCTGTACCGATCTGTGCGCTATAGGCTATAACCCTACCTGCCCACTTTCGGATATTCCGCAGCCATTCCTTTTGACTGCTACTTTGCCCATTCAGTTACAAAAGCTCGTAGGTATCTACTATGCTTTAGTATATAACCAAGGTACGCAACTTTTCGTTTTTGATAGTCTGTAATACTTGGGGTTTTTGATCATTGTGTTGTAGAAGCTCCTCGTTGGTCATTTTCTTGTGTTCAGCTTATGGCAAGCATGCGTCTGTAGACCCACATCTCGCATATAATTACGATCGACCAATATCGACGAAGCGAAAGAGATGTGTAAGGACCGTAGCAAGTGGCGATCTCCTTGCACACCTCTCTAGCGTGAGAATACGCATGATATGTTGCGAAATGAAACAACAGATACTTGAATTTTCAAATGACTAAAATGAAAAACAAACTGGCATTTCCTTTTGTCAGGACCAGCATGATGAGCTTATGGTCGAAAATCCTTGATGTTGAGATTGTACTCCAGCCAGCAGTGGAGACATGAAAACCTGCTGATGATGATAGGTACTCGTATCTACTACAATGAATATGGGAAGTCTCTATATTCTTAGTGGTAAATTATAAATACTGATCTACCTAGGATTTACTTGGATTGCACAGCACAGTAACACCCTGAACCTGTCAAACAAAAACCCTTATCAAAACCCTTGCTTTTAAAATATTGGAACAATGTATACTATATTAAAAGGGACCAATAATTGGGAGGGATCAATAATATTGGGTTACTAATTAACCGAACACAATTTATTCTCTTGAATAAGTATCGCGAAAGCGGTTCTCGATCTAATCGACCTGATCTGATACGAGCATAGTCTAAAATGAAAGACTCTATTGGTCGCTTTTCTATACGCTACTTCTATAGATGTATAAAAATTTCCAGAGAGATTAAATTGTATTAACTAATCCCAGGTACATATTTGATAACTAGATGTCCATCTGCAAGATTTTCTTGTCGATTTAATGTAAATACAAAGATTTTGATCGACGGTTCGGGGAACCGAACATAACGCTAATTTACTATTATTATGTAATAATAGAAATGTCTAGGTAATATATGTAATTACAATCGGTGCTGTTGAGTCAATATTTATAAACGTGTTTTTTTCAATAAATAATAAAAAAAACCTGTCTCAACATTTTTGTTGAGAAGCGAATTTCCATATAAACGGCTTTAACAATTGGTATCATACCATGTCCCACAAGCCTTGCATATTTTGACACCACTGCCTTTCGTCTACCATCATAAATTTCGGATATATAGCCGAATTACAGTCCCCCACGAAAACGATCTGATAAACATTTTCAATGTTAAAAAAAATTATGCCCCAGTTTTTTTCGAAATTGTTTCATTTTTCACATGTTCAACATCAAACTAACTAAGTAACTGCATTTTCACAAGTTGTAAAAAATTTAAATAAATGAAGCAATGATGTATTTCGATGAGATATCGTGAAAATGCAATTAGTTTCATGTATCAAAATATAATAAAATTAAAAACGTATAATGCTAGTTTTTAGTGATCTGAATACCTACCATATAATTTTTTTTACGCCAATCGGTTAAGGGGTTTAATGGGATGTAAGCGTTAACGTAAGGAAATTTGCCTCTACACATTCCTCTTAGCGGAAAATTTGGGCGTAAACGAAGAAAACAACGAACGAGAAGACGAGAAGTTTTTTTAAGAAAATGCGGAAGAATGTTACAGGAAGAAAGGACAATTGAAAATTTGCGTAACTAATTAACGAAACGGATAATGCATTGAGTGATTCTACTCAGATAATCAGTTGAATTTGGCGATAATTAGTTTCCTGTACATTTGTTAATTAATAAAATAAATAATAAAAATAAGTTTTTGTAATTACTCGTAGGTTTCTATTTTGTATACGGTTGCGTAAACGCATGAATGTGATGTGTCCATATCGGCCAAATTAAATTTCTTTAGTTATAATGAATGGAACTATTCATAGTAAACTACCAATGATGTAAAATGTTATCACTAACTCAAATAGGTATCTAAATACAGCTTAATCACGCAATTTATTTAGGTAATTAATGCTTTAAAAGTAAAAATATAGCGGTTTGTGCAAAGTCAGCGATGCTTGACTGACCATTGACCGAGTGGTTAGTGACCCTAAATGCAGAACCAAAGGTAGCGGTTTCGATTCCCGCCCGGGACAAATATTTGTGCGCATCAACATGTCTATTTGTTCCGTATTTTGAGTAGAAGATATATAACGCATGTATTATACATATACATGTATATTATATAAATTTAAGTATATCAGATGTTAAGCTTTGCCTAGTTTGGGACTAGATGACCTTATATGAAATGCCTTAGGTATTATTGTTATTGTTATAGTGCTGCAAAATACTTTATTACGCACGAACTTGGGTGCCATATAAAATTCATGTTATAATTAATAAATATTCAGTAGCCAGATCTTATTTAAACTGCTAAAAATTGATATTTATATTCAATTTTAAGCACCAGCACCTAAATGAGTTACGTAATTAAAATTTCTGCAACAAATATAATATTGAACCTACGTCGTTATTAACGTATGACAACAAACAACAATATCTGATTTACTTTAAGCATTCAAAGGGTTAAATAAATTCACGCGACTCTGGGAAATAGGCATGAAAACTAGGCAGACCAATGTCGAGTTCTCTTTTCTAGTATTGTAGGCTTCCTATTCTACCCCTAATAAGGAAATTGGGTCGCACAGGCGCACTCGCAATAGTTTCTATTGGCGAAGACGTAGCGAAAAGCTAAGGAGCCTACGACTACTACTTTATTATGATTGGTGAAATACATTAACCTAGTTTTATCCGTCCCGAGCAATGACAATCAATTCGAATGTAAGCGTGGATGTGTTCCGTCGACGACTGATTTATTTATGAGAATACGGTTACTCAATTTAATGGTTTTTGCGTGAAATTAAATAAATATCTGATAAAGATGCATTTCATAGTTAACGGATAAATGAACATTGATATATGGATTTGTTTTGCGTCAAATATTTTAGTAAATATACGTACGTCATCTTCGTCAGGGTTATAAAATCTCAAGACTTTGTTGTGACCACGAGTTCTGTTTGACGCACGCAATAAAACGCATGGCAAAGTCTTTAGACGTTTATTTTGCTACAACCATTTACAGCGAAATAAATCCACCGATAGTCACTTTTATAAAATCTATACTTTAACATTTGTTTCCTCTTTCTCTAAATCTTAATTTTCGTTGTTATAATAGTTCGAATCTCCTTTACTAACTGCCATCTCACTGACACGGTACACCCGTTGTGAACTGTGGCGCTTTTCATATTCGAAGGATCGAACGTTTCCGTTCGGCGCTTTCCAGAAAACTCTCTTTAAATAAATTGTTCATGACTTGTTTCTTACCGTACTTTCTTGAAAATAACTAGTGATAGGGAAATATCGATAATCGATGACGTGCACATAACGATATTCTTCATGGCACATCAACCGCAAATTTTTTATTTTATATGTATATAATATTCTAAGGTTTTTGTGTTTACTTCGGGAAACACTATAGAAACAAAAACAGAAATATTAGCATATTTTTTTTGTTGAATTCGCTTTATCGCTTATTAACTGCTATGGGAATTTTATAACAAAGAAAAAAACGAAGCTATCGCATTTCATTTCACAGCAATTAAACACTGGCCTAGCTGGATTGACGCGATCGACTTTTTGCTTACGGCCGATCTCGTAGGCATTGTTATATATCGGTTATTATAAATGTATGTATACCGTGATAGTCATATCGAAGAAAGCCGTCATAACAAAGTAGATTTTATTCATTCTCAATGCCGTTTATTTCCGTTTGCTGTTGTTTTGGTTAGTATGAGAAAATAGATGCCGAAATTCGTGATGACTTTTGGGCTTGAGTAAAAATAGAAACGTTTACTATATAAAATAAAGAGTTATTATTTATCTTCGGGGACGCCGGATGATGCAAGCGGGCGATTGTCGAATATTTCCCCCAATTCCGCATTTGGTGAATAAATAAAGAGTTTAAATTTTTTTATTTAGTTTTGGTAATAAATAAATTAAAAATTAAAAATTTAATAATATCCGGGACATACCACACAGCACCATCCAGTCCCAAAGTAAGCAAGTGATATGCTTGTATTATGGGGTACTAGACAACTGATGTACATACTTAAATATTCTTTTTTTTATATAATACATACATATATAGATATTTTTACACCCAGACACGAAACAAATAGACATAGTCATGCACACAAATATTTGTCCCGGGCGGGAATCGAACCCGCGACCCTCGGCTCCGCAGTTAGGGTCTCTAACCACTCGGCCAACCGGTCAGTCATAAATAAATTGCAAAGGAACAATTCGCATACATAAACGTGATATTATGACAATCATAATAGGCACTTATGCACAGTGCAATAGGCAGATCCGTACCGTATCTAAAGAGTACCAAAAAGAACCCTATTACTGAGCCTCCGTTGTCTGTTCGTCTGTCACAGGGCTGTGTAGTCTGAACCGTATATATTTGAAATTTCCATACTTTTTTCAACGTTTATGGTGATTGGCGGTTGTGAAATCATTGCTTACACTTGAAACTTTCATGAAGTATACACATATATATACTACTATGACTGCTAACTATTTATAAAACAGGGGGT
The DNA here is from genome assembly GCA_949709985.1 of Luffia ferchaultella. NCBI lineage: Eukaryota > Metazoa > Arthropoda > Insecta > Lepidoptera > Psychidae > Luffia > Luffia ferchaultella. The sequence continues at coordinate 3,356,678 of OX453241.1, forward strand.
TCCCTATACAAGAAACGTACTGTGGTACGGAACCTTTCGTGTGCGAATCCGACTGGCGCTTGGTAGGTTTCTTATAATCTAGTCCGATTCTTGTGGTATGGAAAATAAATAATAGATACGGCTTTCTTATATCTGACAATAAATCTATAGCGTGTAAATTAGACGCTCGTGGCGTGTGAATCGTGTCGCGGTATTCATCTTCGTAATGAATAGATAATATAATTAATGCGGATACCTGGATACGCACGGATATCAAGGTGTCCGTCAGTCTAACCTGTCATTTCGTATTTGATCTCAATTCGATCGTCGACCCGTCCGTCACGGATCGACGAACATATGTGCTATGGAATTGTCAATGGCTGCACATGTATTTCTAGATTTCAATGCTTATTTATACTAATTTTTATATAATATTGTCACGTCGATTATCCACACGCCACTGACGCTGGTTACTTCAGAAAGTTCGGGCAAAATAAGCGACGGACAATTAAATCTGATGGGAGTTTTTTGAAACGTATGAAACTTTTAAAACAGTCTATCCGACTTGACATGTGGTGATGCGTCAGTCGAATCAATAGTTCTGACTAAAGTGAAAGTGAGAGGGAATACACAAATTTTCAGTGTCAAGTTGACGTGCGCAATGGACTTCTAGTACCAGTAGATTCATTTCCATGTAAAATGTAGAAAAGCTGAATAAACGAAGAAAGCCCTTGCCGTGCGTTTTGTTGAGCTCATACCTACTCATATCTCTACTACAGCTGGTTTCGTATCGTAACAATTCAAAAGAATAATCCACGATTTGATGTATTTCCGCCGCTCGTGGAAAAAGTTGGAGCCTTCGGTTTCCCAAATGTTTTCCTGGAGTTATAATGAAAATGTCGTAAAACTTGAATAAATCTAATTATTTATTATCGACGGTAAATATCGTCTACGTTTTAGATTTTATTTTGTGTTTCACGTAACGTATAAGGATGAAGGTAAAAGTAATCGATATTTTTTATGCTATTTTATTCAAGCGTTCTCAGAAAAGTATGTGCATTCCCTGTAGCACCTGTCGTGGTTCGTTCTTTCTGGTACCTATTATTACGTGAGTCGGGTATATTAATAGATTCACTATACATTACTGGTTGAATCAATTTCTGGCTCCAATTGGACCGTATAACACGTCAACGCAGGCAGTAAATTCAAACCACGTAGCACCGCGCCACGCGGTCATGCCCACGGCAATTATGATATTTTGTACTTGTGTGATCGTTTTAATAATTATAGTATATATGGTGATTATTTCATCACTCGCCAAATCTTTTTTTGGGGTCTATATAGGTATCATATAATGACTCCCTTAAAAAAAAAATTGTAGGTAGGTAGAATGTTCACATAAAATATTTTTTCCGAGGAACACAGCGTGATTATTCAGCCAAAGATGAATATTACGCATGAGAAAGGTGCGATCACGAGTGTGTAGCGTTGAGGAGTATCACGGCGACGATGGTCGCTGAGCGACGCAATTGTCAGTCGCCCGCGCGTCGCCACAATATTTCGATAACTTTGTGGCGCTATCTTTTATATTATAGTACTGAGTGATATTAATATTTCATATAATATACCGAAGACGATATTCTGTTAACATAAGTAATTATATTGTTGTTGCAAGGCATTTGTTGTTGGTCAACAATAATATTTAGTACCTACTTATTTGGAGTGAATATTCCCTTCGGTATACTTCTGTGAAACAATATTTTCTTGGTTCAAGAAATACTTTTTTCTGTGTGGTATTCATCAACGCCGACAAGCCTAAACGAAATCATAATTATTTGGCTTTAATTGTAGTTAAAAATTAAAAAAAAAAGATGTGTTTCAGGATGGGGATGAAAGTTATCTAATATGGGGTCATTTTAAGGTTAAATCTATAAAAAATTATATTTAGCTTTTTGGCTGGAAATTAAGAAAGACGTGTTTTAGCATTTGTAAAAATGTAAGGCGATAATAGTTAAAATTAATATTTAACGGTTGTATATTAAAAATTCGTTTATCATTTTTTTTCAAACCCTTAATAAATGCGAATAGGTACACACGTGTAATCCACGTAAAAGTTGCGGGTGGTCTCTAGTAGTAAATAAATAAACATGCAGTAGCATATGGTACATATAGAGGGCGATGTTTGTTTTGATTATGGAGTACACACACTAGGAATTTGCGCTTGGCGGCAGTAATAGCTTGACTACGGATTCTCAAGTAAAATATATCATTACTGTCACGAGACGGTCTAGGGAGATAATTCACATTGTATTCGTTTTACGCTAATCGCCAATATCAATTCTAAATAATCGATTATTAAAATTACCAGAATATTCGAGTGGTAAGGGACCAATCGTTGTATAAGCGAGTAACTCTTCATCACTAAAAATGGCAGAATCTCGTGTTTTTGTTTGAGGTTTTCGTATAGTAAATAACGATGAACGCAAATTTACGAAAGAAGAACTTTAGCGATTGAATTGAGAATTGGCCCTCTGGCTGCCATATGATGTACCTATGAGTGCTAGAAGTAAACCGAGAGATGTTTATACTGTATTATATTTCTGTCAAGCTAGAGTTGTATTTAATTTTTCATTCGATTTTTTCTTTTGTATATTTTATAATAATTACGTAGGCGTCCATAATTACTAGTACATCAAGACATGTATTGTGAAATTAAATGTTTGCTTTTCCTTGTATATACCTAGTAACTTCCGTTCTGTTCCAATGACTCACCAGCCAGCAGTTCTGCTGCAAGGACGCGGAGGTCCGAGACACCAATAATGAGCCATAGTAGATAGGACAGAGTTTAGGTAGGCTGCAGTCGGGATATAGGAATGACAGGAAATTGAGCCGACCCGAATACCAGCATCGTGAAGCCAGCATGGGGAATATAGATACAATATTTGGTGTGTAACATATAGAGGATGGTAGTATTTACTGCAACCATGGGAGTTCGTTTCTTCGGGGCTAAGTCGTTAACTAGGTGTATTCTGTTTCGGAGTCTGACTCTGTATCGGATTTCTTCTGCCATTATTTTTAGTGTTGTTCTGTTTTCCGTAGTTCTTTTTCAGTATTCCTTGTCGTAGTTTGTGTAGTTATTGATGTCATGGTTTAGGAAACACTTCCATGTATGAATGGGACGACCTTTATTTCGTTTTTCTTCATTGCATTAGAGAGGTGTTTTCTTCTTACCATATGTCCATAATAGGAGAATTTACGCACTTTCATAGTCTTTGTTATTGTTTTTCCGCCTAAAATTTATCAGATTTCTTTGTTAGGTGTATTTTTTTACTACTTCTAGCATAATCTTCAAAATATACGGTTCATTTCGTCTAAAGCTTGAGCGATTGGCTTTTGCTAGCTCGATCAATTTAAGGCCGTAAGTCATGGCTGGTAAGGTAACCGTATTTTTATGTAGTTTTCGTCATAATAGTTAAAATAATTTATTTCTGCGTGTTTTAGGGTATCCACTACTAAGCTATTTTGGCAGGGTGTAAATCTAATCATGTCTAATTTAAAATTTCCTTATACGACTTGTCATTATACATAGAAGGTTTGGAATGATTCGCTTATGTAATCGGTTAAACTCCAACAAGGTGTCAAACCTTTTCCTAGAGGATATGTCACGGCTGCCAAAGTAAACTTAACTTCTCACCCAAAAACTTCTTGGAAGGTGCAAGTCAGGTAAATATAATATCTTCGGTTGAGCAAGCGCAATAAAACTTTACACGGTTTTAAATAAAGACCAAAACCGTTTGTGACATAGGAAGCATCGGACTAGAAAATCGAACGTTCGATCCCTATTGTCAAACAGTATAGGTTTTTTTTTTCAAGTATTTTTTGTAATCGGAAGTCCAACCCAAAGGAGGCGAATCCATTTAACGAACAGTTGTAAAAAGGATTTCTGTGTAAATAGCTTTTATTGAGGCAAAAAATAGCATTGTCTTGTTCGACCTTAAATAATCGTAAAGTCGATTTTGATTTTTCTTTATCATCAACGGAACGGAGATCATATATGCGTTTGGAGTAATTGGTTGTGTGTTCGTGTGTATGTCTGTTACTATTTTCCTCAAAATTTACTGTAGTGATTTCGATGCGGTTTCTTGCATTAAGCACCGGAGGTTATTAGACATGTTTTACGGTTATAAACCACTAGGGTTTCTTTAAAACGGTTGTAATTTTAATGCAGTTAAATTTTTTTATATATAAAAGTTCAGTGGATATAAAAAAGAAAATTTTGTTTGCTAACTATGAGTAATTATTTTGAAAAGAAGTAGGTATAACGGGTTACAGTAGGTTTGCATATAATAAAAATAATTTTAACAAAAATACAAATGAATATGATTTGCACATTAGCGCATACTTGGCAAACATTGGAAATATACTTTATTTAAATTCATATTTGCGTTTCGTTTTGCGCATTTATTTGAGATTATAATTTTTGCGTATTTAGGTAAATGACATTGTTAGTTTAATACACATTTTCTTGACTTGTCATAAGTGTCTCACATTTCTATCATTTTACATGACATACCTACTTCCATCGATTGATTTTGGAATCTAGTCACCTTTGATTATATACTATAATGTCTGGATAGACAGTCGGCGTCAAAAATGCAGTAAAAAAATCTCCTAACTGTTCGGCTATAATACACGCAGCAGAGACATTCTGTAGATCGTTAATAAGGCGTAGTGTGAGTAGGTCTGTTGAGTCATATACACAAGTATTGCAAGGGTCCATCCGTGGTCCATCCAGATATTATATAATCAAAGGTCTTTTCTCACACAGTCTCTTTGGCTGAATTGCTTGGCTTGGCATTGAAAGTCTATTTGATCCGATACCTATCTAATAAGATACTAATGGTGTCGTGATAGCCCAGAGCGCAACGAACCTGTCTCAAGTTTATAAGACCATAGGCCCATGGTTCGAATCCGGGCGTGTACCAATGAGTTTTTCTGACTTAAGTACATTAACTATCACTAACTCCGTGCCTCGGAGAGTACGTTAAGCAGTCGGTTCCGGACGCTGTCAATAGATGGCGGTCGTTACAATCCCCAACCCGCAGTGGAGTAGCGTGGTGGATTTAAGCTCCAAACCCCCTCTTCACCCTGTGGGAGGCCTAAGCCCATGCAGTGGGATTTTAATTGGTTTTTGACAGTAATTTAGTGTTAAAAGTTTGGTGAGCCGTATATGTATAAATAAATTTTTTATCGAGTCAATTAAGTTTATTGTCGTAGCCAATACTTATACTTGCATGTTGATTACAGGGTGGTTATCTTACTAAACGTTCATAACCTAAGTTAGCGGCGTTTATTCGTATGACGGCGGATTAGTTTATGATTGTTTTCCTGCCACTCTGCATCGTAAAGGTCGGCTTTATCGTTTTAAAATAGAATAAATTACAGGTTCCCATGTCTTGGCATCTAATATACCAGGATTTGGATATGAATGGGAAACGAATTTTTATACCTGCCAGTTGTGTTATTAGCAAGTGGAGAATTATTTTGTACTTACTGGCTTTTGTATGTGTCTTACGTACCTACTGTTCTGCTTAAGGGAACATATACCTAACGTCCCTACAATTACTTATGTTTCCCCATTTCCGTTCCCGTTCCCGCAGACTACTTCATTATACAACTAGAAGCTTTGCTTGACATTATTTTGAATTTTGATTTTTTATTCTTTGGAGAATTTTGGAAAGCGATAAATTAATTATGACTGTAATAAAAGCTTAAAGAAACTTTAACTATAAAAAAAAAAACTTTCTTGTATAACCACTAAATATGTTTATAAAATTGTAATATAATTTTAATCCAAAATATGTATGTAGAGATATTACGTTGTGACACCGAAAATGTGAGAAAAAAATATACGCCGCAGACCAAATATACGCCATTTGATGTTTTGAAATATCAATTGTGAATTAGAAAAAAAATCGTATTGGAAAAGAAAACAAAGATTCTGAAATAACATTACATGTGTAATTTAACAAAATGTTTGTTTAAAGGAATGATCGTGGCATATGGTTGGTCCAATCCTGAATCTGATATTATGCACACTTTTTCGATCGTTTGGAATTACCTATTACACGCCCCGTCTTGGATATTATTCTAAGTTGTATCTAAGTCTATAGTATAGTTAAAAATAATTTTAAAATTAGATAAATTTGTGTATTAATGATAAAAGCATATTTTTTGTTTAACTTACATTGAAATAATAACTTCCTTATAAATTCATTATTTTTTAGTGTTTCAACGAAAACAACGTCATTTCGTTCATATGATTAGCGTATTTAACAAGTCAAACGTAAGAATTTGGTAAGAGCCGCTAGTCGGTAACTATGAATTTAAAAAAAAAATTACAATGACGTTCCAAGAGTTGGTACAAGTTATCATAGATCATCTAATCTAAATCCGCGCGCCTCTCCACTAAATGTAAATTATTCAATATGATAAACACAGTCATTTATTATTACGAATGCTTAATTATTTTTTAAATGTAATTTAAACAAAATTTATACATTTAAGCCGTAGACATGAACGTAAATTACCAAGATGGTTAAAAAAATTTAAACTTATTAAAATAAACGTGAAGTTTTGCATCGAAAATTTGGAAGCTGAATATTTACAAAATGCAAGCGAACAAGCATACTTTTTTCAACATTCTTAATGAAATAAAATATTTTTATAATTTTTAATTTCACCGTATACGTAATATTATAAAGAGGAAAGATTTCTATTTCTTTTTTATTTATTACGGATAAGCTCAAAAACTACTTAATTGATTTAAAAAACATTTAACCCATACAAAGCTACATTATTAATGAGTAACATGCAATACTTTAATTTCAAACTAGCTTTGTTGTCCTGTTGTTATGTTCTATTGGATATCAATGGGGAGGCCTATGTCCAGCAGAGGACTTTCTTCGGCTGAGATGATGATGATGAACCAACGTATTAAACGTAAATACAAAAACTACTTATCAATAATATAATACCATATGAGGAGAACTTAACTAGTCCTCTAATAGCCTCTAATATAAATTTTACGTTCACAATGGCCTCGTAGCTTTGTCTAAGTCGGTGATTATTAAGGAAATTAGTCTTAATAAAGTTAAAAATAAAACTGAAACTAATTCACTGGTCTACTTTTAAGTCTATTTATCGATAATGCACGTGCACAAATCACCCATCAATATATTATTTACATGGACACTTACACACGGTCCGTTAATTCTTATGGCGAATCGTTAAAAAAAAACATAGTCTTAATACTGTTTTTGTTAGTCTTTCTTTGTTTCTGTTTTAATGTATGACCCATACACATTTGTTGTGGCAATAGTGATGTACATCTATGGTACAACCCTAGTGCGTAATTGTTGTATGACCACGAGTATGACTGTGTTGTTGTTGCCACGAACGTTGTTGGCGCTACATGACTGTGTGATTGCAAAGATGTATAGTTCCAATCAAACTTTATGGCAGATTGGAATACAACGCTTTATGCATGCTTGCACAGGTTCAGTCATATGCCCCTCGCTCCACTACGTCCCGCTACACCTAAAACTGGTTACTGCGACGCGACTTGTGCCTATGTTCACATCCGCCATAAAGGTTGATTGGAACTGTACCCCTAGTATATTTTAATGTCTATGCCATGTCTATGCACACTCCTAAGTACTCTAAACTATTCGCCGTTATATCTATTTGAGTTGAGGTAGTTGAAGTTCGCGCGAAGGTCGCACGATGTGGATCGATGCGGGCGCCCCGCTGCCGCCCTCCTGTGACGTCACGAACCCCTCTCCCCCTTTCTATACGTCCTCCCTACGAAGGTGACGTCACACGATACATTGGAAATTTATGTGATAAGACAAAATGTTATTAAATAGTATTAGATAAACTGAATATACAAGTCCCGAAGAGAAAAATGTGTTAATATTGAATGACATTTCAGAATATATGAGTAAGTGCAATATGGTTGTTGTGACGTAGTGAGAAAAAGATATTCTCGCAGTAATTTTGGCGTTAACATCGACTGTTATATCGAATCGACAATTTGATAGAAAATGAAATGATTACAGTACTGTATAAGAGAAAGTGCGAATCTGTTATTGTGATTTTTTTATTTGTTTGTTTATCGTTATATTTCGATTTTTAGGGTTCCGCACTTCACATTGTTGTCCATTAGTCCGTTTGTCCGTCTTTCGAGACTCTTTTTCTCAGAGAGACGGGTAGAAATATAAAGTTGAAACTAAAATCAAATACTAAGGTCTGCGGTCCCTTGGACGTGTAGGACCACGCACAATAAAAGGTTCCGTATTCGGATGAACATTCATGGTAGGTACCTACTGACTTTTCTCATGCATTAAATGAAAAACCACTTGTAAATCACTATATTTAATTTAGAAGTCGTCCTGCTGTTTCTGAAATTAAAACGATTTATTATTGACTACAAATTATCATCTGATTTTATTTTTTTTGCATGAATTGCACAAGACATTTGTCATAGTAAATAAACAAGTATGTTAAAAAAAAACTCCGATCGATATTATTATCGATTACAATTAAAACAAAAAAATATGTAACGTTCCTGCTAGGATAACGCCATCATCGCTTTTGAAAACGTGAGCATTCGATTTCTCCAAAATTCTTGGACAAAATTTCGTAACTCCAGTTTCGATTCTTCTAGTTACTAAAGTTGATCGTAAATTGTTGTTTTATACACCGTTTAAAACAACTTTGGAATTGACGCAACAGAAGAGCCGCGATTCATACTTCAATAGGAATTCTCTGTTAAATAAAAACTTTAAAAATAAATAGGTATTTCAAAAAGTACTAAATATATCATATTCAAACCCATCATCTTCGTTAAGTGTTCATTTTAAGTTGTACTACTATTTAAAACTTTTTCAGATTCTTTCACCCCGTAATTGAAAAGTTAAGGGGCTACATTTTTCAAGACTAGGAGCGCATATCTCAACAACTATTGATTTAAATAAATAAAAAAGTCATTTTGAAACCTTTGGGTATGTTATAGTGAGGGGTAGTAGTGCAAGGCAGACACCGCGCGCACGAGTGAGTAGCACGAGCTATCCCACCTCGCCTTCTTCTCCTCCGTGCTCCTATTTTATGCTACTGCGACGCTATCTGTGGTAAATAACTTCACAGCGGCAAAGACCCGTGCGGAATACTGTATGTACTCCACACGTTAATGTGCGCTGGAAATTTTTCACATCCCTCAATATGTCTATGGTTACATACCCCAAAATATTATTTCGTAATCTACATGTACACGTAATCTTCGTAGCTACAGCATTGTATAGCGGTCTATACATTACCTTCAACTTCTAAATTTTATCGAGAAGTGCCAATAGCCTCCGAGTAAAATGGGTGTGACAGACGGACAGACAGACACGTACAGGACGAAATTGTAAGAGTTTTTTTTTTCCGTTTAGCTAAAAACGAAACCTTAGAATTTTTTAAAGAAGTATAAGATGGTCACCTGATAATTTAATTTCACTGAGATTTCTGTAGGTAGAAACATGGATTGGTAAAAAGAAGTTATGTACTTAGTAGAAAACTTTGTAACGCTGCATACCACAGTGACTCAAGTTTTACTAGAAATCATGTTACTGTAGTGTAAAACCTGATCAAAAAACAGCACTTCAACTCTAAAAGAATTTAAAGGAATGAATTATTTTTGAATGAAGCGTAGGTGTGCTAAACTAATTTGATGTACTAAATTAATATTATTATTTTTAATTACTGTGCAAACATAAATTAGGTGAAATCGACGGACCGTAACTAGGATAAACGAGATAACCTACTTTATTAAAGGTTTAGATATCACGCACGCGACTACAGGCTGAGATAAGCAATGCCATTACTCGTTGAGATTACGGATGTACATATTTTTTGCTGTAAAATTTTTATTGAATTTGCAACATTGGATCTCGACCTCTGGATAAAGATCATCATCAATCCTCGCCTTTATCCCATATCATTTGGGGTCGGCCCTTCGTATCTTATTACCTCTGGATAAAGATGATTCTTATAATTAAGGAGCTGATAAGTTTTCATATTTTCATTTGTAACTAACTGTGCCCGTGACTTCATCTGCGTGGACTTAAATCTAAAGCGCAATGTGACTCTGTCTCCCGCGAACTCCATACGCCGTACGAGGCGGCGCGCTTAAGGTACCGACCGTCAAAGGCAGCAACGCACCGAAGCATCCTCAATGCGTCCGGACGTCGTTCATTTCAAATCCTACGACACTCCGCGGAGAATAAGTTGAGGATGTCGTTTAGTCGGTCGGGCTGGACCTTATGTGTAGTATTCCCAACCCGGCACTGTGTGCGCGGTAAGTCGGGTGCGCAGGTGTCTGTATACCGATTCGGCCCTCACTAAATAAAAAAAAGTCTCCGGGCACGCGTGATGCGGTGCTGCGACGACGCAGCGGTAAACTTGATAATTAATATCTTTTGACTTGGTGAGTCGACTTAATTATTTCTTTGCGCCGGGTTCGAGTTAGAATGCTCATTTTTAGCTATTAAATTGTATGTATAGATTTTGTATTAGGTACTCTGAATAACTGTAAAATAAAATAAAATATAATTAAATTGTAAAAATAATTGTAATGAAATGTTTTCAATTTTAAAGTAATTGAACTTTATTAGATTTTTAATAAGTTCTAAACTATCGAACCAATGATTAAATTTATGACATAATATGTATTTCTTTGTGAGGTACCATTCGCGGCATTGCATAAGTAGTACTGGTTAATTAATAATACTTTATTGGATTATCAACCTTGAACAGGTTATAATATTGATGTCAATGGTTCAGAAATCGATAGTTATTCCTAGAATGTGTTTCTGTTCTTAGAAATTATTTTATCAGCTCTTGTCTGGGTCACCTGGGTACTGCAGTGTGTCCAATATTGTTTGTTAAATTAAAACTAGATAATTATTCAATATTTAGGTAAAAGTTTCATTATGAAAACAGTAAAGTAATAATATGTTCTTAGCTGTGTACCAATGAGTTTTTCTGACTTAAGTACACAATATCACTGACACCGTGCTTCGGAGGGCACGTTAAGCAGTCGGTCCCGGACGCTGTCAATAGATGGCGGTCGTTACAGTTCCCAACCCGCAGTGGAGCAGCGTGGTGGACTTAAGCTCCAAGCCCCCCTCCTCAACCTGGGGGAGGCCTAAGCCCCTGCAGTGGGGTAAAAATGGACTGATGACGATGATGATGATGTTCTTAGCTTTTACGCTAAGCTTCAAAGCTAGGGTCATTGCGATATACCGCAATAGTGCTAACAATGCGAAATACCCAACTAACGTTATGTGGTTGCATTTGTACGATATTCGTGTTTGAACAATAATTCGATCCTCTCAGGAATAGACAATTGTTTTAATATTTATTACTTTTCTTTCTCAGAAACCATCAATTAGGTATTTTAATTATTAACAATTTTCGCTCCACTTAATTAATTTTTTAAACTAATGACGTGTTATAAAAAGTATCTGTTTTATCTTTGCACTGCATAATAATATTTGTATACAATACAAATTTATTTATGCTTATATAATCTACGGTTTTTAATGTGTATACCCATTATGGTGCGTTCTCTCGTATAAGGTAAGAAGCAGCTTTAAAGCTTTGAGTTTCCGGCAAGATAACTGAATGGTATGGGCGTTATTTAACACTTAGAATCTGCAAACTTAACATTTTATCTAATATATCAATAGTGCCTACTTTATATTAAAAGGAGGCATTGACCTCTGTTTCGTTCACAGTTTTATAATTAATTTGTAATATGAATTATATCTTTTTTTATTCGCTAAAGTATTCTCTCTGGCTCTGGAATGGTAAAACGGACTTCGACTTAGAAGTACTTTAGCCACTTAAATTGCCAATAATAGTAAATGTATACTTAAGAAAATCTAATTATTAACTTTTCTAGGATGTAAATTTTTGAAATTAATCTCCCAGTGATGGTGCATACTAATTGCACGGAATATACTCTTAGTTTATTTTTATTTCATGTGAATCGTGTATTATGATTGGCTATATATTAACTAAAAAGTCCCTAATTAAATATTATCGATTTCGCATTATGACAATTTTGTTCCACTAACGACCTTCAGCTCTTATCATAGAAACGTTATCAATTTAACAATTAGTAACATAACTGATAATATAAATTAAAGTATTATGTACTGTATGATAATTATTATACTAATAAATACTTCTCATATGATCCAAAGGCCTATTAGATTTATTTGATTTGTGATGTACCTATTAAAATAGAAAAAAAAATTTAAAAAAAACACCACATTAAGAACATTGAAATTAAAATTGCGATTCATTTCGTATTCATATCTAATATATGAAAAATACTGTGAAATTGTTGTGATTGAAAGCGGCTAGGTAAACTTTTAACATTGAAAAATGTATGAGTTCGTTTTCGTGGGGCAGTGTAATTCGGCTATGTTTCCGAAATTTATGATGGTAAGCGAAAGGTAGTCGTGTGAAAGATGCAGCGGCTTGTTGGGCATCGTATGATACCGAATTCCCTACAATCGACCGGTAGCTTTTTTTAGGGAAATAAAAAATGGTGAAAAAAAAGACATAATTTCCCGATTTTTCGGACAAAAGTCGGTTATTTCGAGAACGAAAGTCAATATCGTAAAAAGTAAAAGTTCCCGAGGCAGATCTATTGTCTATCGTTTGGAAAAAGAAACAATGGATTTTTTTTTAAATTTATGTATTTAAAAAGGATATTACCGAAAGTCTTATAATTCCAAATTACAGCATTCTGAAAAGCAAAGTAGCTTTGTGCGAACACCGAATAATTTGGTTAAAAAATGGTTCGAAAACCGGGCTGGACAGGTGCCCTTTTCATTGAATGATTATCAGATCAGTTACTCCGGAGAGTGAGATTCGACTATATTTCAGAAAGTTAAAGGTAGACGAAAGGCAGTACAGTGTCAAAAGATGCAGGAGCTCGCGGGGCATCGTATGGCACCAAATTTTTGAAAATTGGTCCGTAAGTTTTTTATAAAATTGTTTGACAAAAATGTGTTAAAAGTTTTTATTTTTTATGTTTATTTTCAATGTCCTCCGATAGTTGCGAGAAGCGCGAAAATTTTTTTGTTTAAACTTTGACAATGCAAGCGTGAAGCTCTGACGAAAATCCATCGAGTGAAGCCGGGTTCTGAGAATTTTCGCTTGTCCTATCTTATAGCACTCAACTAAATATAGAATCGAGAAAAAAATACGATAGCATTTGACGTCATTTCGCAACATTGATAATGAACTTGGCACACTGAGTATGAATATTTAATAAAGATAAAAGAAGCGCGGGCGGCATAGATTTATTGTAACGCAAAGTTTATCACAGTAAAATAATATTGTATACTAGCTTTGTGCACGCGGCTTCGCCCGCGTGGGTATCACTTGGTATCAGGACTGCCAAAGGTTGACATTCTGGTTTAGTCGTGAACACATTTCCGCGGCGAAAAACAGTGTGTAATGTCCTTCCTCAAGGTCAAAGCTATTTTTATATCACATTTCAAGCAAAGCAAAATTGCTAATGCTTCTGCGGTTTAGCTGTGAAAAATTAACAAACACACAGATACATATCCGCAGTAGATAATAGCCTATATCAATTTTTATGATGCAAGCTATCTTCCTACAAAATTTTATCAAAATCGGTTGACCGGTTTGACCATGACAGTGCAACATACATACAGACACATTTCGGCGGTAAAAGTAGCCAATGTTAAAGTTAAAAATTATAGGGGGTCCCCATACAAGAAACGTGTTTTTTTCGATGTTTTTGGTGACGATTGATTGCTTACACTTGAAATTTTCATGAAGTATGTTCTACTCGGTACTACTATGGCCGCTATAACAAAAAAAAAAAGAAATTAACTCAAAAATTAAAAAAGGGTCCCCATATAGGAAACGTGTTTTTTATATTGTACGGTGATACGGAACACTTCGTGTGCGAGTCCGACCCTCACTTAGGCGGTTTTTTTTTGCGTTGACTTAAAAGCTCTATTTTTTTACAGCTTTAAAGGGCCTTCGACCTAAGTATTTGATATTAATTTTAACTTGATACGTCCACGCTTTCCTGAGAAATAGGGACTTGACAGACAGACAGAGAGACGCACAACGAAGGGATACTAAAAGGGTTCCTTTTTACCTTTTGAAATAAATTCTTAAAATTCCACACGAATAGTGCAAAGTCCTAGTTTGGATCCGAAGAACCTATTTTATTCTTACATCAATATGCAGTATATTCACACTATGTTCACAGGTTGTATACATTCTGTATTCCATAGTTTGTCCGCAGAAGGAACGCAAGGGAACTACGGTCGCGGAACACCGTGGGATAATTTGTTGTTGTTTAACGATTCCATGTAAAATGATAGCGCATCCAACTCTTTAATTGAGGTTGCATACTCATGAAGTCTCGTAAATATATATAAGAATATACAACATAAAATAAGTTGATAATTTGCGAGGGAACAATAGGTTTGGGCCATTTAACAGAGTTTCTATATTGTTTTCTGATAATACAAAACAAATTATACATTCCCCTTGAAATAAGAGATTTCAAGTTAAGTTCTAAATTAAGTTTGCAGTTAAATTATTTTTTTTTTCAAAAATAAATAAATAATCTCGGTGACGTCATCTGGATAATAGTTTAGTAATTGCATTCTCTTAGACTAAATGAAGTCACAATATTTCACCTTGTCTTGATATTTTTTTATTTAGTTTTGGTTTTTTTTATGGTTTTTTACTGTGGAAAGTAGCACAATAAGCTCAACCGCCCAGATGGGGATAATGTCAATTTCGAATGAATTTTCATAAATATCTGGGAAATTCATTTATAGAAAAATGTATATTTTTTGAATTAAAAAACTTTCAACGTAGATCTTATATTTTGCGTTAATTAATAATGATTTTTTTTTCATAGAGGATACTAGCATGCATGATAGTTACTTAAGTCATTTTACGACGGCCTATGTGACAGCAGGTAAAAAATACATCATTTCAATCATTGGCTGAAAATACGTAATGAAAATGCGCAAATAAAACACAATTGTTTTAACTTATTCAGATTGAAAGTTTAGCTTACAAAAATAAACTTTTTTATGTACTACTAAATTACAAAGATCTTTTGTAAGCTGTCAAAAGTGCCACCATACGGTGCCTCCATTATGATTTTGGGTTAAACGACACATCATCATCATCAGCCCGTGTCTCTCCACTGCAGGATATAGTTTTCCAATAGCAGTGCCTGTACGTACATCTTCTGTATTATTGAAGTATTTGTAGATAAATACATACTTAACTGTTTACAGTAAGTAGTCCCTATAGTAGTAGTTACGTGTGCGTTGAATTATTTCGTCATTGTGGAAAATGACAGGTCTTCATCATTTGATGAGATAGACGTCGCCACCGGTGTCTTGATCAAGCTTTATATACTCTTGTTAAACGTACATTACTAGTTTGATAAAGAAAAGTCATGTCGACGGTCTTAGTTAGACAGCAATGTATGAGCGGAGGCGGTGACCGGCAATTGATGTAGATTAACATTTCACTTTCGCCGATGGGAGATAACAACCTTGCGTGCGCGCAGACGTGGGTGTTCATGTGACAGGTTATAAGGATGAGCGTTCCAAATACGTGTAACATGATATCTTCTTGATTTCGATCTCAGTCCTAAGTTTTAGATAGTTATATTTGAAAATTAGCTTTGACATTGAATTTAATTTATACAATTATTCATAAATTTTTTAAATAATATCTTTTGTAAGTTTTTATTTATAACTAGATTGCATTAGCCCCTGGCTCCGCCTGCGTGGCACGCACATAATGGACATACTATAATAACTTCCATTGATATCTATAACTATATTTTCCTATTATTTAGCCGTGCGCCTTCTTCTACTTCTGCCAACTTGTTTTGTTCGTCATCAATTTGAATTTTGCTTAGTTTCGTTTCCCTCTCAATTTCTTCAACTATGTCCGAGCACGAAATCACAAACAAATGTACAAACACACTAAATTGACTGACCGGTTGGCTGAGTGGTTAGAAGCCCTAACCGCGGAGCCAAGGGTCGCGGGTTCGATTCCCGCCGGGAAGTAATATTTGTGTGCATGAACATGTCTATTTGTTTCGTTACTAGGTGTATAAGTATCTACATATGTGTATATCATAAAAAAAACGAATATTTAAGTATGTATATCAATCGTCTAGTACCCCATAATACAAGCATAATACTTGTTTACTTTGGGACGCGCTGTGTGGGACGTCCTATATATTATTATTATTACTAAAGTATTTATAATATAATTTATGGGTCTTTGTAAATTTAATGCAAAGCTTCCATCATATAAAAAAAATCATTTACTCAGATACATTTTTTTTTAATTATAAAAAAAATTTGAATAGCTTGCGGTTATTAAATTTAACTATGAAGTTCTAATTACTTTCATCGCTATAGGAAATCCCATCATATCGTTATAATTTAACCAGTTTTCTATTTGGGCTCTCTGCGTCTGCGATAATCTATGACCGTGATGCAACCCGATAATTGTTTAATCGTGATGCACCGAGCACTTGCAGTGGGATTAGAAAAAAATTACATCACAACATATATTGGGAAACGGTGCGTTGAACCTACTAGGGCACCCGGATCTTGTGCAAGTTAATAAGGAGTAATGAGCCGTTTACAAAATTGATGAGTCCGCTGCCCGAATAAAGACGTGCGCCCGAATTAAAATGAGTGATATTTGAGTCGATAACAATGACAAATATGAAGAGCGCTAGCGAGTGAAATTGCTCGAGTAAATGCTCCCCGGGGTCCTATTACCCAATGCATCGAAATGCATTCGTGAGTTACAAAACCAATGGATAATTAAATAGCGATAAATGTGATATATAGTTCGTAGTTGTGCTGTAGTTACGAAATTTTAATAGGATATATGGGAACGCGTTGTGGGAAAACATTTGATGCAGCGGCGGCCGTTGCCATGGCTGTACCCGACTATTAGTTATTAGTATAGATAAAGGGATATAAAATTGTTCGAGATAAGTAATGTAGTTACCAAACGAAATTGTAATAGTAGCTAGTTACGGATGTGAGATGGAAAGTATCCGGCTAAATGATCTGCAAAAAACCAACTATAAGTTAAAAAAGAAATCACTTTTATGCGTGTAATTTTTCCGTTTGAAGTTTAGTTTTAAGATTTAATTAGTTGATTAAACGAAAACCTGTGGTAGCAACTCGGCGTCTGTGCGATTCCCATAATATGTCTTTGACCTTTTTACGTAAAAGGATGAAATTTTAGACAATAGTGGACCAAAAGCAGAAGTCGAATAAGAAAATAATTTGATATGTAGGAGTTTGTACGTAGCTCTTGGCCACTTTGAAACCGCATGAATCAGTTCCCAAGAAGGAGTAGAAGTTGCCTCTACGAACTTTCATTAGTCTTGCTCCCCGCAGTTCTATCGTGAAGGCATTCACATTTCCCTATTATATTACAAAAATGCGTAAAGAATAAAAGTATTTCCATATCCATATCAGCCCATTATGCCCCAGTTCGGGTTGGTAGATGTTAACGAATGCCATCTGATGGTGGCAAGCGGAGGCACGGAATCAGTGATAGTTATGCACTTAAGTCAGAAAAAACTCCTTGGTGGGTAAATGCTGGTTTTTGGGATTCGAACCACGCTCTTCTAAATAAGAAGCGGGCTCGCCACCACTCGGCTATCATGGCACTTAAAAGTATTTAGTTTGATTATGTAAATACATTTTTCCTAGTAATTTTTAATTTAATTGTTTTCTATATTTAATTGATTTCATACTTTAAGGCAAATTTTAGAGACTCCAACTAGTGATTGAAAATATTTTGTTCTTGAGCTCATTGCACGAATAAAGCGTTGTCACGTTTTGTGTTAAAAGATAGCATAAACGAAACAAAAATTATATGAGCAAATTCTAATTGGGAAAAAAATCACTTTTACTATATTTCCGATTCCGAAGCTCTTGCGCCGAGAATTTAAATCGCACTTGACTTTTTTTGTGTGTACGATGAAGACGTAACGAAACTAACCAGTGTATCCGTAACTGTGGGAAATAACGTGAATTGCCTTATAAATTCACGGGAAAACGATTCCGACCGATCGAAGATAAGAAAGAAGTGTGCCTGTCTGTAAATTACTTTTTCTACTCGTAGCTTTTACCAGTAGATTATATACTTGTCAAAAAAACCAAGTCTCGCAACTCAGTTGTTCTGCGGTAAAAAGTTGTGAGATCCATTTAATACCAAGTCGGTTATTAATTTATTCGGTTATAAATATATTGAGACTTGGCCATCGCCTGAAAACACGTGTAAATTCAATCGCCTGAAAACACATGTAAATTCAATTATTTAGTGCGATGGCCAAGTCTCAATATATTTATAACCGAATAAATTAATAACCGACTTGGTATTAAATGGATCTCACAACTTTTTACCGCAGAACAACTGAGTTGCGAGACTTGGTTTTTTTGACAAGTATTGTTTTTGATGGGATCTCATTTCTTTTTGTATTTTGTAGACAGTTCTATTTTTTTCCTTTTCGGTACCTTCTACTTATTGTATATATGTATATCTATATGTATATAGTTTTTCTAAGATATATTATACAACCTTACGCACTCGTAATAAGTACGAATACGCACGTAGGTACGTTTTTTGCATTAATAAATAATTTAATACACGTGTTTTCATGACGGGAATACCCATTTTTTGCTCGATTTGGCAGGGGCACTACCATGCGCCTATATTTATATGGGACTAGCTTAAACCCGCGGCTTCGCACGCAATATAATAATAACTGCCGTAATAAAACATCGTTACGAATAAAGCCAATATTGAAAAATTTAACTGAAGACTTGGCTGTATGGGCTTAATTTTTTTTTTGCGGTCTTTTCTAGATTTTTTAGTTTTTCCTTGATTCATACACCAAACACTACTTATATTCCAAATTTAAAGCTTCTAGGTCTGCTAGAAGTGCCTTAGAATTTTGATGATCGGTGAGTCAGTGAGTGACAAAATTAAGAAATTTGACCCGTTATAATTTCTTAAAAATACTGGTTCCAATTGAATGAAATTTGAAAATATGCTTATATAATATGCCTGCATGGTTACTGAAAATTTCAGTCTTCTAGTTTTATCCACAACGAAGTTACAGGGGGTCGAAAATGGTCTGAATTGCTTCGAGAAAAGGATGGTACGGCCGTGACGCTTTTTCGCTCGACTTGGTGGGGGCACGGCCGTGCCCCCAGATCTGTGAAATTTTTGGGCAGAAGTAACGTTACATCAGTAAAGATGAGTATGTAGTATCTGTTTTTGCTTTGATGTTTATTCTTTGAAAGAGCTAAACATGAACCTAAATAGCTGAATATCCAAACGTAGCATTGCCAACTAACTACCTATCCACCCTTGCAGCCCTAGTAAGTCAGCCTGTTTTATACGCACGCGGTAACTTGAACACATGCCATAGTAAGTCTGTCGCCCGCCAGTACCCTCTTAAGTTCCACTCACATAAACTTATGCAGTCGCCATTGCAGTGCTTTATTGGTTGTTCAGAGACAAGGAGTCAAGAGTCAACGTCTGTGGACCTAAATCATATTACCGAATACAAGAAGAAAGGTATTGAAATGAAGACCAAAACAGTATGGTCTCTATGAACATGCACAATACATAATATTAGTAATTACGAAAGCAACGTAATAATTATGCCTTCTCATGTAGCGTAGAATGGTAATTTGGTTCATTTCATTGTTCGTATTTATAGATTGATTGCAGGCACTTTCTTGTTTCACACGTGGATATTTTCATTAGAATAGTTATCTTAAGTAACGGACGTGTTATTTATTAATCTTATGTTTTATTGTACCGACCAAATAAGGGTTATTAACTTTTTTTACTTCCATCAGCGGGAATCTCACGTTTGGAATTTTTCCCAGGTTCAATTTTATCGTTGTCCGGAATCCTTTGTTACGAATTTAAAGCAATGACTTTACTTTTGTCGTAAATTACAACACTTTGACAAAATGGGCCGGCTGCGTGCGTCCTTGGACACTATTATGCTTTTCAGGTTCTACTATTGTTCTGTTTTTGTTACTGGCAGTTTCGTGTGTAAAATTTTTTTTTGAGATATAGGTTCTATTTTCTGGATTTATTATTACCTCTGATACGGAAAAGCAGTATAGTAATTTCAAACATTTTAAATATAATATTTGGGATTAGTTATTTTGTTGTTTTGATATGCACAACTATTTAAGTTTTTCCTACAATGTACACAACTTCTCTTGCGTTCTTTTACTTTGTTCCGACTGGTTCAAACTGGTCTTTCACCAGAAACCAGTAATTCAAATAAGTTCTTTACATGAAATAATCCTGTATTTATAATATTGTAATGAATTTTTGATGCTCCTGTTATACGTTCATTTATCATCGACTTTATTAAAATGTTATTTTCGTAAGTGACGATAACTTTATTGGTGGGAGAATTTTTGTGCCAAAATATTCGTCGTGCCTTATCGCGGATTGATTATATGTTTTCAACTTATCTGATATATGCTGTCCTGAAATCACGCGGCACTCTACGAGTAAGATCGATGAACAACATGGCTTACGTCAAACTGGCAACATGGAATGAGTCATTAGGTCACATGAAAAAGATTTCATTCCCTTTCTGGAGTCCGAAATTTCAGAGATTGCATCACTTTTAAAGTTAAATATAGATAATGACGTCAGTCAGCCTTAAATAATAGTTTAACTTTTCAATACGTTATTGCATTGGGTTTAAGATTGTACTTACTTCACAATCAAATGCATTAATGTTTAAGCTTTAATGCGCATCGTTCTAAAAGCTTACGAAATATGCTCTCCTATTAACAACGCCATTCTATAACGTAACACAACAGCTCAGTTCATGTCCTTGATCCGCATGCATTATGCTGTCGGCTTGAATTCAATGACATTTGACAGTGTGGTCCCGATCGGCCTTGGATACTAGAGGTGCGCACGATCAGTTACGAAATCCATCATGACGTGTTCATTGATATTTACTCTGAGTGATACTATAATCTAGATCATTGTGATCCAGAAATTAAAGATCATAATTTTCATATTTGGCTTACAGACGTCTCGTTATTTATTATATATTATATAACCAATAATTTTTTTACAGGTTAATGTTAAACATTTCTAATGGATCCAATAATATTGATGGAGATATCGCATCTAACAGGACGTTGAAATAAAATAATAAATTAGGCGCGATTATATTTTCTCCAAAATAAGATGACAATTTTACTTTGCATATAATTATTTTTTGCAGCTTGTTAGAATTGTAATCAAAGATGCTACTGAGCCTGATATGTCATTATACTTTTATTAAAACATCATGCCCAATAATGATGAGCGGTAAAATTGAATGGCGATAAAAGTTAGCAGATAAAGACTACTGCTTCAGCAACGACGCCCACCCTGGGGACGATGAAGGCCGTTCTGTCCACCCACACGCGTTAGAGAAAGGAACCTATTGTGCCTCTGTCGGTGTGTCAACCGACACTAATCGCCCGTTATCGTGGCGATTCATTATAGAGGTTCTCAATACCCGAAAATTAATTATCGCTGCTGGTGACAAAATTAGTGCAGATAATTTCTAGGGAAATGCAAAATCTTTGAAAATGTCGAAATACTAGAAATAAACTTTTAATGAAAATGAAGTGAAAATTTACTCGTCCGAAAATTTCCATTGCATGTAGTTTAGCAGTTGTTGAGTAGGACTTATAGATTGCAAAAAATTTTATTTAGGTACTTATTTTTCATTTCGGTCCCTAGACCCCAAAAGTACATCTTTAAAAGTTTCATAAAAAACATAACTGAAAATTCGAGAGGAAGTTTCTCAATCGATCGAAATGTTTATATTTCAGTTTGTATATTAGATATAATATTATTGAACAGGGCTTATCTAGCCTTCCAACTTTTGTACCAAACATGTTTAGCTAAAACATAGAATACAAGAAGTTATGACACACAACGATGTTAAAAAGCGAAATCTAATTTACAATGAAAGCTCGGAAAACCGAGTGCATGGCGACTTCCGTCAGGCTTTTTTATTTTGTTATTCTGCCATGGAGGTGTATAAAAAGGGGGACTAATAAGAACGATGGGACTTTGCTCCCGTTGAATATTTAGTGCCAAAATTTGAAGTAAATATTTGGCATTTTCTCGACATGAAACATTTACGTTCCTAGGGAAAATAAATTGGTCTTCCGATTAACATTTTTTGTCTATATCTTTAAACGAGTCACTTATCGACCTCGCTTTGTTGCGGTCGGATCGTCCCGTGGATATAAAATTTCAGAGAATGATGTCGGCGGTTTGTCGGCTCGTTGCCTCTCGCGTGCTAACGAAGAGACACCGCAGCCGCAACTGTCGTCACGTTAAAAAGATCCGATTTCTTGTTACGTGTGTTTGTTCAACTTCATTGTTGAAGAATAACTCTTAATGGTTTGGTGTCGTTATGTGACGAAACTCGTAATTATTAAATTAAGAAATTATATATTACATACTAGCTTTCTGCCCGCGGCTCCGCTTGCGTGGACTACACAGTTGTACCGGGACCCCTTTCCCCGGCATAAAACGGTTTTCTCTCTTCAGCTTATAAACTATATCTATGCAAAAAATTATAGTGGTCTGAGCACAATTAAGTAGTCCACACAAGCGGAGCCGCGGGCAGAAAGCTAGTTTGAAAATAAATGTATAGCCCATATTACTCGCTGATAATTATAATATAATAATGATGTATATATCACAACAACGTCTAGGCCTCAAACTAAGCATTAGCTTGTGTTTTAGGTGCCAAGCGAAAACACCACAGACATATAGTGTCCAACCGAAACCCAATATTTTCTTTCGGGCGAAACCAAAAACGAAACTTTACTTTTTAATTCCTTTTGGCCGAAACCGAAACTGAAACTTTTGAATTTCATTTTCATTCGGCCGAAACCGAAAGCCGAAAAATCGCAGCCGTTTGAATATTACATGAAGCACAAGGACCTAGCAAAAAATTTTCTACCACTCATTTAAGCTATATGACACTACCTATCAACCCTACGTCCAATTATCAATCAAAAAGTACGACAAAAAGCGCGACATGGCGGGCGTCGTCACTGACCTGCTCGTGCAGCGAGCTTGTTGCGACATGTTAAAATTTATTTCGGTTTGAACCGAAAATTATCTTTTCTTTCGGCCGAAACCGAAATTATGCCGAAAGACAAATTTTTCTTTCAGCCGAAATCGAATTTTCGGTTAAAAAATTCGGTCGGACACTACATACATATAACAAGCAAGACCCGGTACCAGTATCAATATTCATCATATAAATACTGACCCGACCTGGTATTCGAACCCGGACCCCCAGTATCATAGGCAGGGTCGCTACCCATTAGGCTAAGCGGTCGTCAAATGCGATCGTTGATAATGTAGCTTTCTACAAGTGAAAGAATTTTTCAAATATGTGAAGTAGTTTTTGAGTTTATCCGTAACAAACAAACAAAAAATCAAATCTTTCCTCTTTATAATATTAGTATAGATTATAGAAACAGAATTACTTCCAACATGTAGTAGTGAATAAATATATCGAATGATGAATAGGACGGGATCGGTTATAATCTAATGCTTATCGCAGGTTGGTAAAGATAATTAGTAGGAAAAGAGAACAACTTAATCTAAAGTAAATATAATCATTTAAATCTAAGGTCCGTATATTGGAGAAGTACGTCATTACTGCATTTATCTATAAGGTACTAGCTGTGCTCGCGACTTCGTCTGCGTCATAGGTCTGCGTGGACCTAAATCTATCACAGCTGATTTTAAAATGCAATGTGATTCTGTCTGTCTGCTCGTTAATATGATTAAACAACTTACACGATTGTTTTGGTGTTTGTTAATTAGGCAGGTTATAGACTTCTTTCGATAATGACCTACTTAAGCTTGCTCACTTACTTATATTAGGCACGCCCCCCCCACCCCTCCCGACACATGCAATACCGGGTCCGCGTGACGCGGCGTTACGGCGCCTTTTAAAAGTTTAATATCTTTTGATACTGTGGCTCGATTTTGATGAAATAAACAACAAATATTACTCAGAGTAAAGCTTAATATTATACATTTATTAGATTTTGAATCCAATAAATGTCTTTTAAGTCATGCGCCTACAAAGGAACAAACAAACCGATAATCAGACAAAAATTTCAAAAATTAGGCATGTATAGGTAGATAACGTATACATGTAGCATATATGTAGCACTATGTAACAGTGTATTTATTTTTAATCGTCAGCTAAATTAGTACTGTATGTAATGCCTCTGTGTAGTATTTTTATTACTTCCTGGCTTCTCAAATAGCAAATATATATTATGAATATTTTACCATAAATCTGAACAGTTTGTTATCTCTCCATTCTCAACGTACATTTTATGTGTAATCATTTCAAAGTTTAGTAAGTACAATAATTAACTCTTAATCTTTAATGTGATCAAACGAAATGTTTAATTACGTTTTGACTTCATAAGAATCTTAATTTTGGTCATAATTATGTTGAAGTTTACTAATTATAACATAATGTGACCATTAACTATTCCGTAAGGGGCGCCCTAGAAAAAGCGGGTCTATTAAAATGGCAACACCTAATACATCCGAAACCGAAGAGTCTAGGCATCAAACGAAATTAAGCGAAAGAGATACCTTATGAAAGAATTTTACTAAATGGATGTCTTTGGTCCTTTAGGAAAGACGCGTGAACAATGCATGTAACTATTCCTTGATTTTAAAATATATTTCTAACAAACTTACATAACAACTTATCCTCCCCAGTGTTATTTATCAACACACTATAATATATATTTCCTCTCCTGACTATTTTCTGGCTCAAGGTTGCACGAATACCGGCTGTCTTTCACTCCCGTCACTCCAAATCCAGACTACAACCTACCTACACTCCAAATCCAGACTACAATCTACCTACACTCCGCCCTATATCTACGTTCCCGTTGGCGTATTGGGACTTGTCCCTTTCAGACATTACGTTTGGCTGAAGGTCGAACGAATTGATTTATTGATACTTTCGATGGAATTCAAATTCGAAAATTTAAACACTTCCGCCACATTCATTTACGTTCCAACAAAGATCAATGTCATTTTTTGTCGCCAAGTCTGTCGTTGACCGTTAGTTACGTCATTGAAGACCCTAAGGTTGCGGCGTGTCGGCCCGTTTGTTCTGTCTTGCGAGACGTTTGTTTTGGCTGCGCCCGGTCCGGAGTCGGGGCGACTCTTCAGTTTTTTATCAGACCTCAAATCGACCGTGAAATTTCTGCGGCGTCGTCGTATCGAGTGCTGAAGATTGAGCTAGATTGCTCGTTCCATTTATAGTTGTGTTTTTATGTTTTTTTCCGTTCTAGATTTTATTTGTCAATGGATCGATAAATATTTAAAGAAAAGTACGTAATTCGACAAACAAAAACGGTTTTTTATGACATTTGTCTATATATTTACGTACTTATAGAGTAGGTAACTAAAAATAAAGTCGTTTGTATCTTATAGCTTGTAATAAAATTAAGTAGGACTGAAAGAACGAGTTAATTTTTTATTTTTTAACTAGCTGCTTTTACATGTTAACGCGGTATGTTAACTTGGTCTTACCCTCACCACATTTTAAGAAGCGCTTACAGGCTAACATTACCCAGTAGTGCCCAGTAAGTAGTTATTTCCTAAAAAAATATGTAAATGTTGAATAGTAGTTGACCTGCTGTCGAAGCTTTGCATGTCGGAATATAATAAATTTTGATTTAAACTGTATAAAACGTGAAAGTATTTAGGACGGCTATCGTGAAAATATTTCAGTGTAGGCGAAGCACACGCGAGCTTTTCGCTCCAAGGTGATCCGCACTATTAGGGGACCTATTCAAAAACGTCCACCAGCCTCATAGACTACCTTTATACAATGGTATGTTGAAATCGGTCGATTAAGAAACTGGTATTCTTTAAAACAGTGTCAAGTGTGAATTCTGTTCTCTCCTCAATAAAGAGCGTGAGAGTAATACTCCGCTCGTTTGTGTGAGTTAAATAAATAACATAATTAAAATGATAATGTACGTCTAAGTAAATAAATCTATTGCTTATTGGTTACAAGAAATAATTCAGTTATTGTTTCATTTATTCATATTACGAACAACCCGGAATAGTAGATCTGAAATGTGTTGTAGAGTAATTTAATTTGTTTTGGCGATTTAGGGCAAAATTAAGTCAAGTTAACGGGAACCCCATGTCTATGGTAGGCGTAGACAAGTTTTAGAAGTCAGACAGTAATCATTGCATAAACGAAAAATGAGATGACCACGAAAAATAAATATTATAATTTTATTATAATGAAAATATTTCTGGAAACGCATTGTATAGTTAAAAACTATCATTATTAGATTCATAATATTATGTCATGTGTTTTAATTTTTATTCTAGATTTAGAGAATATATCCTCTTTTACTTTTGTAACACTCATATTTTTTTAGGGTTAAACAATAAATACTTTTAGGGTATAACTATTTCTAAAAATGAAAACACTGAACTTTGATAATATAATGTCTAGATAGAGAGTCGCATCAAAAAATATCACCTAACCGTTAGATTATAATTCACATACATAGGGACGTTTAGTACATGGTATATAATATGGCGTAGCGAGAGTATGTGGTCTGTTGAGTCACACATACAGGTATGTAAAAGTTGGCCTGGGGATAAATTTTTGTGGATACTGTATTGCGAGGGTTCATCCAGACATTATAGAAGTAACGTAAGTAAGTAAGTTAGTAAGTAAGTAAGTTAGTAAGTAAGTAAGTACTTGAACTTGGACGTCAATCGATAACGATATTACTTAGGCACGGTAAGATGATCTTGAGCTCAATTAAAATTTATCAAGTTGAATGCTAACTGATGTCGTTACCGTCTGCTGAGTTCATCGTTATTGTTTGATAGCTTTAGTTCTCGTTATTTTACCCGAGGATTATGCACATACGTAATTGCCTGTACTGGTGCGCTGTAGTGCGGAACGTGTACGAATTCCCACGGGACGGTTGACGTGGTGTTTAACATCACATATTACACGATGATTCATTGAAGTAATTTTCATATACGGTTGGTAAATCTCTCCAGGCTATATCGGAGGGAGGATCGCTAACCTGGGACAATCTACACAGCGCCATCTAGTCGCAAACTAAGCAAAGCTTGCGTTATTGGTATTAGGCAACTGATATACATAATTACATAGTCTTTATAATATATAGACCTTTTACACCCAGACACGATAGAAACAGTTGTCCCGCGCGGATATCGAACCCGCAACCTTTGATTCTGCAATTAAAGTCTCAAACCACTCGGCCATTCGGTCAGTAAGTGGAGGGGTACCACATGAGTAGATGGGGTACTGCATCTTTTTACCTCCTTTCACACTATGCGAAAGTGTATTTTTCGAGATATAATATTTTCTCACATCACCAGGTTAAAAAGCGGGCCTTGGTTTAAAAAAAACGCAGCGAATTTCAATTTTGCTGACTAGTTTTATAAACTCCATTAAAATTAAATGAAAAAGTTTCTAATTCGGAAGTCTGAAGTAAATTTTCTTCTGGAAAAGGCGCGTGAAAAATATCTGAAAGCTTAAGGATTATTGAATGATTTGAGGTCTGTTCGGACACTTGGAAAATAAATGTATTGTTCAATCTATTT
Organism: Luffia ferchaultella; assembly: GCA_949709985.1. NCBI lineage: Eukaryota > Metazoa > Arthropoda > Insecta > Lepidoptera > Psychidae > Luffia > Luffia ferchaultella. Next base: position 3,384,560 of record OX453241.1, read on the forward strand.
ACGATAATTTCTCTTACGTCTAGTATTTTTTCGCCAGTGGGATTGAAAAGTCGTACCAATGTGTCATATACGAGAGCAAAGTATTTTGAATCCCTCATTACGCTCAGGATGCTAAATTAGAACAAAAATGAACTTTGTTCTCTTGTTGTAAGGTAATTATTATCAGTTAGCTTGATTAAATATACTGATTGATAATACCCAAATAAAAAAAAAAAAGGAAATGCGAACTTTAAATAGAAAATCTATTTTTTCCTGTGAGCTAGTATAGGTGTTTATTTTGTAAAAAACTATTTGTTTCTTTTGTACACTTCGTTTATATTGTTGATAATTCTAAAACGATCTAACCAATAAAAATATCTATTCTCAAAATAAATTATTAAACTTTGGATACCGTATCCTACCTTCTTTCAGAAATGAAGCCCTATTTATTATTGAATTTGTTTCGTAGTTTCCATCAATAATAAATGTACCCAAATTATACTAAACTGTGGATGGTTTTAATAGATCTTCCAATATACTTAATATTATAATAAATTTATGATTAATACAAACAGACACAATAAATAGGGCTTTATCTCTGGAAGAGGATAAGGATCGGTTCAAAGTTTGATAATTAATTATAGGGAAAAGATATTCTCAATTACAAGGTCATTTTTTGCTGAATCAAAAATATTTAAAAATGCAAATTATATTTAGAGGTTGCCCAGCCTGAATAATCTACTCAACGTAAAATAAAAACTTTTTATAAATAAAACCTCGATTTCAATTCAATAACTGTATTCGAGCTAGAATACTTCCTACATAGGTTCGACTGAGTCTATCGGGAGCAACTTTTTAATGTAAAATTTTGGTTACAAACTCATTGGACCTAACTAAAATTATAAACGATTTCTTCCATTCATGTTTCATATCTAAGTGGAGTTTTTTCATTGAGTTGTCAACATGTCTGCAAGCAAGGCGGGCATGTTCGCCGTCGTTACAATTACCGAGATGTTGTTCTTGACAGCTCGTAGTTTCTCCACGCGTGCTTCGCGTATTACCGCGCTGCGTACTTTCATAACTCTTCTGAGCGAATATAGGTCGATCGTAGAAACAAAGTTTAGACTAAAAGCTTTTAAGGGATCGCTAGAGCTTTTTAGCTTTTGCCTTTATTCACAAGTGGCTGTAATTATCATATTCGAAACCGGTTGAAAGTTTTAAACCGTCGGCATCGCATAACACTTGATATGAAATAGTTAAATTAAAAGTATGGCATAGACAAAATGAGAAACTTTGAAATAACATTGTTGTAGTGTTAGATATGATATTGAGTTTAAAAAGTGGTCAACCTAATTTTCAAACGAAAGCAATTTCTATCATTAGTTTCCATAAAAAAAATATTTAAATTGTCTCTTCTTTGTATCGTAAATAATTTTGTTTTTGGCCTCTATCACGCGGTAATTTTCGTGTCTTTTACATCAAATAGGTATTAATGACACCCAGTGAATTTATAAAAATTAAATTTCTAGTTATAAAAAGTATTATAAAATTATTGAAATTCTCTAAATATATTAATTTGATTCATAGATCAACACTCCGATTTATTGTGTATGTCATACCCTTAAAATTCACTTGTTTTGATTAGGCGTACCTCGAAAACGTTTATAGCGCTGCGTGGGTTTGTTTGATTTGTCGGGGACGGTATGAGGGCAAACAAATTATGAATCCACAACGTTCGAACTGGGTTTGTCGGTTTGTTTACACTTTCGTTTGCTCCCATATTTTTTTTTTCTACGCTTGACTCTTTGACCTATGCTATGGAGTCACAGTATTTTGCTTCTTTCTAGAGAAAGTAGGTTGTTTATAAATTGTTAGGAAATCGCGACTTCATGTGTATACTTTTTAAAGCAATGACTGCGTTTATCTATTACAAGCTTAGTTCTATTCATATGCGGTATCACAGAATGAAAAGTTGTGTGCCATATGTCATTGTTTCGGGCCTACATTTCTATAGTGGTTCCACGCAAAACATCTTGATTACCTTCATCCTCATTATGCTGTCACTTTCTAAATCCGTTTATCAAGTTAGCCATTCATATTGACCTGTCTAGCGCTTATTATCTTCAATCTTACTGTGTACTGCCTCGCATTTTGATGTCTCCATCATATACGTATTTTTTAATATGTGAATAGGGAAGTAGAAATTGTTCCCAAACTTCTATATGTATTTGAATACGATCACTTTTGTATGAATAGTAGTTGAAAATGTAGGCAACTAAAATAACAGAAACTTTTGCAAATAAATAAAAATCCACTTCAATACTTTGTCTATATACAGGGTAAAGTTTTAATGACCAGCCAAATTTTAATATCCGTTGGCCGTGTTGTTCCTTTTTAGTATGGTTCAGTAGGAAAATATTCAGTTAAGACTACGTAAACCTTTCCCAAAACTACCTATATTACTAGTCATCGTTCACGAGGGCACCAGTGCACGTGTACGCGCTCCGCCCACATGCCCCATGCCCCGCCCTTTCGTATGTAAGTAGAAGGTAGCTAAATTATGTTAAAAAATATTTAGGATATAATTATTGATTATGAATATTTGACCTACATTTTTATTTACGTAATAAGGTTTATTGGTGATACCTAACATCTAGAAAAATTTAGGCCGGTGACTAAAATCTCACCCTGTATATGTATATGTAAATTAAAAAGTTAAAAGTAACAGTGCATATTAATGAGCGGCATATAATTTATGAAGTCGCTGCCAAGTCATTCATTTTATAATGTGTTCGATATTTATTGTTATAATAGTTTGTTATGGTTGTAAATACTGTCATTATTTTAATTGTTATTACCTGATAAGTACCTATAAAAAGTGTCTGAGTGGGCGCCGACTTCATAAACTACATGCCGCCCATTATTGCACTTTTCTTTAACCCAGGTACTACATATTAGCCCATTTGGATTAGATCCGAGGTCACGATCTATTTGAATGACACAGACGATTGATAATGATTGATGATGAGGTAATAGGTAAAAATTAAAATTAAATTGTTGACTTCTTAATTTAAGTTTGTATAGATAGACAAAGTTTTGAAGTCAATTAAATTTTTTTGTAATTTTTTTTTATTTTAAAATTTTCAGTGATAAGCAGTGTAAGCTTATTTGTATTTATTAGTATGGGTAGACCTTTTAAACAGGCTGCTCAAATGAGACAGCGTCGTTTGAAAGAAACTAATACCGAAAGGAACGATCGATTAAAAAAAACTGATTGGCAGTTATAGGAACTGCCGAGAGAAGTGAAAACTTAGAACTTTTAGTATTAAAATTTGAATTTTCATAATGTTATTATAATTATCAACATCAATCTGGTTTTAACGGTTTTCACATCTATTGACACTCCGAGCAATGAAGCAGCTGGCAGCGACACAAAACTGAGTAACGCTCTGGCCTTACTCCCCACACTCAGCAGTTAGTTTTGGGGATATAGGGAACAACCGGCTTCTCGTGTGAAAGCCGATTGTCCCTTATATCTCCCCCACTTATATTATTTAGCGTGATGCGTTTTCGTGTCGTTTTAGGCTCACCCCTTGCCGTAAGAAGTTTCACTTCAAAAAAAAAAGGTAGGAATGCAGTGGGAGATGCGAGTGGGTGCAGTGCATGTCCTAATTTTCTATCCCTAGAGGTTGAATATTTTATTAAAATTTAAATGGTATCAACCTCAAGATATAGCCAATTGAATAAAAAAGAACCAATCAAATCGATTCACAATCGGCGAAGATATCGATTATTACACACGCAAAAAATAAATTATATTAGAGAATTGGGAACCTCCTCTTTTTTTGAAGTCGGTTTAAAGTAAAGAATTTAAAATGCGTAACTATTCCTAAATAATTCGTCACGTAAAAAAATTTCGGGCAACGACAGCAACAGAACAAAATTAATTTTCGATAGTTTGAAAGCATGATATTGTAATGTTTGAAACTTGTTTCGTGCACCGCAACTATTAAATGATTTATCCGGCGAATAGCCATTGTTCGTTCAAATCTACCGTACTAACGGATTCTTAAAATTATGAGCTTCGTTTTAAAGCGTTTCTTTCGCAATGGGAGTAGTTGATCGAGCCGTGATCTAAGATGCAAGTTTTTCCATTCCATTCCATTTCCATTCCATCAGTACTTTTTATACCCCACTGCGGGGGCTTAGGCCTCCCCTCAAGATGAGGGGGCTTGGAGCTTAAATCAACCACGCTGCTCCAATGCGGGTTGGCGGATTCTAATGACCGCCATCTATTACAGCAACCGGGACCGACTGCTTAACGTGCTTTCCGAGGCACGGAGTCAGTGATAGTTAATGTACTTAATAAGTCAGTAAATATTCATTGGTACACACCTGGATTCGAACCAGTGCCTTTATGACCTTATAAATTTGAAACAGGTTCGCTGCGTTCGGGCTGTCACAACACTGAAAACTGAACATACTTAATAATATAATAATAATAACAATAATGCCTGGGACATCCCACACAGGACAATCTAGGCCTAAAGTTAGAGTATTATGATTATATTATGGGGTAATGTACAACTGATAGACGTACTTAAATATTCTTTATACTTAATATAATAGTACTTGGGACATCCCAAACAGCTCCATCTAGTCTCAAACTAAACAAGCTTGTATTGTGAGTACCAGACAACTGATATACTCGTACATACTTAAATATTCTTTATAATATATTCATCTATAGATTTTTTACACCCTGACAAGGAACAAATATACATGTTCATACACACAAATATTTGTCCCGGGTGGCAATGGAAGCCGCGACACTTGGCTCTGCAGGTCACTTGAATATCGCTATAATAACCTATGTATGTATAGATATTTTAGACTCAGACACGGAACAAATAGACATTTTTATGTAAACAAATTTTTGTGCTGGGCGGTGATCGAACTTGCGACCTGCAGTGGGAGTCTCCAACCACTAGACCAATCGGTTAGTCATATGAATAATTTTGACTCATACTTGGGTTAGTTTCAGATCAAACGACAGGCCCTGATTGATATGTATTATTTAAATGTATTTAACCCGGTATCGGAACAATATGTGACGTACAGTAACACTCGTGACAAGTTCTTTATACTTCGTTTCGCTCTTTCGACACCATTGATAACTCGTTAATATCGATATTCGTTTTTTTTGTTATCACTTTATTTCATTGTTATTGCATATTTTTCACGTCTATCTCACTAGCTCTTGATGTTGTCAGTTGTGTAGTCTTATACATATATTCGACGGTTCAAATGTTCTAGCGCTGTCCAGAACGAACGATTTCTCACATCGCAGTCGCAATAATGTTCAAAGTTGTTAATTTATCGCATTAATTATGCGGGTATACATCTATTAAATGTGTAACTATGGTGTAACGACACAATTAACGCGTTAATTAACGGTATTACACTTCAGTGTAGCCCTCGTGTAAACTGATCATAAATTTAAGTGGTTAGTAGTGTCTTTATGACCTAATGGTTAGGTGATATTTTTATCCTCACTTCATATGGTGGTATCATTTCACTACTGGCCCCTAATAATTTATGTTGTGACGCGACCGGTACCTACCGGCGCGCCGTGTCGTCGTCGCATCGCGTTGTCGTTTCTATGATTATGTTATGGCTAATCATTAATATTGCTCTCTAAAATAGCACTTCTTGGGCTGTAAACTTTTATGGTTCACTCTTAAATCTGGGAAGTGGGCGCTGACCAGTAGGCCAAGGCTTGTCCTCAAAAAGTAACATTGATTTTGAATATGAAAACCAGTTATAGTTTCGTATTTGTCATAGTGTCGTGATAGCCCAGAGCGCAACGAACCTGTCTCAAATTTATAAGGCCATAGGGCCATGGTTCGAATCCGGTCGTGTACCAATGAGTTATTCTGCCTTAAGTACATTAACTATCACTGACTCCGTGCCTCGGAGAGCACGTTAAGCAGTCGGTTCCGGACGCTGTCAATAGATGGCGGTCGTTACAATCCCCTACCCGCAGTGGAGTAGCGTGGTGGATTTAAGCTCCAAACCCTCTCCTCACCCTGGGGGAGGCCTAAGCCCCTGCAGTGGGGTAAAAGGGCTGATGATGATGATGATTTGTCATATGATATTTAGCCAGATATAGAAGAGGAACTCTACTTACACAAAGACTTTCTGTATATACTTAACTCATAACCCCATGTATTGCACAGAGACCGGCTAAGCCTATCTATGTAGTTGATTATTTACCCAAAGTTTTATCTTTGTAGTTTCATTTTATACTAGCGAACGACTGCGAGTTTGCGTAGTTTTTATACTTTTACAGTTTTTTTAAGTTTACGTATGAACCCTAAATATTTCTGGGATGAAAAGTAGTCTATATTTTCATCTTAAAAGTCCCTTACCTGCTAGTAAAAATCCCTTCAAAATTCCTTCAGCCGTTTTGGAGATTAGCCTAGAAATAAAAAAAAAACAGGCAGATATACATTTAAAAAAAAACGTGTTAGAGTTTAGGTTACGTTCAAATAAACACATGAGCGAAAAAAAGTTTATATTTTTAAATCACATGCAGACATTTCTATTTCATTAATTTATATTTGTACGTATATATGGAATCTGCCCATCAAGTATGCAATTTTTTTTTAAATTTTTTCTTTTAATCAATGTTAAAAAATATTTTTTAGCATATGTAATTGAGGAAAAAAAGATATTAAAAAATATAAAAAAAATTGACGAAATAATTGTTTTTTGCCAACTCTAACGCGCTGTATACCACGTGGCTACGTGGGTGGGTACGTAGGCTCTTACTGTGCTGTGATGGGACGTTCATGTATATTAGATGCCTAATTAAAATAATTAGAGACGATTTTCCAAAAACAGTAGGGCTGACAAAAAAATGACTGAAAAAAAAAATTTACTTGATGAGCAGATGATACAGCGAGATGGCCTGCAGTCCTGTTCCCATCTAATCAATCTTCATCAAGTTTGACCTAAGATTTTATCAATGTCACCATGACACTTGCGTTTCAGTGTTGGTTGCTACTTATGTAACAGTGAATGAATCTCAATAATATACTATAATTATTAACTAGTGAGTTTGTTAAAATATCGAGTCACTGATTGTTTTGAAATATATTGAGACATCAGTTTGTCATGTTAGAACATCTGGAGCCAGCCCCATCTTTTTGCGATGTGGCTAAATAATTGCCTCCTAATTTGTATGAACGTCGTTGTGATATTTTTGACCGGATCGTGTCGGGCACTTTCAACGCGTAGTATTCCTTTCACGGCATGTCCTTATTAGGCCACTGATAATTGTCGGATATTTTGAATTAGATCGTGGGAACGGTTTGATGTGGGTCAGAGTTTTCTAATTGTTGGATGTTTCATCTCCAGATTTTGTTTGACGAATTATCAGCGATGGATTTAAATATTAGCTGCATAGACTAAAGTGGTGTGTATACATTGAGTTTTGAAATAGTTCAATAGAGGAATAATGCTGGCCGCTTAGTTCGAGAATCAAAGTTTATGTATTAAAAAAGAAAGTAATTTTTTTTATACGGCCGGCTCTCGGACTATAAGTTGACAATAAGATGTGGGCAAATAAAAAGTGTCGACCTATTTTCCTAAGTTATTTTTAGGAAAAATTAAAAAAGGAATATATATCTACATTCAGTGGTGGTCGACTTAGTGTAGCGAGTAGATGAAGCTTGTTATAATAGACACTTTTATTTTGTACACCAAATCTTTCAATTTAATATAAATTTTACTAATGTATCTCATGACATAAAATGACGTTTAAAATCATAATTGTCCTATAGTGACGTCTTATTTTTGCACGCGGGCGAAATTGGACAATTTAAGGGGTGTTGACTTTTAGGATTATGGGAATACTACTCACACGCCAAAAACAATTCATGTATCTGATCCATAGGACTTTATACGGCTGGCTTTCGGACTGTAAAAGAAAACCGTTTATTTTTTTCAATCGGTGGTTTATTTTCTACAATAACTACACGTGGCATGTCGTGGCACACTCATAATATTATCATAAATAAGTTTTCAAATTAGATAGTAGGTACTTGTCGATTCCCCTAACCTCGCGTCCCGCCGATCGCGTTGTCACGACTCTCAGGCGGTATCGAATCGATTCCAATCGATATTGTTCACCGTGACAGATTAATTTATTTTTGAAAATGTATCGGTTTGTTTTATTATCTTTGTCGCACATTATTGTCTCAATTTTTTTTTTGCCTTTTACTAGTGAAATGCATTCTCATGGTTAGTTGTTTATCATTAGAACCTACTTTAAAACGCCTTCTTGTATTGAATTTGCATTTTATGGTAGTAACTTACTTTCTAAATTTTAAAGTGATATTATATTGATATTATGGATTTATTTATTTGTTTATTTTGATTTATCTGTTATATATATATTTATATATTGAATTGCGCCACAAACATGTGACCATTTAAAGGTTTCTGCTATCGAATAGCAATGAATTCCGCGATACTTTAAATCGATCAAATTTTTTGGGAACATATGGAAACATGGGAAATATTTTCCGTTCTGTTCCATTCCAATGACTCACCAGCCAGCAGTTCTGCTCAAGGACACGCAGGTCCGAGACACCAGTGAGCCTTAGTAGGTAGGACGGCCTGAAGGTATAGGTAAGCTGCAGTCGGGATATAGGAATGACAGAAGTTTGAGCCGACCAGAATACAAGCATCGTGAAGCCAGCATGGGGAAGAAAGATACTATATTTGGTGTGTAATACATAGAAGATGGGTTAGTATTCACTGCAACCGTGGAAGTTCGTTCCTTCGGCGCTTCGGTCGTGAACTAGGTGTATTCAGTTTCGGGAGCTGACTCTGTATCCGTTTCAGGAGACATGTAGATTTCTTCTGCCATTTTCTTAGTCCATATTTTCCTGTTTTTTTTTTCGACAATAAAGGTTAAATAAGTAATAAACGTAAGAAGTGTTAAGCACCGCTGGTTTTCTATTGCATGGACTTATCTAATCCTGTCCAAAAATGGTACTTGTAAAACTGAGGGTCAAAGGTAAACTCTGTTGCTAGTTTCAAAAAAATCCGTTGAAAATAATGATGTTAGAAAGCAAACGATCGGACGGTTAAGTAAGCTTCTATATAAAAATTATGAAGTACCTACAACGATACTCCATAATTTATTTAGTTTCTTACATGCAATCATTGACGCATGCAATCATATAACATAATCCACTAAATAGCATGATAACGATCAGATGACATTTGCATAATAATGTTTGGTTGTAATACTATTTATCTTTGTCCACAAACTGTTTGCGTAACTCCTAATTGGTCCAGAAACATTTCGCAAACGACCCTACGGGTCGTGACCTGCGTTTGCATTGTTTACCTGATCTTTATTTTATTGTTTTATACATTGCCGTCTGTGTTTTCTTCGTTTGTTTTTTAAGCTCTAACAAAACTCCGATGTATAACGAATTTGATATTTCATTTCGTAATGAAAGTCATGTTATAAGAAACTGACCGTGGTTAGTAAGAAATGTCGGGAGAGCACACGATCACCGGAGGCGTTTTCGTTTTTCGTGATTCTCGCACAAATGAAGATGTTTTGTAACCACTGAAGTATCGAATGTCAACAAAGTAAATTATTGATCTCATTCAACTGTTAGCATTTCAAAAATATGAAGAAGTAACTAGATGTCCATATACTATTGGATTAACGGCCTTGCGTTTGTTTGAGGTTCTATCCGATTGCGTTGTAGTGTAGTTAAAAACTTGATTAATTTTTTTTTTCACAGCACTATTAATGTAAATAATATAGGTACTTAACTGTAATGTATCAAATAATTGTCCTAGATCAAAATATAGATAAAATTAACATCCTAATTAAATACCTATATAATGTTGTTAAATAGGTTACTTATTCAATATCTCAGCATGGTGGATAAACTAGAATACGAATCGCTATATTGCGGCAACTAGTAGGTAAACCATATCATTTGTCTTCGTATCTATATGTACCCGATTATACTTCAAGAAATTATTTAATCTCTCCCTGATATACTTCTATCATAAAAGACACCATTTTCTACACAGAAGATTCTTTAAATCATGATGATTCCTATAAATCCATAAAATAGTATTAATTGTCAATAACAACGTTTACTTGCTCGCTTGGCTGAGAGAAAGCATTTAGCCGTTGGCGTCTCGTTACTTATTCACAACTGTTTCTGTCGCATTTGTAATTACTACATCCGAGTTTCCTGCTTACGACACCAAGGAGACAATCATGAACTAGAACGAGCACCGTTTACAATTTAGAATTTCTCATAAGTAATTTTATTTCCCATATAACATCCAATCGTTAAAGGAAGAGCTTTAAGTTGTAAAATTACCCTTTTCGAGAATTTTCGAACTTGATTTTGATTCTTTGAAGCTAGTTTACGAATCGCTTTAGCCCATATTAGGTAAACAACTTATACATTAAAGAAACAGCGATTCAGGTATTTTTTTTGTTTTAACGTGCGCATGCGTTATATCATTAGATAGGTCCTTTGTTACACTAGTCACTTTACATTTAAAACAAGCGAACGCCCGCGACTTCGTTCGCGTGGTATTCTTAATTTCCACAGTTTTTTGAAGTTTACACAAGACCTTAGATATCCCCGAATTAAAAAGTAATGTATAATATTTTCTAAAAAGCCGCGTCAAAATTAGTTTAACCGTCTCGAAGATTAGCCTGGACAAACAAACTAACAGATAGACACAAAAAATTTAAAAACGCATATTTGGGTTTTGGTTGTTTACCCACAAATAAATTTACGAGCATAACAAAAGTCTTAATTTTGAAATCACAGACCGACATTTTGATTTTATATATTTGTAGGTGTAAGATATTTTTTTTTGCTAAAGCCATAAGAACGTTAAAATCATAGAATATGGCTATTATTAGCCCACACTAATTAGACAACTAGCTGGGTAATATCTGAATCCCACGTTTCGACTTCATATAATCAATATCATTTCCGCTGTTACTGATACAAGCAACAATGCAGTCGCAGCGCTCAAGTTCCTTCTCACGTCTTATTACGTGTTAGTTTCTACGGATACATCCGACAACAGCTATCCACTGTGTTTTTTGGCCATGAATTATGTGTGAGATGATAGGGTGAAAAAATAAATTTAGGATGCTCCTGGGAAGGTTTCGGATCATATGCTAAAATTACTAAATGCTACAAATTTTATTGGTATAAAAAATTAAATGCTGAAAAAGAAAACTAAAAGACACGATTTAATAATAGCAAATCGAATTAAAAAGTAAAAAATTATTTTGAAGTATGATGATTTTTGATATTATTAAAATAAGAATAAAGATAACAAAAAAATCATTTTATTATCAAAAAAAGCGTAAGGTTCTTGCTATGAATATTGTTAAAAATATTTAATCGCTATATTAATTTAAAAGTAAATTTATTATTAAAGTATAGTTAAAAGCACCCTACGCTTTTTTCATAATGAAAAATGAATTTTTTGTTAATATCTTTGCTCTTATTTCAAACTAATCAAAAATCATTATGCTTGAATATTATTTTTTACATTTTAGTTTGATTTGCTATTAAAGCGTGTTTTTTTTACTTTTTTTAAACTATAATTAGTTTTGTTTTACTTTTTAGTCTCGAAACGAAATCACCTTTAATACGTATAGTTCTCACGAGACTCTATTTTAGCTGTCACTTCTATGTTAAGAAATTTCATGTTTAAAATGGCAAGGGTCCAAGGCCATTAGGGGTACTTAAGGAAGCGATAACAAAAAAGAGGAACAGGTGAAAAATAGAGAAAGGTAAAGAAAAAATAAACTTTACTTATGATAAAAAAAAAACTAGTTTTGGATATAATAATTCTGAGCTAATGTGATTTGTGTTAAATCCAGTTTTTAGTATAGTTTTACTCGTATGGTATAGTATTATTTTCTCTTGTTAAGAAAAGTTAAAACAATAATAATTTATGCCACATTATGTGTGTCACTATGAAAATGTACATACGCGTCATAGAATGATTTTAACACTCTTTTCATATCAGTTAATGAGACGTTTTTACAGTGATTGAAAGACTGTGGGGAAAGACGACCGCTTAGTCTAGTGGACAAAGACCCTGCCTGCGAAGCTGGAGGTCCCGGGTTCGAATCCCAGGTCGGGTCAGTATTTATATGATAAATATTAATACTGGCACCGGGTCTTGGTTGTTATATGTATGTCGTGTCTTCGCTTGGTACCCAAAATACAAGCTAATGCTTAGTTTGGGACTTAGGCGTTGTTGTGATTGTGTGTGTTATTATAAAAAAAAAAATGGTGTGGAACTGGGTCTTGGATTTTGTCGTTGTATTTATTTATATTCATATCATTAGGAATTTGGGTTCGTTAGTCAAAGTCAGAATTATTTTAATTTTTAATCGACTTCAGAAAAAGGTGAAGGTTCTCAGTAGATTCTTTTTGAAGTGAAACTTCTTATGGCACGGGGTGAGCCTAAAACGATACGAAAATGCGTCACGCTAAATAATATAAGTGGGGGAGATATAAGGAACAATCGGCTTTTCACACAAGAAGCCGGTTGTTGTCTATATCCCCACTACTAACTGCTGAGTGTGGGGAGTAAGGCCAGAGCGTTACTCAGCTTCGTGTCGCTGGCAGCTGCCTCATTGCTCGGAATGTCAATAGATGTGAAAACCAAATTGATGTTGATAATTTTAATAACATTATGAAAATTCAAATTTTAATCCTAAAAGTTCTAAGGTTTCACTTTTGTTGCCAGTTCCTATAACTGGCAATCACTTTTTTTTTTGTTAAAAAGTTACTCGAAGTTGTACCCATTAAAATTTAATGTATATATTACAAAATATCTAAAGATAGTAAATTAGGGGATGAATACTGTTTATTTGAATTTCACCCATTTAGCGTTAATCGATTTTAATAGAACTTGGACCATATAGGTGTATTTCCAATGAAAATAAAATAATATGGTGATCTAGTACTGATCAAATGGCAGGCAGTTGAGGGTAACTGCTCAACAGTGTACAGCACTTCCATGCGTGTCTTATTGACTGTCACCGATGGGATTGCGGCCATGAACACAGCGGAAGCAGTACTTAACAAAGATTGTATGCATTTGCAAATTTGCGCGGAGTCGTCATTTGTTTCCGCTTCTTCTCCGCTTCCACTATATTCATGGTTGTGGCCAAAAACCCGACTCGCAAATCATTGCATTTCTATCCGTATTTTTTTTTTAAACATTATTTCTATTCGTTGTTAGTGTCGTTAACGCCGTTAACGTTAAATAAAATATTCAGTTAAGACTACGTAAACCTTTCCCAAAACTACCTATATTACTAGTCATCGTTCACGAGGGCACCAGTGCACGTGTACGCGCTCCGCCCACATGCCCCATGCCCCGCCCTTTCGTATGTAAGTAGAAGGTAGCTAAATTATGTTAAAAAATATTTAGGATATAATTATTGATTATGAATATTTGACCTACATTTTTATTTACGTAATAAGGTTTATTGGTGATACCTAACATCTAGAAAAATTTAGGCCGGTGACTAAAATCTCACCCTGTATATGTATATGTAAATTAAAAAGTTAAAAGTAACAGTGCATATTAATGAGCGGCATATAATTTATGAAGTCGCTGCCAAGTCATTCATTTTATAATGTGTTCGATATTTATTGTTATAATAGTTTGTTATGGTTGTAAATACTGTCATTATTTTAATTGTTATTACCTGATAAGTACCTATAAAAAGTGTCTGAGTGGGCACCGACTTCATAAACTACATGCCGCCCATTATTGCACTTTTCTTTAACCCAGGTACTACATATTAGCCCATTTGGATTAGATCCGAGGTCACGATCTATTTGAATGACACAGACGATTGATAATGATTGATGATGAGGTAATAGGTAAAAATTAAAATTAAATTGTTGACTTCTTAATTTAAGTTTGTATAGATAGACAAAGTTTTGAAGTCAATTAAATTTTTTTGTAATTTTTTTTTATTTTAAAATTTTCAGTGATAAGCAGTGTAAGCTTATTTGTATTTATTAGTATGGGTAGACCTTTTAAACAGGCTGCTCAAATGAGACAGCGTCGTTTGAAAGAAACTAATACCGAAAGGAACGATCGATTAAAAAAAACTGATTGGCAGTTATAGGAACTGCCGAGAGAAGTGAAAACTTAGAACTTTTAGTATTAAAATTTGAATTTTCATAATGTTATTATAATTATCAACATCAATCTGGTTTTAACGGTTTTCACATCTATTGACACTCCGAGCAATGAAGCAGCTGGCAGCGACACAAAACTGAGTAACGCTCTGGCCTTACTCCCCACACTCAGCAGTTAGTTTTGGGGATATAGGGAACAACCGGCTTCTCGTGTGAAAGCCGATTGTCCCTTATATCTCCCCCACTTATATTATTTAGCGTGATGCGTTTTCGTGTCGTTTTAGGCTCACCCCTTGCCGTAAGAAGTTTCACTTCAAAAAAAAAAGGTAGGAATGCAGTGGGAGATGCGAGTGGGTGCAGTGCATGTCCTAATTTTCTATCCCTAGAGGTTGAATATTTTATTAAAATTTAAATGGTATCAACCTCAAGATATAGCCAATTGAATAAAAAAGAACCAATCAAATCGATTCACAATCGGCGAAGATATCGATTATTACACACGCAAAAAATAAATTATATTAGAGAATTGGGAACCTCCTCTTTTTTTGAAGTCGGTTTAAAGTAAAGAATTTAAAATGCGTAACTATTCCTAAATAATTCGTCACGTAAAAAAATTTCGGGCAACGACAGCAACAGAACAAAATTAATTTTCGATAGTTTGAAAGCATGATATTGTAATGTTTGAAACTTGTTTCGTGCACCGCAACTATTAAATGATTTATCCGGCGAATAGCCATTGTTCGTTCAAATCTACCGTACTAACGGATTCTTAAAATTATGAGCTTCGTTTTAAAGCGTTTCTTTCGCAATGGGAGTAGTTGATCGAGCCGTGATCTAAGATGCAAGTTTTTCCATTCCATTCCATTTCCATTCCATCAGTACTTTTTATACCCCACTGCGGGGGCTTAGGCCTCCCCTCAAGATGAGGGGGCTTGGAGCTTAAATCAACCACGCTGCTCCAATGCGGGTTGGCGGATTCTAATGACCGCCATCTATTACAGCAACCGGGACCGACTGCTTAACGTGCTTTCCGAGGCACGGAGTCAGTGATAGTTAATGTACTTAATAAGTCAGTAAATATTCATTGGTACACACCTGGATTCGAACCAGTGCCTTTATGACCTTATAAATTTGAAACAGGTTCGCTGCGTTCGGGCTGTCACAACACTGAAAACTGAACATACTTAATAATATAATAATAATAACAATAATGCCTGGGACATCCCACACAGGACAATCTAGGCCTAAAGTTAGAGTATTATGATTATATTATGGGGTAATGTACAACTGATAGACGTACTTAAATATTCTTTATACTTAATATAATAGTACTTGGGACATCCCAAACAGCTCCATCTAGTCTCAAACTAAACAAGCTTGTATTGTGAGTACCAGACAACTGATATACTCGTACATACTTAAATATTCTTTATAATATATTCATCTATAGATTTTTTACACCCTGACAAGGAACAAATATACATGTTCATACACACAAATATTTGTCCCGGGTGGCAATGGAAGCCGCGACACTTGGCTCTGCAGGTCACTTGAATATCGCTATAATAACCTATGTATGTATAGATATTTTAGACTCAGACACGGAACAAATAGACATTTTTATGTAAACAAATTTTTGTGCTGGGCGGTGATCGAACTTGCGACCTGCAGTGGGAGTCTCCAACCACTAGACCAATCGGTTAGTCATATGAATAATTTTGACTCATACTTGGGTTAGTTTCAGATCAAACGACAGGCCCTGATTGATATGTATTATTTAAATGTATTTAACCCGGTATCGGAACAATATGTGACGTACAGTAACACTCGTGACAAGTTCTTTATACTTCGTTTCGCTCTTTCGACACCATTGATAACTCGTTAATATCGATATTCGTTTTTTTTGTTATCACTTTATTTCATTGTTATTGCATATTTTTCACGTCTATCTCACTAGCTCTTGATGTTGTCAGTTGTGTAGTCTTATACATATATTCGACGGTTCAAATGTTCTAGCGCTGTCCAGAACGAACGATTTCTCACATCGCAGTCGCAATAATGTTCAAAGTTGTTAATTTATCGCATTAATTATGCGGGTATACATCTATTAAATGTGTAACTATGGTGTAACGACACAATTAACGCGTTAATTAACGGTATTACACTTCAGTGTAGCCCTCGTGTAAACTGATCATAAATTTAAGTGGTTAGTAGTGTCTTTATGACCTAATGGTTAGGTGATATTTTTATCCTCACTTCATATGGTGGTATCATTTCACTACTGGCCCCTAATAATTTATGTTGTGACGCGACCGGTACCTACCGGCGCGCCGTGTCGTCGTCGCATCGCGTTGTCGTTTCTATGATTATGTTATGGCTAATCATTAATATTGCTCTCTAAAATAGCACTTCTTGGGCTGTAAACTTTTATGGTTCACTCTTAAATCTGGGAAGTGGGCGCTGACCAGTAGGCCAAGGCTTGTCCTCAAAAAGTAACATTGATTTTGAATATGAAAACCAGTTATAGTTTCGTATTTGTCATAGTGTCGTGATAGCCCAGAGCGCAACGAACCTGTCTCAAATTTATAAGGCCATAGGGCCATGGTTCGAATCCGGTCGTGTACCAATGAGTTATTCTGCCTTAAGTACATTAACTATCACTGACTCCGTGCCTCGGAGAGCACGTTAAGCAGTCGGTTCCGGACGCTGTCAATAGATGGCGGTCGTTACAATCCCCTACCCGCAGTGGAGTAGCGTGGTGGATTTAAGCTCCAAACCCTCTCCTCACCCTGGGGGAGGCCTAAGCCCCTGCAGTGGGGTAAAAGGGCTGATGATGATGATGATTTGTCATATGATATTTAGCCAGATATAGAAGAGGAACTCTACTTACACAAAGACTTTCTGTATATACTTAACTCATAACCCCATGTATTGCACAGAGACCGGCTAAGCCTATCTATGTAGTTGATTATTTACCCAAAGTTTTATCTTTGTAGTTTCATTTTATACTAGCGAACGACTGCGAGTTTGCGTAGTTTTTATACTTTTACAGTTTTTTTAAGTTTACGTATGAACCCTAAATATTTCTGGGATGAAAAGTAGTCTATATTTTCATCTTAAAAGTCCCTTACCTGCTAGTAAAAATCCCTTCAAAATTCCTTCAGCCGTTTTGGAGATTAGCCTAGAAATAAAAAAAAAACAGGCAGATATACATTTAAAAAAAAACGTGTTAGAGTTTAGGTTACGTTCAAATAAACACATGAGCGAAAAAAAGTTTATATTTTTAAATCACATGCAGACATTTCTATTTCATTAATTTATATTTGTACGTATATATGGAATCTGCCCATCAAGTATGCAATTTTTTTTTAAATTTTTTCTTTTAATCAATGTTAAAAAATATTTTTTAGCATATGTAATTGAGGAAAAAAAGATATTAAAAAATATAAAAAAAATTGACGAAATAATTGTTTTTTGCCAACTCTAACGCGCTGTATACCACGTGGCTACGTGGGTGGGTACGTAGGCTCTTACTGTGCTGTGATGGGACGTTCATGTATATTAGATGCCTAATTAAAATAATTAGAGACGATTTTCCAAAAACAGTAGGGCTGACAAAAAAATGACTGAAAAAAAAAATTTACTTGATGAGCAGATGATACAGCGAGATGGCCTGCAGTCCTGTTCCCATCTAATCAATCTTCATCAAGTTTGACCTAAGATTTTATCAATGTCACCATGACACTTGCGTTTCAGTGTTGGTTGCTACTTATGTAACAGTGAATGAATCTCAATAATATACTATAATTATTAACTAGTGAGTTTGTTAAAATATCGAGTCACTGATTGTTTTGAAATATATTGAGACATCAGTTTGTCATGTTAGAACATCTGGAGCCAGCCCCATCTTTTTGCGATGTGGCTAAATAATTGCCTCCTAATTTGTATGAACGTCGTTGTGATATTTTTGACCGGATCGTGTCGGGCACTTTCAACGCGTAGTATTCCTTTCACGGCATGTCCTTATTAGGCCACTGATAATTGTCGGATATTTTGAATTAGATCGTGGGAACGGTTTGATGTGGGTCAGAGTTTTCTAATTGTTGGATGTTTCATCTCCAGATTTTGTTTGACGAATTATCAGCGATGGATTTAAATATTAGCTGCATAGACTAAAGTGGTGTGTATACATTGAGTTTTGAAATAGTTCAATAGAGGAATAATGCTGGCCGCTTAGTTCGAGAATCAAAGTTTATGTATTAAAAAAGAAAGTAATTTTTTTTATACGGCCGGCTCTCGGACTATAAGTTGACAATAAGATGTGGGCAAATAAAAAGTGTCGACCTATTTTCCTAAGTTATTTTTAGGAAAAATTAAAAAAGGAATATATATCTACATTCAGTGGTGGTCGACTTAGTGTAGCGAGTAGATGAAGCTTGTTATAATAGACACTTTTATTTTGTACACCAAATCTTTCAATTTAATATAAATTTTACTAATGTATCTCATGACATAAAATGACGTTTAAAATCATAATTGTCCTATAGTGACGTCTTATTTTTGCACGCGGGCGAAATTGGACAATTTAAGGGGTGTTGACTTTTAGGATTATGGGAATACTACTCACACGCCAAAAACAATTCATGTATCTGATCCATAGGACTTTATACGGCTGGCTTTCGGACTGTAAAAGAAAACCGTTTATTTTTTTCAATCGGTGGTTTATTTTCTACAATAACTACACGTGGCATGTCGTGGCACACTCATAATATTATCATAAATAAGTTTTCAAATTAGATAGTAGGTACTTGTCGATTCCCCTAACCTCGCGTCCCGCCGATCGCGTTGTCACGACTCTCAGGCGGTATCGAATCGATTCCAATCGATATTGTTCACCGTGACAGATTAATTTATTTTTGAAAATGTATCGGTTTGTTTTATTATCTTTGTCGCACATTATTGTCTCAATTTTTTTTTTGCCTTTTACTAGTGAAATGCATTCTCATGGTTAGTTGTTTATCATTAGAACCTACTTTAAAACGCCTTCTTGTATTGAATTTGCATTTTATGGTAGTAACTTACTTTCTAAATTTTAAAGTGATATTATATTGATATTATGGATTTATTTATTTGTTTATTTTGATTTATCTGTTATATATATATTTATATATTGAATTGCGCCACAAACATGTGACCATTTAAAGGTTTCTGCTATCGAATAGCAATGAATTCCGCGATACTTTAAATCGATCAAATTTTTTGGGAACATATGGAAACATGGGAAATATTTTCCGTTCTGTTCCATTCCAATGACTCACCAGCCAGCAGTTCTGCTCAAGGACACGCAGGTCCGAGACACCAGTGAGCCTTAGTAGGTAGGACGGCCTGAAGGTATAGGTAAGCTGCAGTCGGGATATAGGAATGACAGAAGTTTGAGCCGACCAGAATACAAGCATCGTGAAGCCAGCATGGGGAAGAAAGATACTATATTTGGTGTGTAATACATAGAAGATGGGTTAGTATTCACTGCAACCGTGGAAGTTCGTTCCTTCGGCGCTTCGGTCGTGAACTAGGTGTATTCAGTTTCGGGAGCTGACTCTGTATCCGTTTCAGGAGACATGTAGATTTCTTCTGCCATTTTCTTAGTCCATATTTTCCTGTTTTTTTTTTCGACAATAAAGGTTAAATAAGTAATAAACGTAAGAAGTGTTAAGCACCGCTGGTTTTCTATTGCATGGACTTATCTAATCCTGTCCAAAAATGGTACTTGTAAAACTGAGGGTCAAAGGTAAACTCTGTTGCTAGTTTCAAAAAAATCCGTTGAAAATAATGATGTTAGAAAGCAAACGATCGGACGGTTAAGTAAGCTTCTATATAAAAATTATGAAGTACCTACAACGATACTCCATAATTTATTTAGTTTCTTACATGCAATCATTGACGCATGCAATCATATAACATAATCCACTAAATAGCATGATAACGATCAGATGACATTTGCATAATAATGTTTGGTTGTAATACTATTTATCTTTGTCCACAAACTGTTTGCGTAACTCCTAATTGGTCCAGAAACATTTCGCAAACGACCCTACGGGTCGTGACCTGCGTTTGCATTGTTTACCTGATCTTTATTTTATTGTTTTATACATTGCCGTCTGTGTTTTCTTCGTTTGTTTTTTAAGCTCTAACAAAACTCCGATGTATAACGAATTTGATATTTCATTTCGTAATGAAAGTCATGTTATAAGAAACTGACCGTGGTTAGTAAGAAATGTCGGGAGAGCACACGATCACCGGAGGCGTTTTCGTTTTTCGTGATTCTCGCACAAATGAAGATGTTTTGTAACCACTGAAGTATCGAATGTCAACAAAGTAAATTATTGATCTCATTCAACTGTTAGCATTTCAAAAATATGAAGAAGTAACTAGATGTCCATATACTATTGGATTAACGGCCTTGCGTTTGTTTGAGGTTCTATCCGATTGCGTTGTAGTGTAGTTAAAAACTTGATTAATTTTTTTTTTCACAGCACTATTAATGTAAATAATATAGGTACTTAACTGTAATGTATCAAATAATTGTCCTAGATCAAAATATAGATAAAATTAACATCCTAATTAAATACCTATATAATGTTGTTAAATAGGTTACTTATTCAATATCTCAGCATGGTGGATAAACTAGAATACGAATCGCTATATTGCGGCAACTAGTAGGTAAACCATATCATTTGTCTTCGTATCTATATGTACCCGATTATACTTCAAGAAATTATTTAATCTCTCCCTGATATACTTCTATCATAAAAGACACCATTTTCTACACAGAAGATTCTTTAAATCATGATGATTCCTATAAATCCATAAAATAGTATTAATTGTCAATAACAACGTTTACTTGCTCGCTTGGCTGAGAGAAAGCATTTAGCCGTTGGCGTCTCGTTACTTATTCACAACTGTTTCTGTCGCATTTGTAATTACTACATCCGAGTTTCCTGCTTACGACACCAAGGAGACAATCATGAACTAGAACGAGCACCGTTTACAATTTAGAATTTCTCATAAGTAATTTTATTTCCCATATAACATCCAATCGTTAAAGGAAGAGCTTTAAGTTGTAAAATTACCCTTTTCGAGAATTTTCGAACTTGATTTTGATTCTTTGAAGCTAGTTTACGAATCGCTTTAGCCCATATTAGGTAAACAACTTATACATTAAAGAAACAGCGATTCAGGTATTTTTTTTGTTTTAACGTGCGCATGCGTTATATCATTAGATAGGTCCTTTGTTACACTAGTCACTTTACATTTAAAACAAGCGAACGCCCGCGACTTCGTTCGCGTGGTATTCTTAATTTCCACAGTTTTTTGAAGTTTACACAAGACCTTAGATATCCCCGAATTAAAAAGTAATGTATAATATTTTCTAAAAAGCCGCGTCAAAATTAGTTTAACCGTCTCGAAGATTAGCCTGGACAAACAAACTAACAGATAGACACAAAAAATTTAAAAACGCATATTTGGGTTTTGGTTGTTTACCCACAAATAAATTTACGAGCATAACAAAAGTCTTAATTTTGAAATCACAGACCGACATTTTGATTTTATATATTTGTAGGTGTAAGATATTTTTTTTTGCTAAAGCCATAAGAACGTTAAAATCATAGAATATGGCTATTATTAGCCCACACTAATTAGACAACTAGCTGGGTAATATCTGAATCCCACGTTTCGACTTCATATAATCAATATCATTTCCGCTGTTACTGATACAAGCAACAATGCAGTCGCAGCGCTCAAGTTCCTTCTCACGTCTTATTACGTGTTAGTTTCTACGGATACATCCGACAACAGCTATCCACTGTGTTTTTTGGCCATGAATTATGTGTGAGATGATAGGGTGAAAAAATAAATTTAGGATGCTCCTGGGAAGGTTTCGGATCATATGCTAAAATTACTAAATGCTACAAATTTTATTGGTATAAAAAATTAAATGCTGAAAAAGAAAACTAAAAGACACGATTTAATAATAGCAAATCGAATTAAAAAGTAAAAAATTATTTTGAAGTATGATGATTTTTGATATTATTAAAATAAGAATAAAGATAACAAAAAAATCATTTTATTATCAAAAAAAGCGTAAGGTTCTTGCTATGAATATTGTTAAAAATATTTAATCGCTATATTAATTTAAAAGTAAATTTATTATTAAAGTATAGTTAAAAGCACCCTACGCTTTTTTCATAATGAAAAATGAATTTTTTGTTAATATCTTTGCTCTTATTTCAAACTAATCAAAAATCATTATGCTTGAATATTATTTTTTACATTTTAGTTTGATTTGCTATTAAAGCGTGTTTTTTTTACTTTTTTTAAACTATAATTAGTTTTGTTTTACTTTTTAGTCTCGAAACGAAATCACCTTTAATACGTATAGTTCTCACGAGACTCTATTTTAGCTGTCACTTCTATGTTAAGAAATTTCATGTTTAAAATGGCAAGGGTCCAAGGCCATTAGGGGTACTTAAGGAAGCGATAACAAAAAAGAGGAACAGGTGAAAAATAGAGAAAGGTAAAGAAAAAATAAACTTTACTTATGATAAAAAAAAAACTAGTTTTGGATATAATAATTCTGAGCTAATGTGATTTGTGTTAAATCCAGTTTTTAGTATAGTTTTACTCGTATGGTATAGTATTATTTTCTCTTGTTAAGAAAAGTTAAAACAATAATAATTTATGCCACATTATGTGTGTCACTATGAAAATGTACATACGCGTCATAGAATGATTTTAACACTCTTTTCATATCAGTTAATGAGACGTTTTTACAGTGATTGAAAGACTGTGGGGAAAGACGACCGCTTAGTCTAGTGGACAAAGACCCTGCCTGCGAAGCTGGAGGTCCCGGGTTCGAATCCCAGGTCGGGTCAGTATTTATATGATAAATATTAATACTGGCACCGGGTCTTGGTTGTTATATGTATGTCGTGTCTTCGCTTGGTACCCAAAATACAAGCTAATGCTTAGTTTGGGACTTAGGCGTTGTTGTGATTGTGTGTGTTATTATAAAAAAAAAAATGGTGTGGAACTGGGTCTTGGATTTTGTCGTTGTATTTATTTATATTCATATCATTAGGAATTTGGGTTCGTTAGTCAAAGTCAGAATTATTTTAATTTTTAATCGACTTCAGAAAAAGGTGAAGGTTCTCAGTAGATTCTTTTTGAAGTGAAACTTCTTATGGCACGGGGTGAGCCTAAAACGATACGAAAATGCGTCACGCTAAATAATATAAGTGGGGGAGATATAAGGAACAATCGGCTTTTCACACAAGAAGCCGGTTGTTGTCTATATCCCCACTACTAACTGCTGAGTGTGGGGAGTAAGGCCAGAGCGTTACTCAGCTTCGTGTCGCTGGCAGCTGCCTCATTGCTCGGAATGTCAATAGATGTGAAAACCAAATTGATGTTGATAATTTTAATAACATTATGAAAATTCAAATTTTAATCCTAAAAGTTCTAAGGTTTCACTTTTGTTGCCAGTTCCTATAACTGGCAATCACTTTTTTTTTGTTAAAAAGTTACTCGAAGTTGTACCCATTAAAATTTAATGTATATATTACAAAATATCTAAAGATAGTAAATTAGGGGATGAATACTGTTTATTTGAATTTCACCCATTTAGCGTTAATCGATTTTAATAGAACTTGGACCATATAGGTGTATTTCCAATGAAAATAAAATAATATGGTGATCTAGTACTGATCAAATGGCAGGCAGTTGAGGGTAACTGCTCAACAGTGTACAGCACTTCCATGCGTGTCTTATTGACTGTCACCGATGGGATTGCGGCCATGAACACAGCGGAAGCAGTACTTAACAAAGATTGTATGCATTTGCAAATTTGCGCGGAGTCGTCATTTGTTTCCGCTTCTTCTCCGCTTCCACTATATTCATGGTTGTGGCCAAAAACCCGACTCGCAAATCATTGCATTTCTATCCGTATTTTTTTTTTAAACATTATTTCTATTCGTTGTTAGTGTCCTTCAAACGGCATTGTATCAGTTGAGTAGCGCGTTTAGAAGTTCTACTCGTAATAAATACAAATAAGGTACTGTTACTTACCACTAAAAATAATCATTACTAAAATAAAAACCGTCGACTTCAAGAGTTACAAAATTTAAACTAAAAAGCTAACAATAATATTTTTCATTATTTCATTTATTTTAAAGTGTCTGAGTTGGTATACCGTCCTTCGTAAACAATATGCCCTCAGTTAATGCTCTTTCCTTTAAAGGAATGAAAAATATAATTATAAATTTTTAGTTTAAGTTGTTTTTGAAGTTTTGTCGGTTTTAATTAATTTTTTGATTTTGTTATATCCGTTCGTGAGTTCGTCTGTCTGACATAGTGTTCCAATTTCTGCTGTTCTATCGATGTGAAAATTTTGTAGTTAGTACACCATTGATTTATATGAATCAGCGTTTGCCCTTGCTTGCGCCCACTGTGCGGCGCGCCGTCTACGTTATCTTATCGGCGATCTACTCGCGCAGTGTTAAAGATAACTGTGTAGACCACGCGAGCAGAGCCGCGGGCGGAAAGCTAGTTTGAAAATAAAATATACCCCATGTTACTCGCTGATAATGTAGCTTTCTACATGCTTTCTATAGATGAAAAAAATTTCAAAATCAGTTAAATAATTTTCGAGTCTAACAAACAAAAAATCAAATCTTTCCTTTTTATAATATTAGGTAGTGTATAAATATTAGATATACTTACATGTATAAATAAAGTATTCAAGTATGCTGAGCAATCGTCGACTGGTATTTTTGTTAGTACAAAGCGGTGATTTTCCAATTTTACACAATGATTTTTTTTAAATAATTGTAATCAATCACTTTAAGTGTCGTTGCGATAATGTGGTAATAATTTTAAATTATTTCATAACACAGACTGGTCAATAAATTAACTAGTTTACCCTTGAAAGCTCACAATGGCTGTTGTTTTCTATCGTCCTAATATCGTTTCATAAAACGAAATCATAAAACTTATTTATTTCTTGTTAGTACATAACGTGAAACAGTAATTATTCTAATATTATTATAATTTACAAAAGCGTCTTTATGTCTTTTCCTTGTTGATTCTTACTGAATAAATATGAAGCATAAATAACATAAATTGAACAATTTTTCAAACATATTTTTGAAATTACTCAGTACCATATTTTATTCATATTCGTGTCATAATAATGAAATGATTTATGATTATAAATTCATTGTTGAAGTATTTTAGAAAAACTTATTTGTTTTATGCAGTTCTAGCCACAGAGCATTAGAAGGTTAGAGTTGACACGTAGGCGGATACGCTGTCCCCTTCAAGTATGCGTACAATATTTGTTGTGTGTGTAATTATTTTTAGGACGCGTGTCTCCGAACGAGTACCGTCACATGACATCTCTAATCTACTCGATTCTCTGTGGTACTGACATTTGTTTATCATATATATACTTTTTCACGTATTCTAATGTGCACAGGACGTGATTTTTATTTTTGTGAATTTAAAAAAGAATATTTCGTGTATGTGAAGTTAAATATTTATGATGTATTAGCTACTTGTTGGCCATCGTTTTAAATTTATCACTAGATGGTGGCGGCATATCGCTTGGAACTTTTTTAAACAATCCTGATAAGAGGACGTCAACCAGATTACACTCAGGTCATAAACATCGGTTCAAGGATCTTTATGATTAGCGGTAGTTTTTATTTCACCATTTATTATCATCTTGTTTTCTCTCTGTTTTATTGTTTTTGATAATAATTTGTTTATGTCGATGATAAATCAATTTATTAACAGATAAAAACTTTGATATTTGAAAAAATGTGAATTTTTATGTTCTTGAAAAAAATACCGTTAATTGGAATTCTTTTCTCGACAAGCGTGAAGAAATTGGATTCTGGATTTGTCTCGCACTTGCCTAATGACATTGGGATATTAAGACAACTTTCTTATTATTTTTTTTAGTTCTACGTCTCAAAGAGGTGACAACAAAGCCAGTTCAGTCCTCTAATTGTTCACTCCAGAAACGTTTATTTAGATCTAGTTCAGGGAAAACATTTTCGTCCTTATCTTTAATTCTGATACAAAAGGGATAAACTGAATTAAATTTTCAAACCTTGTACCATATCCATAGTATCCATACCATATCAGCCCATTATGCCCCACTGAAGGGTCTTAGGTCTCTCCTCGAAGTGAGGGTGCTTGGAGCTTAATCCACCACGCTGCTCCAGTGCGGGTTGGTGGATTTTAACGACTGCCATCTAATGATGGCAACCAGGATGGACGGCTTAACGTGCTCTGTGAGGCACGGACTCAGTGATAGTCATGTCTAGTTCGCGTCAAACTTTATGACAGATCGGAATACAACGCTATAAGCGTGTTTGCGCGGGTATAGTCATACACCCCTCGCTCTACTGCGTCCCTCTACACCTAAAACTGGTTACTGCGACGCAACTTGTGCCTATGTTCACATCCGCCATAAAGTTTGATTGGAACTGCACTTAAGTCGGAAAAACTCATTGGTACATGATTGAGTTCAAACCATTTTGTAGTGAATTTGCAAATTATGTATTGAAATGTTCATAAAATAGCAGAGGGGAAAAAATTAACCATCATTCAGCTTTTTCCTACTTTGTAATCGTTCTGTATCTTAATCTATGTCTATAGAAACACAATGATTTTTTTAAATAAATGATTTTCATAACTAGCCTTTACTTTTAACTTTAAATAAATATATATTTTTTTAAATGAGCTTTTTCTTTCACAAACACCGAGTAAATCTACTCTGACGATACAGTCAAGGGTCGTTAGAACGTGGAATATGTGTCTCTTCTCTCTGTGCTCTAAATTTCATTAAATTTTATTTGATCGGTTATCTGAAATGAGGTATGCAACGTTTTCTTCGATATATGTTAGATATTCACATCATTATGTATCTATACATATGAAAAAAAAAAAACGATATGAAGGAATATTGAGATCGTATGACAATGCAAAATAATAGCTCAGAATAATATTGATTGTATGCTACTTTAATCGCATGTAGTTGAATCAGCCATAATTTTATTATTTGTCCTTTGATTATATAATGTCTGGATGGACCCTTGGAATACAACCTCAATGACAGGTCAACTTTTACATACTAGTGTGTGTGACTCATCAGACCACATACTACGCCATACTAACCATGCACAAATGCTCTGTGTGCGTGAATTATAACCGAACAGTTAGATATTTTTTTCTGCCATAAACTCTCTATCCAGTCAGACCCTTTACAATCAAAGTATTTATCGTTGTTATCGGCTTTCATTTTTTTCATACGTTAAAGCTTCTGGAATTATGAGCAATTTGGTTGTCGAGTTACCAAGTCAAGAAGATCACAGCAAAAATTAAAGCTGTATAAAAAATAATTTAAACAGCTGATTTAAGTATATTTTTATAGACTTTTGAATATTTTGCTATAAATTATATAACGCTAGAACATCAGACGGGGACAAGTGACATGAAATATTGTGACATAACATTCCACGTCACGCTTACGGTCGAACATCAAATGTCCCATCAACTTTTTTATACGTAGGAATCGCTTTAAATTACGGCATTGGAGGTTTGTAACTTTTTTCCCTTAAGTACCTCAACTCAAGCCGACAAGATGGTGATGTCGCTGAACAATAAAGAAGTTTTTACTTTTTCATTGTACTTAGGCACTGTTCAAATGTTAGTTGTGGGTTTTTGAATTTCATGGACTGACGAATTGCTGACGGACGACTGTCGTGTGTTTGGTTCGTATATACATTTTTAAATTTTTTAAATAGCCAACTCCTTGGCGTATCGAAACAACAAAAAAGATTTTTTTCAAATATTAATATGTGGATTTTAAATATTATGATACTACAATGAACGACAAAAAAAATGACTACCCACCTTTCTTTATTTCGAAGTACAGAATAAAAGATTTGGGTAAAAATGCATTAAAACTATTTATTGGAGAATATATTCATTTTGAAATTACTTGCATAGTATTCATAAAATGGTTTTTTTTCTTTTTGTTTTGAACGCAAAGATTTGGTTGAAATAAAGGTCCTCCTGAAAGACGAGTTCTTCTCCGTCATCTCTGTTCTATCAATGGTTCTATCTCCCTTTTTCACACATTGCGCTAAAGAAGATTTCCATTCAAGGACAACGCCCACAGTATTTTTTATGACATGTTTTTGAAGTTTAGTGTTTATGCGTAAAGCAATGTTCGTATGAGCTAATTCATATCTAATTATTTAAATCTCCGAAACTCAATACTAAATGCAATTAAAGATCATTCAGATGCACATACAAACTTATAGACAAGTTTAAGCTTCAACCAGTCACGAAATATCTGCATGATTTGGCAAAACACTAAGTTGACTAGATTTTTTAATTTCGTAACTGGTGCTTTTGACAATCTAAGATCTAAGTTATTATTTGTTTAAATTACAAATATTTTTTTTTCACGTAATATAAATGTCCTACATGACGTACATTTTTTGCAACACTTATACGAAATTTCAGTATGTGGAGCGAGAAGTTTGTACCGTAAAATATCTCAGTGGAATAACCTCGAACGTATTCGGTTGGTTGTCACGCGTCGCCTGTGGGAAGGGTGAACGACTCGTTTCTTTACTTAACTAAACAAATGTAGTAAAGTTAACTTAGAACTGTGTAATACACATTTACCAGTATAAGTACAGTATTTACCTTTACGTATTGTTGTGGAAGGTGATTCCGTGCGGGCGCTCAATACCTCTCTACTCGTTGGCTATCAAGTGCGTCTTATAGTATATTAAAGGTTCAAACGTTCTAGCTCTGTACAGAAAAATTGCATATTTAAACAGTTGCTCTTATGTTAAGAGCTGATGATAGACATCAAGCATATGCATGCTGATGGTTTGTTACTAATTATTCTTTGAATGAAAGCGGTTTCCTTTTTTACTACATAATTTATCACAACAGACTCGTAGTATTATTACGTTACCAAAAGGTCACCATTGATATTTTCTTGATATCGATTTTATATGAAAACATCGCAAATCGATAGAACGCATCGATGTCGATGCAGTTTAAAAAATTTATAATTTAGTTTTATATTACTAGTAAATATTGTTAGAAACACTAATGAACTCTCTCTGGTGTAAATAAATATTTGATTTGATATGAACATATTGCGATTCCCAAAAAAACGTGATGTGCCATAGATAATAATAATAATGACGTATACATTACAACAACGTCTAGGCCCCAAACTAAGCATTAGCCTATATTTTGGGTACCAAGCGAAGACACCACATACATATAACAACCAAGACCCGGTACCAGTATCAATATTCTGCATATAAATACTGACCCGATCTGGGATTCGAACCCGAAGATGTAGGAACAGTTAGATTTATTATCAGGCTTTGCTGTATTATTAATGCGAGAACCGTGACCGTGACCGACCAGAAATTCAACTGTGCTTTTCGTGAAATAAAAAATGTTTATACCTGTAATCATATAGGTACACATAATAAACTGATTTGTATGTCGATGTAGTAAACCGGTCGGCACTAGGGCAATGCAGCATGCTCAAAAGATATTTAAACGTACTTGCTTATCGAACCCTTCCTCTGAGATTACTTTTGTATTTTATACTGGTCCAATAGTGATACTAGGGGCAAATTGCAAATAATTTTAGTATTGTAATGCACAAATTATACTTCTACCTGTAGACCGGCCGGTTGACAGATTTGTTGCAACATTCTACCGATGTATGTATCAATTAAATGACGATTATTACAATTTTTCAGCATGATTTAATCAACTGTTTAAGAGTGTTCGCATGCAGCTGCATCACCAGCCAAATTTGAAATTTTTTTTTTTTTTAACGATTAGTGATCGGATACAAAGTGGTTTTTGTTAAAATTTAAAATAATATCGCGGGAAAGAATTTTTATATAATTTTCCTTCGTGTAGAAAGTCCCAAAATTAATAAGTCAACATTTCAAAAGAACAGTTAAGAATAGTTACTAAATATATGCTTTTTCGCAGGATTATTTTTGTTGTTAAATGGATCACAAAAAGCCACTTTGCATACAATCGCGGCGTGCACTCGTCCTCGGAATAATTATATACTATATGCAGGTGGATTATGTGAAAAAATATTGAATGAGTCGGTGCAAAAAGTAAAATTGAATCAATAATATTGCATTAATAATAATAATGATACCTAATAATAATAAAGCTTTATTTAATTCTATACAAAAAATAATTGTTTCAATGAAAAAGTAATCAAAAAATACTTAAATATTACAAATTGTTGCTTGTATATATTATAGAATTGATTAAATAAATTAATTATTATTATTAATAAGTGATTAAGTAAATTAATTATTAGTTAAAGTAAATTGGTTTAGGCTTTTATCCGAAGGGTGCTTCGCGTAAAAGCCTCTTCCACGGAGTACCACATATATCTATCAGTGGCTGTAGTGAGCCATTGTCGACCTGCCGCCGTTACAACTATTTCATCTGCCTATCTGGCACTTGTCCGACCTCTCGTTCTAGTGCCTCTGGGTCCACTCCATCTCATTAATCTTATGGTGTATCTGTCGTTGTTGTATCTGGCCACGTGAACTGCCCGTTTCCATTTTCTTTGTAGTGAGAAAGTTAAAGCATCAGTTACTTATGTTTTCTTGCGAATATCCATATTTTTAACCCTGTCTTTTAATTTTATACCTAGGCAATTTCTCTCCATTTTGGTCTGAGTAGTTTAAATATTGTTTTTTGTTTTAAAATCGATTATCCAAGTTTGACAACCATAAGTGAGACATGGTAGTATTTCTGAATCCATAACTATCTTCTTCGTTGGTAGTGGGAGTTCGATTTGAATATTGCCTTTTGAGGCCAGTACTTCGAGCGATCGCAATTCTTCTGTGTACTTCTTCTATTTTTCTTTCTTTGTTGAAAGAACTCTGTTTGTCTAGATAGATGTAACTTTGTACAAACTCGAGAGGAGTGTTAAATACCAAGATGGATGTCAATTGGTGATTAGTCATAACTTTCGTTTTATCAAGGTTCATTTCTAATCCAACTTTTATACTAGCCTGATTTAGGTAGTTTATTAATAGGCTCTGATAATCGTTATGATTATATGAATTTGCCAGTTAGGCACATCTGGATTACGATTGCGCCATGCAGAACAAAAAAAACTGTAATAGCTCTCCTCAGCTGTATACTGAGTATAAGCGGCGTCAGTACATAGTCAATCTTGCCCCATATCACAGAACGTTTAAATTATATTATGTGGTATGGGGCAATTGTGCATAGTGATTGTTTTTGAGGAAACGAGCAAATATGTTTGTTTTGTAGAATGCCTACGGACCCTCTTTTTGCGTTTTTTGA
This sequence comes from Luffia ferchaultella, assembly GCA_949709985.1. Lineage (NCBI taxonomy): Eukaryota > Metazoa > Arthropoda > Insecta > Lepidoptera > Psychidae > Luffia > Luffia ferchaultella. The sequence continues at coordinate 3,416,257 of OX453241.1, forward strand.
TACCTACGCACTTGACCGTTTTATTTTTCTAACCTGCAACCTGTACTTCACTAATTAGTACCTACATAAGACTAGCTCCATTTGATTGGGCCACTTCACTGTTATATTTCCACGTACCGAATAGACAGACACAATAATATTTAGTCATGTATAAGTTGTGTTGCGATTTTCAAATTTATACAATGTAATTTAATAATTTAATACACCGAATATATATATCTAACTAGAGAGACTTGCTAACAGTTTATTTATAATACATATAAAAAGCTCGGCTAAATATTTGTTTATTACATCGCGATATAAAAAGTTCAATGCATCCACACGAATACACGGTTATCGACCTTTAACATTAAGTTACCTATCACCGCGACATTTTTTTTGTAACTGGCATAATAAATGAGATCTGTCACGTTTTGGTATAAAAAAATGATCTATATAAAGCCACTCACGTACCTTAAGTTAACGAACAAATTAAATAGCTTATAATTGCGTATTTAACAAACCTTTAATTTTTATGCTATTTCGCTTTGTGATCAATTTTCATTCAAAAACATTATTTTCAAGATCACAACAACACAACCATCATCTTTTAATGTTGCCTCACTACAAAATACCTCCCAAAGCCGCCAATTTTACGTGTGTACAAGGAAAACAAAATATTATTTGCTTGTTTTACACTCATGTAAATAAATCTATAGAATAATAAATTCTTGCTGTAACAGCTAACTTTAATACGTTATGTATTAAGGATTATGAGTGCTTTTGTAGCTATTTTATACCTTCATTGAAATTACATTAATAATTTACTAAATAAAATCGGAATTTTAAATTAACTGATCTCATAGTGTCATAGTGTCGTGATAGCCCAGAGTGCAACGAACCTGTCTCAAATTTATAAGGCCATAAGGCCATGGTTCGAATCCGGGCGTGTACCAATGAGTTTTTCTGACTTAAGTACATTAACTATCACTGACTCCGTGCCTCGGAGAGCACGTTAAGCAGTCGGTCCCGGACGCTGTCAATAGAAGGCGGTCGCTACAATCCCCAACCCGCAGTGGAGTAGCGTGGTGGATTTAAGCTCCAAGCCCCCCTCCTCGCCCTGGGGGAGGCCTAAGCCCTTGCAGTGGGGTAAAATGGGCTGATGATGATGATGATGATGATCTCATAGTGTATAAGGTGGAATAAAGAGGAGAATGGGTTGTTTCTATCTCCGAACAGTTCTGTTTTCCGATGCAAATCTCAAACACGGTAGCCGTTGACCCCGGTACGTGACCGACGACATTTTGTCGGATGACCCCCCAGCGAGAGTGCAATCGTGTGCATAATGTAAAATATCTCAATTTCTCACTTTGGAAATTGCGTTTCGTGTTTATAGTATTGTTTTTTTTTTATTTACTGTAAACTTTCTTTTCCTATGGGAAATCGTTTTGACGCTTTACGATTGTTCGTATATAATTTAAAAACTTATCAAATTCGTGTCGGACGCGCGTTAACAAATTATATTTACAACGAAGCAATCACCTTCTGATCAATTAATCAGCAATCACAGAGAACTTTTGTTGTCAACTAAAACTTAAATATATCAAAAACTTGTCAATGCATCTTTCAAAACAATTTTCGTTGAAATTGTTTGTTAAGTGCTGTTTTTTTTTGCCATGAGTTGCGTTTATTTTTTACTTCTTACTAAGAATATGGAAAGCCACTTCTGAATAATGTAGTTTTCATAATTTCTCTACTGAATTGTATGGAGGTTTATATAAGACATCTGCCTGTGAAAGTTCAACAGGATTGATGGAAAGATGGCGGAATTGAAAGCCTGTGATTTAAGGAGGAACAATCAGTACGAAATCATACGGATTCACTTTTTACCATTTGATCAAGGAACCATAAAAAAGATAATTAATTTATTATTACATAAAAAAGAGAATTAATTTTACAAATTTCTCTTTTAAATGTTGCGTTTTTATATAATATATGTATTAATATTTACGTTAAAACTACATAATTGCTAGAACATTGAAAAGTGCAATCTAATAATGCACAGTTAATATAAGTTACTAAAAATATTTAACCGTTCGTTATGTAAATTTTTGATATTTAAATTAATCAAAATATAAACACATTATAACGGTACACTCCGATTAAACGAACCATGTTGAGTACATAATTTATGGTCATTTTTTATGGTTATCGAACATTGAGTTTTAACTTTTTTTTTGTTACAGATGACAGCAGCCGGGAAGTGGTTACGTCAGAGCAACAGGTCAGTGATGTCATTTACAGTTTATTATAAATTTTAATAAGTAGTTTTAAGTAGTTTTCAAGCCATAAAATACACCTCGATTACGTTCCTACCTACTCAGGGCAAGATAATAATAGTACGTAAGAGACTGCCCACATCCTAGTACTTTCGAGATTTTTTTGAATAATGAACTCTGAATAAAGGTGTAAGCACCATGTAAGCACATTAAAATATCGATACCGTTTTTAAATTTTCGCACGTAACCAAAAATGAAAACTTGTGAATCAGTAATAATAATAATAATACCTGGGACATACCACACAGCATCATCTAGCCCGAAAGTAAGCAAGTATTATGCTTGTGCTATGGGTTACTAGACAACTGATATACATATTTAAATATTCTTTATAATATATGCATATTAAATATTTTATACCCAGACACGGAAACAAATAGACATGTTCATGCACACAATTATTTGTCCCGGGCGGGAATCGAACCCGCAAGCCTTGGCTCCGCAGTTAAGGTCTTTAACCACTCAGCCAACCGGTCAGTCATACTACTAGGGTTACAAGACAACTGATATACACACTTATATATTCTTTATAATACATGCATACATTGTGATGTATACGTTATTATTATTATATTATATTATTATCATAAAAGTACGAATAGACTAGAAGCCCTCTCTGCGTTTACCGTCTAAACACTCATGCTCTAGTTAGCTGGTGCAAGATGGCGAGTTTCAGTTCGCGAGGTCCCCGCGCGCCGGTTTTCATCCCTACGAAATTGCGTTTTACATTTTCGATAGTCTATAAAGTGACATTTATGACTCTATTAAAACCAAACGCTGCTGTCAAATTTATTTACTCTATGACATATATTATATAAATATTTTACACCGCATAGACATGTTCGTGCACACAAATATTTGTCCCAGGCGGAAATCGATCCGCGACCTTTGGTTCTGCTGTTAGGGTCTGTATCTATTCGGCCGATCGATCAGTCTGTGTGTTTCCATTATTATGATGGTGAAAAGTTTTAAAGTTTTGACTTCAAAAGCCAATGTAACGTGGATTGGACTGAATCAGTTTAGTACGAACCGAATTATATCTCAGCCTGTGAGTAGTATACATTCACTTTAGGGAGTTTATGGTTTATACCAAGAATTTCTTGTCCTTTTATTGACTTCTACCCCTTCTGACTTCCTGCCCACTTTCTTATCCTGACTTATATTGACCGATTGGTCGAGTGACTCGAGACCCTAACTGCAGAACCAAAGGTCGCGGGTTCGAGTCTCGCTCTGGACAAATGTTTGTGTGCATGAACATGTCTATTGGTTCCGTTTCTGCATATGTATATACGTATGTATTATAAAAAATCTAAGTATGTACATCAGTTGTTTATTACCTGTAATACAGGTTCTGCCTAGTTTGAGATTATATGGCCGTATGTGAGATGTACCTGGTAGGTATTATTATTATTACCTTTTATAAAAGTACGAATACGTTCGGACGCTGCTGTCAAATTAATTTACTTTATGTTCATATCCACAGAGCATTAGAATAGGTTAATGTTGGCACTGTTGGTTTGTATTCGGTTACGCTGTCTCCTTCAAGTAAGCAATATGTTGCATACTTAAGACAGATCTCTTAACCTAAACTTCAAAAAGGGGCTTCTAATGCTTCTAAGGCTTCCAAAGATGTAAGTGAAAGGGATGAACGACTTAATTGCTTTCTAAATCTGAGACAAAACTGTTTACGTATGCGTCACATTTTTACTTATATTTGTTTTGTGAGTAATTATTATTTATGCGACACTTGTCTCTGAACAAATACCGTCATATCGCACCTCTAACCTAATCGAATCTCTGTGTTCATGCCATTCTTTTATGTTCTGTGCATACGTCGTTCATATAGTCATATTTCTCTTTTGTATGCCCGGCGTCGGTTGCAATAATAATTTTAATGGATTTTATTTACTGCTTATTTACGGCTCCGTAGTTCCTTTATAGAAGGGTTATCATGAATTGCTTCATCATCATCATCATCATCATCAGCACATTTTTACCCCACTGCAGGGGCTTAGGCCTCCCCCAGGGGGAGGAGGAGGGCTTGGAGCTTAAGTCCACCACGCTGCTCCACTGCGGGTTGGGAACTGTAACGACCGCCATCTATTGACAGCGTCCGGGACCGACTGCTTAACGTGCCCTCCGAAGCACGGTGTCAAACTCATTGGTACACGCCCGGATTCGAACCATGGCCCTATGAGTCCTTATAAATGAATTGCTTATGAAGTTGTTAATTAGGGTTCCGGACCTCAAAAGGCAAAATGAACCCTCATAGTATCGCTTAGTTGTAAGCCGTATATCAAAACTTCGTTTCTCTGGAACACGTGGAAGTTTCAAGTTAAATAAATATCAAATACTAAAATCGACGGTCCCATAAAGCTGTAAAAAATCAAACTTCGCAACGCAACGCAACGCAATCAGAAAATACGGGCAATCATGGCGTATATTTTGACACTCGCAAGTGAATCAAAACTTATAGATTACTTCCTGTTTACGTAGGGTCATGAAATTTGACAAATAGCAAGCCTCACAGCACAAGTCAAGTCAAAAATCCGAAAATCGTTAACTTATTATATCACATAAAAAATATTTTTTGAGTTTACCTACAAACTTACATTTCTTTGGTAAATATTGAATACAAATATGTATATCGTGTATATATACGGAACCACCGGTGCGCGAGTCGCCCTTGACCAGTTTTTTTTATACAATAACGTGTCACATATTCCATTCACGCTTACGAAACAAATTCAATTTAGCACTTCGGACGTCGTCGTCTGTTAATTAATTTTAAGTAGTTTTCGATGGATTACAAAATATGCGTGCGTATGGGATTAGTTTTGGAATTTAGCACTACGAATTGCTCGTACTAACAAAATATTTATTTCATATTTATGGAGGTCAACTAAATGGTAAAACCAGGTAAAACTTTAATGGTTATTCTACCCAATATATTGCAATAAATGGAACTTGTGGAACATGCATGTCAGGTCACGCATAACGTGGTTACATATCAATTCCAAAATTAATGTCATAAACCAAAACTATGAGTTTGTTCAGAGTTGAACTAAGCATTATTTTGTTCGGCTACAACCAATAAACTAGTTGACTCTAGATAGTCGTATGATTCGGAAATATGATAATTATTTTAAAACATCTATTCAATGATACTTCGCTTGAGAGGATATGTATTGGTTCACTTTCAATTCACATGGCAACTTGGAAGGCACCTTCAATTTATATATTTTTTTTTAATTTTAAGTAATTATAAACATTTATATATGTACTAAATTTAAGCCCTGTAGTTCTAATGGCGTCTGAATAAAATAACTTAGTTAATAAAAATCCCGAAGGACAAATGGAGATGGAGATACTATAAGGATTCTTTTTCGAACTATGGATCCTGAAAATGACAATTCTTACAGTTTTTCGAAATTTTTCTAAAAACTTAAATTATAAGATGCTCCTTAAATGTCGAGTCTCGAAGACGAACGTTGCTTTGTTACCGATTCCAAAGAATATAGATTGATATGTACTTCCTTCAATTACACAAAAAGAAACTTCACCTAATTCCACAAGGACTCCACAGATGATCACAATTACAAACAAAAAAACTCCGTTGGAGTAGGTACATAGCCCCTCAAATTAGTAAGCTGATGACTGTGGCATTAGGCCGGCCATATCTATAAGAAGAATGTCGGTCGAAGGGGTAGAGAATTCTCGAATGGAGACCACAGAACGCCCTCTAGCCAGTTGGCCTGACGACTTGAAGAATTTGGCTGGAAGTGGCTAGATACGGAAGGTAGAGGACCGTCGAGTTTTGGCTTGGGGTCCAGTTGTGGACAGAAAAGTTATATCAATTCTCTACTACCGCATACCGTTATTTTGCATTCAGCTCTTTAACTATGTCTCGTGCTTCAAGTCATTCCCAACCAGTCTGTTTCCTTTATTTATTATAATATTACAAATCATACGTAAAATTGCTTCCATCATTTAACTTCATCATACCTAAGGAACTAAGTATGCATTAAAACTAAATATATCGTAATGAAAATAAAGACCGTCCGTCCATTTACTAATGAAGGTAATTGGCTAAGGCATTGTTACGCCGCGAATTGGTGGCTCAGGTGCGTTTATGAAGGCCTTCAGTTACGCTATATCATTAAGGAGCAAAGTAATGAATGTATGTAATCTAACGTTTATGGTTCCCCTCGAACATATTATTTTTAAGTGACTCTTTGGCTTTGAATTGTGTAACTTTTCAGGAAGAATAACGGAAGGTTTTGAAACATTCTATAAGTATGTTCTCATTGTCAGTTTTCCCGAGTGACGGGTCGTATGAAAGAAAATTGAAAATTTAGAAAATAAAAAAAAAACCCAGATTATAGAAGTCGGAAAAAAAATTTTTACTGAAAAACACACATTTGAATACATACAAACACTAAAGGATAAGAAAAATTCTTCAGCAAGACAAGCGTTTGACAGATAATGCAAAGCGATTGTCAAGAGTTTCGGCACTGTTATAGCAAATATCTAATGATTTCATAACTTTGTATTGTCTAAATGCAAAAAAATGTATACTATACATATATACAGTATAAGTAGGTACATTTAAATAGCTATGTGACAACAAAAAAGTGAAAAATATATATATATATATATATATAAACCGCCGACCAAATAACGCTACTTGATATTTCGATATATCCATTGTGAAGTAAATTTTATTGTGACAAGTATTTAAAATTGGTACTGGAAAAGATTTTGAAATCACATTGCACAAAATTTTATTTAAAACAATGATAATGATATATGGTCTGTCTAATCTCAGAGTTTGTCATTTTGCTCGGCTTTTCAATAGTTTCGAAGTACCAGACGGTCTATTTTCATGATTATGTTATCTAAGTCATAAATCTTGTATTGAAAGTAAATTGAGGCTTATATTAATTCCCTAAAGAAGTCCAGACAAGACAATATATTAACAAAACCCAATACGTACCTATTTGTAAACTATAGAAGTTTTACTTCCTAGGCGTCAGAAGCTAACCATTTATGGACATTACCTAACGTTAATCATGCATGTCTAGAATCCATAAGGGAAATTGGCCCGTTTTAATGCCTTCGTGTCACTGATTTAAGTGTTTGTGCTTAACGGATTTTAAATTGAATGGCGATAGTTAAAGTGCGGTATCATTGTTTATTGTATAGTACGGTGTTTTTCATTATCTCAGTGAAATCGATGATTACCGTTGTACTTAAAGCTAATTGGTCGTTAAGTTCACTACATATTATAAAATAAAGTCCCCCGCCGCTGTCTGTCTGTCTGAACGCGATAAAGTCGAAAACTACCGAACGGATTGGCATATTGTTGACACCAATGGACGGAGTGATTCAAGAGGAAGGTTTATGTGTATAATTTATTAATGTTTTGTGGAAATTAGTTTGACGATTATTGTAGAAGTCGGAAAAAAATCAAGCCAGTTGGAAGCTTTCATCGAAAACGCTGCCTAATTTCTTTGAGATATAACAAAGTAATAAATGTTGGAATTTCGTCTTTTTTATAGGACTAAAGAAAAGTTCGCGATGGCATATGTCTATCCTTTATGGATAGCTTACTATACTTATTTTTATGTTTAAAAAATAGTGTCATATGATGAGGTAATTGGAAAGCAATTTATACGGATACAGTATTAATCTTTATCAAATTATATACGATATTTACATTCAGCACTTCATGAACATTATGATTGCCTTTGAATGATATTTTCTATTCGTATTGCTATGCTCGTCTCTTTTTCCAAAATTATTGACATACATTGTCTCCGGCGGGAATCGAGCCTGTGATCTTTGGTTCTGCATTTAGGGTCTTTGACCACTCGGCCAACAGCTCAGTCTATGAATGGAAAGGTATATGATTCAAAGTATAAATAATACGGCACGGGGTTCTGTGTGTCACTTAGTAAAACACATGACAAGTTCTTTCTACGTCTATTCCTTTTTCACAAATGGCCTTCACTTCGTTGTCATCGTTCGACTAACTTAAATCGCGTTCTTTGCTTGTCAAGCACATACATTAGAAGGTTCTGTCGTTCTAGTTCTTCTTGACAATGTAACACCGATGGAGTAAATATAAACAAAGTACATATTATTTAAATACTTTAATGGAACGCAGCCACAGACAAAACGAGAATTTGGAATGTATTGTTATAAAAAACAATGATGCAGCTATCGTGTGTTATTAGTTCATAGATCAATATGAATGACATAATTATTGTCTGATCATCTAAAGAAAGCTTTACGGAACGTACAAAACAATAAACTATTTGAGAAAACAATAAATAAAACTCTTATTCAATAAATGTGTTATTAGATCAGACAGTGGCTTAGCGACTAGGGTTGCTAGCTCTCAAAATTAGTTTTTCGGGATTAAATGGAAAGAAAGTCGGGGTGGGAAAAGTAAAAGCCGGACTTCTTGAAAAACATCTCGAAATAAAACAACAAAAGATGAAAAATTTCCACTGCAAATTAAAATAATACTCAAATAATTAATAATAACTAATAATAATAAAATAATTAAAAATATACATTTTTTTTAAAATGAAGCTGACAGAAATATATTACAGATCGTACAACAATTATTCGACGAAAATAAAATAGGATCTGATAGTGACCCACATATTATGCATTTAATGCTGTTCCTATAAGAATATATATTTTGAGATTTACCATATTATAAAAGATTGAAAATCGGGACAATTAGCGTCCCGCGAATCCTGTCGGCGGGACGCGGGACATAGTGGCCTGAAATCGGGACAGCTGGCAACCCTACTGGTGACTTGAACGTATGTCCGTCCTTCTTTAACAAGGTTGTCAGCTGAGTCGTTAAAGCAAAAATGACCGCCCGCTTCGACCAAACGGCAGATACGGTCGCTGGTAACCCACTAGTTGTGTTCGCGAAGCATTCAGTTTGAAGGCGAGGAACTATTTGTAAATTTTCCTCTATTCGCAATATTTTATGCAATACTTGATGTTGTTTCATTAAATTCCGTTTTAATATGCTTTTTACAAGGTTAACGAGAATAGGTATATGTTAAAGATCTTATGTCTTCACTAATCAGATTAGGTATAAATAAATTCTTTCTGCGATACCCGACACGGAGAATGATAGATGCGGAGGCAAACACATGGGTACCTAAGTAGGTCAATGCAGTCGTTGACCACGTCTGTCATCAATTATTGTGCTAAGTACCACCACCTTGACATCCGCCCACTGTACCGATACAATAGTATCCTTAAATAGTCGTTATTTTAATGAAAAAGTTAGTGCAAGCTTTATCATCTGTACAAATATAATTCCAGGTGCAAGGTACAACGTGTATAGATTTGCGGTATTACTACATAGCCATATCGATATACAATTCATGTGACATACATGTCGTGATAGCCAAGTGGTAACGAGCCCGATTCTTGTTTAGAAGACCGTGGTTCGAATCCCAGGGCATGTACCAATGAGTTTTTTCTAACTTATGTAGGTACATACCTATCACTGACTCTGTGCCTCGGAGTCACTCAGAGAGCATGTTAAGCCGTCGGTTCCGGTTGTCATGGCACATGTTACAATCTATCAACCTGCATTAGAGCAACGTAATGGATTAAGCTCCAAGCTCCTCACCCAAGAGGGAGGCCTAGGCCCCAGCGGTGGGGCATTAATGGGCTGATGCTATGATATGACATACATGTTACATTATTAAAATAGTTGGGGTAAAATTGTATACCTAATTCTAACATGAACATAGAAAATCACTCGAACTCAACGAAACGCCGAAGACTGGTTTCTGAACGCTTCGGTACTGTGCAACGGGACAAACGAATGTGAGTTATTAGCATTTCGCCGGGAGTCGGCCCCGCGAGCGCAGCCGCTATCCATCAAAGTGATCTATGATACATGCGCCAACTTCCTTGCACACGACGAGGGATGCTACATGTACCTATACATAGCCAACTCAATGATTTACTTAATCCCATTTATCCATCCATGTTTAAATAAGGGCCGTTTCAACTAAAAAAAGTTTCTTTTAAGGTATTTTTTTAGCAAAATGTTACATTGTTGGTTCTGTTCTCGCCTAGTGTAAAAGAGGCGTGCACTGTATCTATAGCGGTTTCCAAAAATAAAGCGGAAAACGTAGTGCGCGCCTCAAGATGACATGTAAATTTTCGGGTTCATTTCTTGACTTTACTAAGACACTGACCCATTTAAATATCGATGCATTTATCTGTATAATATAGAAATACAGATATGTCAGAAACCTGTCTACAAAAAAAATTATTTAAAAACTAATTGAATGACAAGTTCTTTAAGTAAAACTTTAAATACATTAGAGTAAATGTTTTCTTTCACATTAATAGTAAAACTTTCAATAGTGATAATAGTAGAATCGGTTAAAAAGTTCAGTGTTGAACTTTTAAGGGGCGAAGTGTTTGATAATAGGATAGTAGGAATATGGGCGTGTCATTAGAGCTATTATTTTTTTCTAAAGTTACTGATAATGTGACTCCATTACGTTAAGTTTTGATTATTTTACAGGAAACACTCTTTAAAAAATTATTTTCTAAAAATACATTTGTGTATACATGATAGAAATTACTATTCACTGAACCCTGTTCTAGGCGTGACTTTCTATGTACTTGACCGCGTTGTAGTTTCCGGATCGATATGCCAAGTTCATTTTATGGTTATTAATGATATGAGACAAGTAAGTTAGCATATCTAATTTGAAATGTCAACGTTTAACAGTCAAGGATACAAACGATTCGAGTTCAATGACACCCGATTTTGTTGAATGAAATGTTACGCTGTCAAATAGAGATTACACTATTCGTTTCGATCGTAATATTATTTTGTGGTGTAATTCAAATCGGTTAAGCAATACAGTAAACAGGACATGGTGAAGCAAAGCATTAGTTTTTATTAGCACGCATAAAACGAAAGTGAATCGAACTAAATAGGTATCTATCTATATGAGTAGATTGTTTGTAGTTTTATTTTTATTTTATAAGCTTTCATATGAATTACTCGAACAAAATAGGAATTTATAGTTTTTGCGATAATAAAAAATATTTTTTATCTAAAATATTAAAATATTAACCTTGTGGTTTATACACATAAATGTCAATAAAAAACTAATCTAAGTACTTGCTCTGAGGCGATACTTATGTGATGCAAAAAACCGCATCTAACTCAAATTTGTTTCTCTAAAACAGGTGGGCGTTTTAGAGGAACACATCTATTACACAGGTACAATGCATCGCTTTCTGGTTATACATGTCTGCAGGTCTAGTCTGACTGGAGTCGTAACTATATTAAATAAAAAATATATAAAAATATTGAACTAGCCATTTTAGACAATACGCCTACTGCGGCGCCTCTAGTAGCCTTAACCGTAAAATATGTAATACTTATGTAATACAAAAAACTAGATCAAACTCTGCCCAGTCATTTTAGAAAATATATAATCTACAGCTGGTGCTGGCTAATTCATTCGTTCATAATGCACAGTTACACATTTGCGCCAAATCCTATACTTACCATATATTTCTTTTCGTTATGATAAATTCTCGGATTAATTTTATTACACCATAAAAGGTTTGTACCGTTGCGTTACTGTTGAAATATCGATTTTTATTAAAGACACCGCTTATAATCAAACACTGTAATTACTAAACGTAATCTTTCGTTTGATTACACGCGAAACCGGTAGTAACCAGTTTGCGTATTAACTTCGGCGTTAAAGCTCTTATGAATGAATTATGCATGAGTGACTACATGTAACAAAATGTTTTTTTTATGTTACACTGAATTTATAGCCAAATAAATAAGAAACAGCGGTACGGGATGTTAAGAAGAAGGGAAGTGTTCATGAATGAATAGTAAAAATAAGCGAAGCAGACTAAATTAAGAGCTATAGAGTAACATGTTGTAGTGAGATTATATCCTGTGACTAACACGAAATAAACGTACCACGAAAAAGAATTTTGTTCGCTGTTGTAGGAAGAGTGGTTGCGCTAATCGATATATTGTAACGTCTAAGTGTCTAAGCATGTCGATGTTTTATAGAAAACTCGAATGATCACGCGGCTTCACAAACATATCGACAGAATGCAGAAATAACTAGAAATTCGAGATAAAAATAAATCTTTTTGGGGCATATATAAGGAGTTTTTTTTAGAATCAGAAGCAAACACACCTGCTAGTGCGATACAAGTGCGATACTAGTATTTTGTTTCGTAATAAAGTACCATTAGCCGGTAACAATATTTAATGTCCAACCTAACCGAAACCTTTGAATTTTAATTTCTTTCGACCGGAACCGCAACTGAAAGCCGAAATTTTGCAGCCCTACGGAAAAGTTTATCATGAATATTAACTGACCTAAAAGGACTCAGCAAAAATTTTCTACCACTCTTCAGCAATTTGAAACTACATATCGACCCTACGTCAAATTGTCAACCAAAAAGTGAAGGGGTTTTTAGTATTAAAAATAAGTTTAATTCAAAGTTATATTTCTTTTTCTCATTCAATATTAAATATCAATGGCTTTGCCATGTTTTTCAAAAAGGCATATTGAAAAATCTAAGTATATTTACCAGTGTCAAGTCTAAATTTACGTCCTGGCGGGACAGACCTGCTCTGCTCATGCGGCGTGCTTATTGCGACATGTTAAAATTTATTTCGGTTTGAACCGAAAAATGACCTTTTTTTTCGGCCGAAACCGAACTTATGCCAAAAGATGAATTTTTCTTGAAAGTATATAATAGCGGCAGAAAGTGTTGAAAGCCTAAAACGAAACCAAATATTCGGTCGGATATTAATTAAAATTACATGGACGCGACATCACCATAATTGTATATGGTCCGTTAATTTTGTTACGAATTGTCACATTATTCAGTTCTACCAGTCTTTTTCATAGCATTTTTTTTTGTGTTTTTGTTTGAATGACGTTTGGCCCATACTTAGGTGTGGTGGACAACCGATCAATAGTGATTGTCTATGGCTTCACTGCGTTTTTTTTTCTTTTATGGAAAGTTACCATAGATAATCAATAAAGTATAATAAATGCAACGATATCAACTAGTATTTTAATTTTATATTGAATTTGTTCTACTAAGGTTGATAACGACCACTTAGCGTAGTGGGTAGCGACCCTGCCTACGAAGCTGGAGGCCCCGGGTTCGAATCCCAGGTCGGGTCAGTATTTATATGATGAATATTGATACTGGTACCGGGTCTTGGTTGTTATATGTATGTGGTGTGGTGTCTTCGCTTGGTACTCAAAACACAAGCTAATGCTTAGTTTGGGGCCTAGACGTTGCTGTGATGTATGCGTTATTATTATACCTAATTAAATAAATGTATCAAATGATATCTTAAATAAACTAGGAATTTCTCCACCTCGTTTAGGTTGTTTTGAGATCCGGATTTGTAAAATAATTTCCAATATTGTGTAGTTAAAGCCATTTCAATTTAATAGATTAATCCAAATTTTCTTATGGGGTGCATGCACATATGAGCTTTCCGGAATCATTTCTGAAATATTTCTCAATATTGAACTATTAATTAATAATAATACCTGGAACCTTGCACACAGCGCCATCTAGTCTGAAACTAAGCAAAGTTTGTATTATGGGTACCAGACAACTAATATACATACTTTAATAATGTTTTTTTTAATAATATATACATATATATTTGACACAGGTATTAGAAAAGACTGATAAGTGATTACTTGACGCTAGTGATGAATATCGCATATCAATCGAAATGAATAAAATTTAATTAGGGACATGTGTGCCTACAAGAGATTGATACGATCTGAACGGTCAGAGAGTTTTGGCCGGAAGCGGAAATGTGGTGCAATAAAATTCAGGAAATCCCTGTCGTAACGGAAACTGTAACACCACGATTCACAATGTCAATGCTATGATTTTTAAAATTGTGTACAAAAACTTTGCTCAGATCGTTAATGAATACAAGTTCCAATGTTATAGACGTTAGAATTCTACACCTTTTCACTTCTATAACATTTTTCTCTAACTCTAACCATTTTTCTACAATAGCTAACGAACCCGATTTCATGGATTTGAAGCCTATACCGCACCGATAGAAGAGTCATTTTCAATGACAATATTTTATTACTGCTTTTGACTCTTTGCCAGTAATGCAGATTGTTGCGTAATTGCCTTATTACATTTGCGTACAGTAAATTAATTTGAGAGCAGCGTTTGGTTTTAATCATGTTTTAATAGAGTCATAAATATCAATTCACAGTATCGAAGTGACATTACGTAATTTTGCGGAGTTGGCGGAGATTTCTTGCGGGTGAAGACGGCGCGCGGGGACCTTGCGCACTAAAACTCGGACTAGAATTGGCCATCCTGCACGAGCTAGCTAGAGTATGAGTGGTAAGACGGTAAACGCAAAAGAGGGCTTCTAGTCAATTCATACTTTTATGGTAAATAGACTTTCATTGCAGAAAGGCGGTTTTTTTTCCTTCTGCTAAATCTATAAAAATGTAAAAAATGTTTTTGTCGCTGTGTGTTGATCTGACTTTTGCTTAACCACGGACTGCATAGAAAGATTTGTAGTTCATGAAAGGGAGAGGGGCGCCACCAGGTATTCTCGTACTACCCAGGAAAAGATCTAGGACCGCCTCTGCCTACGTAGATCGACAAAATGCTATTTGTATTCACAGGCATAGATACACCACCTGGCTATATTAGCGAACAAAGTGCGTCGCTATATAAATGTCTCGTAACTCACGCACACATTGCTGCACATTACGTATAGATGAGAAACTGTCAAAAACGCTTGTGATACAAGAAGGGTACATTGTACCCTTTGGAACGTTAACGATGTTCAGAGTGTACCTAATGTATTGAAAGGGTCCATCTTATAAATTTATACCTCTGTCGAATAGTGTTAAAATCATATATAACTTCCTAGCGACCTTGAGTTCATTAGTTTAACCAGGCAACCGGCTATTCGGTTCATGATCTACTTTCGTTTCGTTATTTTCAGTGTACCCTCTAATTAATTGGTAGTACTTTGTCCGTCATAAACTTAGGATAGCATAATAATCAGATTGAAGCATCTCTAACATCGAAACGATCGAATAGGTACGTGAGCAAAATATCACACTCACTGGTGTATATTTGGTTTGTGTGTATATTTTTTGCTCATATTTTTGTTATCACAATTCGGTATATCTATGAACATCCATGGTCATAAATTAAAAATTATTGTATGACACAGAAGATGTGTGTCAGAGAGCAGTCGGTTTTGCATCTCACCGGCATAGGAGTACGTTGACCTTTTATAATGAACTTTTTGTACTATCATGGTGTACTGTGCATTGGCACGTACGTATTGTATGTATAATTATGTTACAGCTATACTGTAGTTTTTTAGACTATGTAACTCGCATGTATCCGTTAAAACGCTAATATGCGTATTTGCCGTAAGTATAAATCAAGCTTATAAAATAATTAATTTTTACATTACCTCATTTGTTTTCGGTAATATTGTCACGTTAGATAGGACGGAAGTTCTTAGGGTTTGTGACTTATGAAGACAAAAAAAAACCCGGCCATCGGACTCGCACACGAAGGGTTCTGTACCACCGTACAATATAAAAAAACACATTTCTCATATTTATTATAATAATATATAATAATAATAATAACGTATACATACAAAAACGTCTAGGCCCCAAACTAAGCATTAGCTTGTGTTTTGGGTGCCAAGCGAAGACACCACATACATATAACAACCAAGACCCGGTACCAGTATCAATATTCATCATATAAATACTGACCCGACCCGGGATTCGAACCCGGGGCCTCTAGCTTCGTAGGCAGGGTCGCTACCCACTAGGCTAAGCGATCGTCAAATCGTTATATA
Organism: Luffia ferchaultella; assembly: GCA_949709985.1. Lineage (NCBI taxonomy): Eukaryota > Metazoa > Arthropoda > Insecta > Lepidoptera > Psychidae > Luffia > Luffia ferchaultella. The sequence continues at coordinate 3,432,529 of OX453241.1, forward strand.
TCATGTTTGTTTTTGTTATTTGTCGTTATAGCAGCCATTATAATACACACAATGTGAAAATTTCAAGTGTCTACCTATTACAGTTCAGACGATACAGCCCTGTGACAGACGGACGGACAGCAGTGGAGCCTTGAAATGATTTTTATTGTATAACTAAGACAGAACTTAAATGTTAATCACTCCTCATTGTAATTCTTACGGCAGAAAGGCTAAGAGGACTGGACCTCTTACTGGACCAGGACATGATTTATCTTCCTATGAATTTTTAATTTCATCTTGCTCTTCGATATCGATTGTGATTTTTGTATCAAGCGTCGGAGTTTGTTCTTATATTTTTGATACTTTAAATTTCTTAGAACTGAAGTGACGTAGTTTTTAAAGTTGTGATCGTTATCATCGGCGACGTTTCTAGCATCGGAGCAAAGTAGTAAGTCTTCCTCACTCCATTTCAGTATGAGTGTCGTTTTTTCTGAGGAGCTGAGTATTTTTTGGACTACATCGGACTGGCATTTTCATTTTTCCAGATTGATCACATATCTTACTGAATTAAGTAGCAACTGCGACAGCTTGTAAATAAAAATCACGACAAGAACCACATTTTTTTAGACTATACGTCTATATTGAAATTGAGAAAATATTTAATTTTTGTTATTCACGGTTTTTTTTTCTCTTCCAGATATTTGTCATGTCTGCCGGTATTTTTTTCGTGTCTTCTAACAATATCTAACTTTAAACAAACTCCTGGAGATTTCGGGTTCATTGAACAGTGCTCAGTTGCAACGCAAGGCACTTTTTTCTTAAGGCGATGTCGTTCCAAAATGCACGTTTTTAAATAAGTTTTTCGGATATTCGATATAATTATGAAGTTAAAAATATTCTTCAGTTCTTTTCGATGTCACGCTTCTGAGGACATTTACCGTCTTATTTACACTCTTCCAGCTCACACTTTAGGGTGCTTTAGGTGTCACCTATAAACGTTCATTCACATAATATGTGATGTCATACACAGGTATTATTAACATGCTCTCTGTTCTTTATACGGGGTTTGGTAGAGTAGATGCGTAAAGGCCATACAGTTTCATTTGTCATGCAACCTAATGGATCTAATGATGTTTTCATACAAACAGAGTGTTTTGGGATCTAGCTTTACCCATTGCTATACTTTTTATTTTTATTTTAGTAGAAGGCTGCAAACGATTTTTTTTATTCTAGTACCAGAGGGATATTTATGAATGTTACTATTGAACCTAAAGTTGGCAATGTGTCTCGAAAAACTTGAAGTGCAGAGAAAATTCTTTTATTGCTTTTACGAGTATAATTTCTTCTTATAGAGTTTTTTATATCTACATAACAATCTGCTTTTTATGTCACCATTCGAGACCTCGAAGATATTATAATGTTTTTGCATCGAATTTTATATATGACGGTTGCCCAATACAATTGTCGTGCTGAGTTTTAAAGTTTCGTTCGTGCGTATTCTCACGGAGCGTTCATGTCCTCAATGAGAGATTAATCGTCGGCCGCCGACGTTGGCTCGATTTCGTGTATTGGCCCGTTTCGTTGCGATTGTCTATTCCGTTGATTTTTGTTACGCCAGATGTATACCGTAGGGTGTGTGTTATATATTGTAAGGTACATAACTTCTACACAATATGTTGTAAAAATTTACTTTGACGGCAAACTTTATAGTATGGTTTCGTGGCTATTCTGTTAAATTCTCCTCACGTAGTAAACGCATTTTTCTGAATATTAAAATTTCACCTGCAACGTGCCTGAAGAAGTACGACTTCAATAATAAAGATTACTCACATACTAGTACACCACCAGGCTCGGCGACCACTACTCTGTTTTTTAGCGTTGAATGTCAGGACATGAACGTTTTTTTTTTGGAGTTGGGAATTGATTTATGAATTTTATCTAAATAGTAAAAACCTCATTCATTGCAAATCTGTTCACTATATAATCGGAAAGTGTACTTTTTTTTAATATGATACATGATAAACCTACCTGTGAATATTTTTACTAATTAAAATCTGACTTGATTGGCGCATATGATCTCCGGTGCTCACTGCTCAGACGAAAAGTCTCTTTTGACGTACCTATACAACATTCGTTCTTGCATCTGTATAAAATCTTATAAGTACTTTTAATTTTATTTATCAATTTTTATAATGTATTAGGAATCGATGAGTCAAAAAGTATTCACCAAATTGATGAATGAAAATTGTTTGTTTATTATATCAGTAACGCCATCCAAAATGTATATTTTGCTACAATGACAGTAGAAAATCATAGTTTATGTTTATTTGAAATTTGGGAAGCCACATTTTTGTTTAAAAACATTGACAAGTCTGTAATAGACCATATTTTTTATGTAAAATTAAAAGTGTTTTTTGTTCAAAATAAGATTTATATTACACACTCTTATTGAAAGTCAAGATGTATTTACCGCCGGTAACTATTGTATTTTAAGAAATTACTGTATAATCTAAAATACTTCTGTCATACAAAGCCGACATGATAGCTAAAATTCTGGCTTAACACACTTAACTAACATTTTTTCATTGATAAGCGATTCAAAACTCGATGTTAATACGCTAAGGGATATGCCCACGGTTAATTAAGTCGTAGTACGTCGACTCGTTGATGCGTGTAATCCGTAATCATTAGGCTTAGGCTACATCGCGTGTTGTCAACAGGTACTAGGAAGTATGGTTTTACAATAAACGTCTCTTGAGGTGTGCTGATGAAAATTCTAGAAACACAATTCATCATGCAGTGTTAATGTATTATTTTAAGAGGAACATGTAGAACAAGTTTGTTCGTGCGAATGTGAATTAGTAGATATTCATTTTAATAATAATTTAATAATAAATGTTACTTTTTATATTCTGCCTTTGTTCGAGTCTATTGTAGAGTTCGATGAACTTCGGTTACAGAAATGATTTTAGAATGAATTTCTCGTAATGTTCAGACCATTTCCAATCTAGGTCATACTTTTGATCCTAGACCTTCTTCTGCTTTTTTCTATTTCGTGTCTTCTGCTTCAGCCTAGGTTAGACATCATCGTGTTTGGTTTCTATAGGCGAAGTCAACATGGAAGCCTACAAAATGATAACAGTTAACACGGGAGATTTTTAAAATAGAAAAATTCATTTGATGAAAAAGAGTCAGCATTAAAATTTGCCGTGTAATAAATACCCCAGACCAATAATAAATATCTAAAAAAATATAATAAGAAATACCTCAAGGTATGTAATTTTTAAGGTATCTACACAGACCAGTCAACCTATAGACCGCGCTTTAATAAACGTCAGTACGAAAACGAAATCGCCAAAAAGTGGCGGGGTGCGGGGAGAGGTCGGCTAGTTTTCATTGGCTCGTTCAAAATTGACAATTTAATGGCTTCCAACGTGCTTTCAACTGACGGCTCACTAGTGATGTAGTTATGTAGTGTCACTACATAGCCTTGGCGAATGCTACTCCCTGTCAAAGCGTGGTCTATAAGGTTGACTTGTCTGTCGGTATCTACAAAAAAAAGTCAAGGTAAAAATTATTTATAAACCTTGAAAAGATTTTCCGTTTCATGGTAATTCAGCTAGTGACTTTATTCAATTACGGAATTCAATCTTAGTAGCGTTTGGTGACAAATTACAATATAATATGTTTTTTTCTATGATAATCTACTGCGGGTAAGCGAGTACCGGGATTTCCTGAGACGTTTTTGTACGAGATGAGCGCGATAGAGATCCTAGCAATCATATTGATTATTTATTCTCCTTGTGATGCCTTGATGACCTATAAACGAAAAATATAGACTTTGTAAATGTTATTAAAATTTTCATGACAATAAATCAGAATTATACAACATTTTAACACAGCAACAACATTTTTGATATTATATTTGTCAGTTATAGCAGAATTCGATCGAAATAAATGAATTTGATTAAATAAAATTTAATAATTAATAATATAAATAAATAAACTATTTAGGAACTATAAAAATTCACAAACTGTTTAAAACGTAAAAACTAAAACACGAGAAGAAATAGTACACTAACAAAGGATAGCCATGAAAATGAAATAACTAAAATACTTAGGTAAATAAAACATCAAATGGGCCCTAGTCCCCACACTAGGATTCCCTGTGTCGTGGGGACCAGTCTCTTCCATATGACACAATAACAAAACAAAAAACAACAATCAGTTGTTACCAATTGTTACTTGTTATAACAAAAGGAACGAAAGAAAAAATTTCAGAAAAAGCTTCAGAAAAAATTCTGAAGCTTTATTCTTTGTGTGTTGTTAGGCTTTTTCAGTAATATTATAAGTACTTTAACATTTTCAATGTATTCGTATGTATAGTAAATACTGCAATCAAATAATTATACATCCGATTCAGAAACGTTTATTTAGACCCAGTTTACTTAAAATATGTTTTGTCTCTTCCTTTCAATCCAAATGACACAATTATATGATTAGGATAAAATTTATTTCAACTAAACTGAAACAGAATGTGTTTATTCTATCAGGTCTTTTCCAACAGTCAGTCCAGTCTTCAGATTAAGGGGGGGGAGAATGTAGCGTAGGTGTCTGGCTGTTTATCAAACTGGCCATACACAACGTTGTATGTTAAGTATTTTAGATCTAGAATATCAATTTAAATAATAGATTTGGATAGAGAAAAAAAAATAAAGGAGAGTTGAATTTGTGGGGCCGAACAATAATAATTGTTACGCGATTAGTGAGTCTATAATAAAATTGTAATATTTTATACTCGATAATAATAAAACGTGAAGTTCAGTCATTCCAGTTGTATTTTTACGCTCCCAATAGGAACGATTCCTACACTATCTAATAGTCTAAAGCTCTCATCAATTCTGAAAATCGATTCTACTGAGAAAAAAATCGAGAAGAAACTCAGTGACTCTTTTTCACTAAGTATAAAAGATCGGTATTATTTTTACATCTAAACGTCTATAGTTGTACAAAAGGAAAAAGTAAAAGAATGCATCGGTTCGTGAAGGTGCGTCAATTTTTATCGATGTACACGTGAAATCAACAAAAATCGAGCGCGCGGTTTTTTTGTTATTCATCGATTAGCAAACCTGGAGGCACCTTACGGCGGCGTACCGATGATTGCGTTTGCGGTTTTTATCCGTCCCGGCATAGGTCCATGGACCGGGCTCATGGTTTTGAAGAAAAGTTTCTCTATTTTCGCATAACTGGCGTAACGTTTACGTGGCAAGTTTTATTTTCCATACAGGTAATGAACCTGGGTAGTTTAGTTGCGTACAGTTATTACGCTGTTACGGAGCGCTCCGGGGGTTCGTCCGCACTTAACACCGTTTCGGAGCGAACGATGATTCCCGCGATTATAGGGAAATGTGTCTGCAAGCAAGTTGTATACCGTTATTCACGATAGGCTCTCTTCCTAGCTAAACTGTTATGATATACTTATCTCGTAAACAGTTAGGTATCGATTGAATGGTTCTATAAAAGATTCTAATAGTATTTTTTTTAAATATTAATTATTTTCAAATAGTTTTGCCTTTATATCTGAGTATGGAGTAGGTACTTTTTATCGTTTTAAGGTCCATATCATATACCATATCACCTCATTATGTCGCACTCCAGGGGCTTAGGCTTTCCCTTGGGACGAGACTACTTGGAGCTTAATCCACCACGCTGCACATGCCAAGTTGGTGGGTTTTAACGACTGCCATCTGATGATGGCAACCTGAACCGATGGCCTAATGGCACGAAGTCAGTGATAGTTATACTATACTTATGTCAGAAAAAAACTCATTGGTACCTACATGCCCTGGGATTTGAACCACGACCTTCTAAATAAGAAGCGGGTGCGCCACCACAAGGCTATAACGACATTATGATCTACAATAAATAAATTTCTAAGGTACAAAAATATTTAATCCTTTTCAGAATATAAATCTCGATTTCGGTTTCCTTACCAATGACGCTACACAAAAAATTAGAACATGATGGTATCTATAACATATGATTGTGACATTTGGACCACTTACGAATGCGTATTAGCAAACTTCGATATTTTCGACACTCTCCTCACGAAGTATGCCCAACAGTGCAAACATACCGTCGATCACAATTTGAAAGGCTCGTTTTTGGGTCACCCGATTGCTGATCAATACAGTACAGCATATATTGTCACGCCCCCTTCTGTGTGCGCCCGAAAGCAGCTGGCCATGTTAGGTGCAACGTTCACAAAATCACGAACGATATGTGGCGAATGTTAGGCATTCGTCATGACACGCCTGCGTTACTTTAATTGCTGGTACTCGATTCTAGGCTATCTAGACTTTTTTGTCACCTTTGAGACTGTCAAAATGTCACTAAATGATTGCCAGCGTTGAGATTACCGATGCCAGACAATATTAGATTAGCTTTTTTACTTGATTTACGGCTTCTAAACTAAGTCGACAAAATCTACCATAGATGGTTACATTGTGTTTCAGTTCGTTGGCTGAATTGATCTTCGTTTGTTTGTTGGTTCCTCATGCGTCCACTTCAGAAGTTGTCAGAATTTAAATAAAGTTCCGACGAGAACCTGCATAATAGTAATGGTGCATAAGATACGTTTCCAAAACAATAAATTTTATGGGTTATGTAAACGACACTGAACGCAGAACAATATTGTTTGGAAATTTTTGTCTGTCGGTTTGTTTGTATGAACACGATGAACTAGAAAACTATTGTACCGATTTCGATGAAACTTTTTGTAGTTTATTAATAGTAGCCCAGGGTCTAAATCTAAGATGCAATCTACGACCTTTTGTTACCGGGGACTGGACAGGGGACAATTTTCTCAATGGTTTTTCTGGACAGGGTAGGAACCAAGAACTATATACTGTAAATCATGTAGTCCGCGCTGATGAAGTAGCGCGCAGCAGCTAGTATATTATAAAAATTGATCTAGTTGCCTTATTACGTGTTTTTATTATGCCATCGAACACAAGAATTGAACCCAAAGTTGTGCAAATTCGCTCCGCATTTTATGTGTTTCTTGTTCACATTCGAGATATGGGTAATTGTAACGTGTAAATGATAAACTTCATTTCAATACTATGACGGATACATCGAAAAAATAGAATCACTGGAGACTAATAAATTTTGCCCTTTTCCAAAATTTTTCTTCCAACCTATTTTATTAATTATCTTATGGCTTTTTGAAAATAAAAACCCAATAATTCTTGTTTTTCGTCGCGTCGACAAAGTCCTGGGTCTACATAGGCTCAATTTAAATTTATTTTGGTTTTGCACATAATGAGGCACATATAGTTCATTGGCATTGTACGTATAAGATGAGATGAAGAGATAATGCTACGCCACGAAACAAACGTGTAGAGATACAACTCCCAACATAATTGACACGACATGAGGTGCCGTGAATGTAAATTTTAACTGCACACTTGTCATAATCATATGATGTTTCTTACCTATTGCGATTTCTATGTATATGCTTCTACTCTGGAGAGTAAATACTTGTTCGTCCCTCTTGCGGTGGAAGATGCTGGCTGTTGGGGGATTGAAGCCAAACGTTTCGTCGCGAGCATCGGCCGTCGTCTAAAAGAAAGGGGACTCGACCCCCGTTCCGGTTCCTTCCTGGTGCAAAGAATTGCCATTGCAATTCAGCGCAGTAATACGATGAGCGTCATGGGCACATTTGCGTCGGGGGCGACGAGGGGTGGATTATTGGATTAGTTTTATTTTTTATTATTATTATTTTTGTGTATTAGTTCATGTATATGCATATCCGTATTGAATATCTATACGTGTGATTTTATACCTGTACTGAATTATGGTTTCGTCTATTTCAATTCATCAAAATCGGTTTAGTGTTCAATTAAGACGACTAGACTACTTAGATGATAAAATTACATGGGTCTAAGCCGCTCGCCTATCAGTTTGTTTCAATAATATCAATCTTTAAGCACTTATTGTCAATAAAATTGTTTATAAGTTTGTTAAAAAGAGCGTCCCGTAGTTCCTGGCGTATTTTCTGAGAGGAACCAGCACGTTTAGAATGCGTCTTTGTGATGACGTTCTTCCACAAAGTAAGAAATTGATTCTTGTGACGTATTTCAAGATTATGTTACATAACTACGAGATAAAGATATTTGATTGATTGATTGACTGACTGATTAATTGATAAGAAACTTAGGAACCAAACTGTATAATGTTAGAGACTATCTTAGATCCTAAAAGACTCAGAGTCGTACAGGAGCTACAGAAAAATATCTGGATTTTACTACCGCCTAACTCTTTTCTGCAGCTGCTGTACAACCTTTGGATTTTTAATGTAGCAGACTAGAAGGCGCAAACTTGCTAAACTCAACGACTCAAAGCCAACAAATTTTGTCAACTTTATTTACTTCAATTTTTTTATATTGATATCTGCTTTTCATTCAATAGTATGTCACTAGTTGTGACGGGTAATACACAAAGACCTACACACAACACAAACATCTCTAAGTAACCAATCGCGTGAACCATTCACGCATCCCGCCTATTCCTTCCTCATCTTATGGCTCAAATGTGACTTTGGTTGTCGAACTACTGTCGGCCAACATTACTCCTCTATTGAACTAATTAAAAATTCGGTGTGTACAACTATTATACAATTACACAACTACAATAACAATACAATACAGTACAATAATATAACTATTATATTATTTATAAAATGCCAAAGTTATGTCTATATGTATGTGAGTTATTCAGCTGTTGTAGAGCTATTGTATGGTTGTATGTACGGAGCCATTGTATGATTTTCTGTTGTTTCTGCAAGCATTACTAATAATAACAATACCTTGGACATTTCACACATGGTCGTCATCAGACTAGACAGAGCCTGTTTCATAACATATACAATATTTTACAGCCAGACGTTGTATAGGTCTTAAACGTTTCTGGGGCTTCTGTGCTAGTTAGGTGGTTCTTGAGTTAGTTATAAACGTGAAACAGGCAAAAGTCAAAAAACAGGCAATGTCTGATCGATTACAATTTGCTCAACAATATACTCCATGTACACATCTAACCTGTTATAGTTTTTTTTAATACTACATAGATGTAACTGTAATTTTGTTTGTAGCGGTATGATTTTTGTCTGATAAGCTTTTGTTTACATCGGGTCAGTCTCACGCTCCGTGAAGAACGGTCTCCATTGTCCACTATGAACCTTCTGAGACATCTTTTGACCTTGATCGATGTAAAGTCAGCAGCGTGCGTACAGACAACATAAGTCGTAACGGCTAGTTACCTATTTCAGTTGTTACAACCTTGGCTAAATTAATTTTGAAGATGCTGTGTCCTTATTGTTTTGAGAAATTTGAAAATGTCGCAAACAAGTCAAGTGCGAGTCAGACGCTCATTAACTTATGGTTCCGTAGCTATTTTCGACTGCCAACTTTATGGCTTTGAATCAAAGCTTACTTCAAGGACCGCAAAATTAAGTTTGTTGGTAACAGAAAATTGTGAATGTCTAAAAAACTGACAAAAATATATTCCATCCAAAACAGTTGTTGGTCAAGTATTACTAGCTGTATTTTTAGGGTTCCGTACACGAATAATATAGTAACTAGGAGTAGAATTTATAGGTTTATTTGTGACCATCAAACAGATAGTCACGCGTACTTATAATATATCTATGTATTCTGGTCACTCGAATGGAACACTTTGTTAAATTAAAAAAAATCTCGTTAAATATACAAAATTCACGTTTACAAGTTTTTCTTTTTTTGTATTCATTACAAATTAAATAGTTGTTTTAAAATTGCTTTCTTGTCAAAGTTAGAAAATTATAGTATAAAACACTATTTTTCCTGCTATTAAATGTTCTGGTAGTATCATCTTGAATATTTTCAGTGTATCCAAAGGGTGGCAACGGTAATCCTATTACTAAGTCTCCGCTCTCCGTTTATCCGTCCGTAACATGGCTGTATTTACACAGTGTGTTTACCTATGGTCGTCATAACAATAAATAATAAAAATAAAATTAAATTAAAAATTAAAGGGGATGTACATACAAGAAACGTGTTTTCGGCGTTTTTTGTGATTGGTTGTAGTACAAAATCATTGCTTGTAGTACATGCCACGGATCCCTAGGAACCCTAAACCATGTTTTTTTTAATTTAATTTTGCATGGGTGAAATGTACCTAAATGGGGGGAGATACATTGTTTACGTCTATTCATTTAAATAATAAAGTCACTCGAAAAGCTTCATTGCATTTTTAGAGATCTATCCAGCGAGCTGTACCTCATATGATAAGATGCGCGGATTTTTTTTAATCACATATCTTGATCAAACGGACTGAAATCAATTGTGTATTGAGTTTATTATGAACACGTCTATGCACAAAGGTGACGTAAAACAAAGCATACTTACTGTCTCTGAAATATCCAATTCTAGGATAGGTTTACTATTTTATCGTTTTAGTATAAACTAAAATATAATGCACTTGAAAATTCAATAAGATATATTTTCACTGTTCTGTTACTTCGAAAGTCAAACTGTGCCGTCGCGTCGGCCCCGTTTGTCTTCGCACGCACATTTCGTTTTATTTTATTTTCGGTAACAGTTAAAATGTAACTTTGATATATATAATTTGGTATAAGTTTTAAAGGGCCCCTTTCACCGTTGTGAGGAAAGCCGTTATTTGAAACTTGTATTTAGCAATTTTAATGTAGGTAATTTTCGTATGACAGATATATACCTACATAGACATACGTATATAACCTCACGCCTAATTCACAGGTTAGTGGCTACCAGTGGCGAAGGGTGACCTATAAATAAATATAAATAAATAATAATATCTGGGACATCCCACACAGCGTCATCTAGTCCCAAAGTAAGCAAGTATTATGTTTGTATTATGGGGTACTAAGAAACTGATATACATACTTAAATATATTTTTTTATAATATATACTTATATGGATACTCTTACACCCAGACACGGAACAAATAGACATGTTCATGCACACAACTATTTGTCCCGGGCGGGAATCGAACCCGCGACCATCGGCTCCGCAGTTATAGGGTCTCTAAACACTCGGCCAGTCAAAAAGGAAGCTACTCTGTCATTGAAATTACGATGTCAAATTCTAACGAATCGTTCGTAAACATTAGAATTGACCATAGCAACAAGTGTCAATCGCCTAGATTATCGCGGCCCGTTTCCCTTTTTAAGCGACTTCAAAAAAGAAGGAGGTTACTCAATTCGACCGTATATATGTTTTTTTTTTTTTTTTTTTATGTGTGTTCAGGGATAACTTCGTTGTTTATGAACCGAATTGGATGAATTTTTTTTTGTGAAAGGGAGATATCTCCGAAATGGTACCATGATAAGGAAACCAGTATCTGATGATGGCATCCCAGAGAAATCGAGGGCAACCTTCGAAAATCGTATTTTAAAGTATCGTATTTTAAGTATTTTAATAAAGTACTACTACTAGTACTATTTAATGAAGGTCGGGAGTCCATCTGATGATGGAGCTGAAAGACAGTTGAGGGAACTCCTCAACGACTTACAGCAATTACCTGGTGTTTGGACTTGATTCATTTCTATTGATGAGATCTTTGCACCCATATGGATTATAAGTGCCATTACAGGTCTGATGATGGAGACCATACACAATCGAGGGAACTCCTCAACGATTTACAGCAATTACCTGGTGTTTGGACTTAATTCATTTCTATTAATGAGAACTTTGCACCCATATGGGTTATAAGTACCATTACAGGTCTGATGATGGAGACCATACACAGTCGAAGGAACTCCTTAACGATTTATAGCAATTACCTGGTGTTTGGACTTGATTCATTTCTATTGATGAGATCTTTGCACCCATATGGATTATAAGTGCCATTACAGGTCTGATGATGGAGACCATACACAATCGAGGGAACTCCTCAACGATTTACAGCAATTACCTGGTGTTTGGACTTAATTAATTTCTATTAATGAGAACTTTGCACCCATATGGGTTATAAGTACCATTACAGGTCTGATGATGGAGACCATAGACAGTCGAAGGAACTCCTTAACTATTTACAGCAATTACCTGGTTTTTGGACTTAATTCATTTCTATTGATGAGAACTTTGCACTCATATGGGTTATAAGTGCCATTACAGGTCTGATGATGAAGACCATAAACAGTCGAGGGAATTCCTCAACGATTTACAGCAGTTACTTTTTGTTGGGCTTCCTTCATACGGTTGAATATGCCAAAATGTTCAGTTCGCACAAAAATAATAATTAAGATTTAAGTTTTACATAGGAATACCACTGCCTACTAGGCATGCTGATGCGTCAATTTGACACTGAATTTACGTTGCGTAATCACGGTTCTGTCTCATTAGAGTAGCGCGTTTAGTAGCCCCATTTATACTAAATACAAATAAGTTACAGATGCGTTCAACTAAAAATTGAAAAATAAAATAATTTAAAAAAAAAACCGACTTCAAAAACATAAACTAAAAAGTTAAAAATAAAATTTTCACTTTAAAGAAAGGAGCATTAACAGGCGGCATATAGTTAATGAAGTCGGTGCCAACTCAGACACTTTAAATGGGTACTTACCAGGTAATAACAATTACAACAATGATATATTTATAACTATAACAAATATAGAACACAATTTAAAGTGTCTGAGTGAGTAGGCACCGACTTCATTAACTATATGCCGCCTGTTAATGCTCCTTTCTTTAAAGTGAAAATTTTATTTTTAACTTTTTAGTTTATTATACTTCATTCTTCGACATCGGTGGGAACAGACTATATAGATATCCACTTGGTACGGTCCTTACATATCTTTTTCAGTTTATCGATAATTCATTGATCGTTTCATTCAGGCTCGTTGGCGACATAGACCTGAAGTGAAACTGCTATAATAATACTGTTTACCTGTAAAGTTCCGATCGTAGGAATCTCGTTCTACTGTCATAAAGTAGAAGTGTTTATTAGTTTGGCAAAATTGTGAAATTATTGTAAATACATTGTAATGTATATAGTAAATAATAAAGTATATGAAAAACTAAGTCGTGCCCTTGAAAAAATACTGATTTATTTTTAGAATTAATAAAGAAAGTAATGTACAAGTTTTTAAAAATTTTCAAACCTCACTACCTACTCCAAAACAACAAAAGCTAAATTTTGTATATTATATTTAAAAGCTGTTCTGTTCATGTGTGTCTAGTGCCGGACTTAACTATATTTTCGAATTTATACACATATTTTCTGTGCATTATTACAATTTGGGCTCAAGATTGCACTGTAACTATTTCTTCTTAAAATTTGATCAAATTACTTTTCATATTAAAACAAGTTATTATGACATTTACGAGTTGAGCGAGACTGCCATGCGCTCCGTCAACGGCGATCGCTAGTTCTACTTCCCTCATTATTAGAATTAGCAGGTTGAACGATGACACTGATAGATTGTATTACTGTATAGAGACAGGAACCTCAACTTGCGTTTAAAACACTGTACACCTACAAGCAAAGTAATATTTGATTGTCTTCAACATTTATATTCATAACTAATTCCTTAAAAGATTTCTAGACACTTCCACACTACCAATCAATAGTTATAATATGACTTTAGAAAATCCTAGAAAGTCTAGTAAAAATTTTGTTACAATAATATTTGCAGAAAGATTTCTTCACCACTAACTAAATTTTAATGTCTTTAGTGAAAATAATGAAGCAAGTTTCACTTAGTACTAAAATATTGAGATATGGCGCCAAAAATATATCGTATTACCATGGAGATGGGCGGACGACGGACAATTGCGTCGCGCGTCGGTCGGCGGCTGTCAGCGAGATACTTACCTCTGCGTATTACACTCGCTGTTGCCTCTTTCTACTACATAGTATTAATTTTGGACTAAATAACCACGTTTTATTAATAATTAATTATTTTCGAGAAAATATTTTAAGGAGAAATTTTTATTTCGTATTGTCTATATATTTATTTATGAAAATATTTTTTGTTACACTTCAGAAGTATTTTACAAAGTATTTTTTCTATTAAAAAAGGAAACTAATTAACATGTAATAAATATATACAAAAAGGGCGTCATTACTAAACCATTTTAAAATAAGCTCGGAACGCCTAGTAATTACTAAGTCATTGCTCATTTCTGAAAGCTCTTATTTGAAAGTAATTATCGAACCGATTCACATCCAGCCGTCTTTAATTGTAATGAATTTTCGCATAGATTTTATCTTTGAAATCGGTTCATTATTTATAGATCAAATTACCATCGAATGGCGATCGGCGATCACATCTCGCGCATTAATTTTTATTATTTTCAAAAGCGGTACAATCCAACTTTACAATCACATCGTCTCATACACGTTACATTGCTCTTATTTTTTTATTTTAACACACATCATACGGTTAAAAGCAGTAATGTACAACGAATTTAAATAATTAGATTAACATCGCCGTAGTTAAGATTCGAGTCATCGTGATCGGCGCGTGCGCACAGCACGGTCAAGGCTAGCCATTCGCTTTTTATCGTTACGCGAAAGTTCAGCGCTCCTTCTTAGTGGGCATATAATATGTATGTGTGGTAGCATGCTCTTTGAATTATCCAGTTACAATTTTTAGAATTCCGTACCTAAAATGAAAAAAAAAACTGAACCTTCACAAGATCACCCTTGGTTGGTCTCTCTTCTGTCACAAAGATTTTATCTAGAAAATATTTATTCCGTATAGTTAGAACTTTGTTAAAAGCACATAATTTCACAACAATGACGAACGAATTTTTATTTATATTAGACATATTTTTATTAGATTTTATTTAAGGTTTGGGCCTCCTCAAAAAATATTCTTTTATATTGTTTTCTGTAGGTAAATAGTTTTATGCATCGTATAGCTAATGTTTTGATATTGTCAAGTTTGGCAGATATTAAATAGACAACAAGAAAATAGCTACTGTTTCTTTCTGTCTCATAGTTACTCATAAAAAGTAAAATAAATCTTAATTTTTCAGTTCGGTCTATGGACTGTTTGTTAGATTTTGTTGATGCAGTGTTTGTGCGCAATTTTTAATATGTTAATCCGACACGTTCTTAAACGGTTTTTTAACCAATTACGTATACTTAATTATGTCATGGTTCAAATAAGTATATGCACATTAAAGTATGGTATCACGTAGTAATTCACATCTAAGTATTTTTTGCATTTGTATCATTTTACATAACCAAAGAAAAAGTTTACTGAGTTTCCTGTTTAGTAAAGCAACCATTCGAAACCTGAAGCAGCTAAACCTCACACAAAAGTTTCACACGTATTCGAGATGAGTATGTGCACAATCAAATTATTATCTTCGTTAGAAATATTTACTACGTTTGTATTTAATGAGTCAGTCGGTAAGAAATGTTTGACGTGATACGGTATCGGTAGACGATGTTAGAATCAATATTTGCTTGTCAATTCGAATGTTAACTTTTGTCTCGTAAATCGTATAAATATGATCTAGCATGACATGTTGTTTTAATATAAAATCTCGTCGTAACTTGCATATATGTAATATATTATAAAAGTATTATGCGAGTGCGAAATATCAAGAAAAATTTATAGAAAAATCACCGTTTTGAAGACGAGTATATACTTATTTGGCAAACTGCGTTAAAAAAAAAGATGAACGAAAAGCCCTCAGTTTGTATCTTATGTATTGATATAATCTTCTTGATTTATCTTCAGGGATACGTCATATCAGGTCCGAGCTTTTGTAATTTATACACGTATACCTAGGAACCGGTTGCTGTCAATAGATGGCAGTCGTTACAATCCGCCAACCCGCATTGGAGCAGCGTGGTGGATTTAAACACCAAGCCCACTTCACCTTGGGGCGAGGCCTAAGCCCGTGCAGTGGGGTATAATGGGCTGATGGAATGGGATGTAATACAAGTGACCTATATGGAAAATTATCAAGACATTCCCTGTGCACATGAATATTTATCCGAAAGCTTCATTTTCCTATTCTGAGCCAATTAATGGTTACAATTTTATTTTTATATATCATTTTGTTTATGCCATAAAGTTCAATCTACATTCGGTTGTGCAAAAAAGATTTGGCACTTTCACTATAGGTCGTTAATAGCGATATGAAGCGTGAATGTTGAATACTTGGTCGCAAAATCTCAAACTGGGTTGCCTGAATGACCGCACGCATTGGGTCAGTGGGTCCATGGCGTATTAAAGGTTGTGCAGTTGATGAATGAAATACCATAAAATTAATTACTTTTCGACAAAATTATAAAAGTAATTAATCAAACATGACAAAAGACGATTGATTGATTGAAGACTGTTAAGAAAACTGTTTTTCTGTTTGACTGTAGTGACTGATTGTAAATATTTGGAACCATTTTGTTGGACGTTACAATATTCTCAACTTTATTTTTATTTCCTGTATGTGTAAACCATGTAAACGTCTGTTTTTATATCCTGAATAAATTAATTTAAAATTTTTTTGTGTAGTTTTTGATCAATATCTGTTTTTAATTTTTTTTAAATTTTAAATTAGAACACATAAAATGATTGTGTGTTTGCCTGAGGTTTGAAGTAGAAAGCTTAATTTAGTTTGCATATTAAGTATATCAAAAAATAAATTAAGAATTTCACTCATTTGATTTTCAAGCTTCACTTCTCGAAAATATATTTTGATGCGAATCCCGTACTGATTACATATAAATATTTTTCTATCTTACCTACATATAAACTGATTATTGAAGTAAAAAAATCACGAGCGCAATTAGTTTAACATTTTATTAGAAATAATTTGCCATATTATAACACTTTTTTATATTTACCTACCTATATATTTGAACACGCCAAGTTTTATCATGATGAAATCGGGTCTTAACTTAATATATTTTCTTAATATTATAAAGCGCTGTCTCACAATATTTTAGATAACAGTTAATATCATCCGTCGGCAACGGGCCAAGTACCATAAAAATTTACGAGATGGCGCTATTTTAAATAGTTAAGTCAAAACATTTTTTTTGGAAAGGAATGTATTTTGAAAAATACAACTATATCCGACAAACCCTTATCTAAATACAAAATTTAATCTAAATCGATAGAGACACGTTTCCGAGATATGAACGTGAAATAAATTTATTTCATATATGTATATACAAAAATTGCTCGTTTAATTGTATAACATTTAAGTACATATGTATATCCGTTGTCTAGTACCTATATTACAAGTTAACTACTTGTTTACTTTCTGACTAGATGGCGTTGTGTGGAATGCCCCAGGTATTCATTATTATTATTATTATTTATATATTATTATTACCATGTATAAAAAATTACTATACATGGAATATATCTACTACACGCTGCGCGTAAACCGACTCACTTTGCACATTCTTTTTGGTACGAAAATGTTCGTTTAAATATCCTACACGATTTATGTCAACTACTGTTAACAGTAATACATGAAAAAACATGCATTTTAATGAAATTTCACCCAAGTTCGTTTTCCATCATGCACCGACTAGAATTGGCTCTGTCAGCAAAAAGAGCAGACAAGTTGAACTGTGATTAACGATTTCATGCAGACGCTAGATGTTCGTTTGCGTCGGAACGAAAGTAGGATAACGTGTGGCGGTGATTCCGATTCAGAAATACAGATTTTGCGATAGGACAAGATTAGAAGTTTGATATCGTAATTGCATTTGGTTCTCTAACTCGAAATAGGAAAAGGAATCATTATTGCGAAGATTTGTTTCCAGCCTGGGTATAGTTTTCATACAAGTTTTAAATAAAGTTCGATCGCCTGTTGGATTATCCAAACTATATAATCTATATAATCATATATAATGTGGATAGTAGTTTATATTATTTGGGAGTTAAGATGGTGAAAACATGTTGGCAAAATGATGTTTGTCATGTTACAAGAAATAGAGAAACCATTATTATTATTAGAGAAAACATATAGCCTATCATATCCTGTTGTCTGAATGCATAACCCTTATAAAGGTGGGCGCTACTGTGCGTTTCAAAACAAAGATTTAAAAAATGTCTTTGTACGAAAAATATGTAATAATCATAAAAAGCAGATTCCAGTAATCATACGTCCTTTAAATAAATCATATAAATGTGATCATAATTCAATACAATACGTGACGATATAAGGGAAACCACGTGACTCTCGGAAGTAAGATCTCGCGCCTACGTTGCGGTTGCGGTTTGATTCGTAACGTGTATATGATTCTACAATCGCTATATATTAAGTATGAAATTACCATTTGATGGATATCTACAAAAAAAAGGTATTATTAAAAAAATATTAGATAGTTACCCATATTCGCCATTTCTCTCATGTCATATGGAGATCGGGAATGCCTTTACGATAGAACTGTGGTAAAGCAGGACTCAGTAAAGTTTGTACACAAGGTTTCTACTAATGCTTCTCGAGAGCAAATGTTTTCTAAGGAGAAAGTTATCTAAAATACGGTGAGTGCCGAAGAGTTTTTAAGTGTCCCTCCTGTAGCGTTTCATTGCATTAATCACCGCAAGGCGCTTTTTGACGCATGTACTTTTGTGGCGTTCAATTTATTTTTAATTATATAATTTCTAAATTTTGGTCGTTCTTGTCGCACTTGTCGTTCATTAGTCATGTTTCGTCCTAACCTAGCACTGATTTTACGATCTATTCTCGATTTCATGTTGCCAAACCTCAATACGCACATTTATTGGTTTTATTTTAGTGAAGCAAATCGTGAGATGGATAAATAATAACTGGTTTTATTTGCAAAAATTTACTATTCTGTGATAAAATATTTCACTTATGTGTAGAACTAAATTACTTTAGTGATTCTAAATTTACAACACAGTGGATTTTATTTGAAGTGCGTCCCGTTTTAGAAACTTTTATCATGCAAATGTTTATTTTCATTAAAATCGTCAACTTAATACTTAATTCCTTATTTGTAAATAAATAATAATAATCATAAATCATTATTATACAGAAAATGGAAGTCATGTAATGCAGTTTTACTGGGAAAAACGGATGGTATTTTTTATTGGAAGCGGATCCATGTACGTTAATTAGTATAATTTGAATAACGGCAGTGAATTTTATGATGTAGTAACGTACTGTTACTGTTTGAAATGATTGATGAAGACGGCTATTTGAAGTCTATTGTGTCTCGATCTTCTTTATTAAAAAATATTGAAAAATAATATTAATTATTAAGTCCTCATATTCCAGTTGACGGTATAGCACTGTGAAAAACTAAGTCACCATTTAACAAACTTCAACCACTCGATGCATCCTTTACATTGTGTTCATTGAAACATTTCATGTGATGTGCTTTGTATGTGATAATGCGCGCCGCATTTTGTCCGTGCTGGGGCTAATTAATCTATCATTCAAATCATATGTTCCCCGAAGGATGAGCCTCGAAACCTAATAAAAATGTATTTTACATAATCCAATATGGCAATTCTATTTATTGTTTGGTAAATATGAGATATTTTCTTTTGAAGTGATCAGTCTGCTGTAAGAACTTCATCCATGAATAAATCATCAAACGTGTATTATTGCACAAGGCAATATCTTTTACAGGACCTGCTTTTATATTTGAAATTATTTTTATTTATATTAATAAAAAGACTGCTCGTTTTTGGACTTTTTATAATCGAAATTCCAGTCAAATTAGTTAGGTATACTCTGTCATATCAAACATTATCGTCATCATATATTTTCAATATATTTTTTTACTATTTCTAAGTTCTATTTTAGTTTAAAACTATGGGAGATTGCTTTACACTTTCATAATCGTTTTAATGGGTGGAATTTATAATCGATTTTTCCGTTAAAATCGATATGTTCAAGCTCAGGTCATCGATTCACGGTCATTGAAGTTCGATTTTAAAATAACCGGTTTTTAGACGACCGTTAAAATACGTTTTCAAACAGTTTAGCCGATACGATTCTTGAGTGTGGATGGTCATTGAGCACTCAAAAATGTAAATAGTACATAGAATACAGAAAACCTAGGATTGTCATGTTAAACGCATATATGTATATATTCGAGTGTTACTTTACGTTGGTGGACATGTTTTAAGATGGCTACTAAAGAACTCCATGTTTCAGCGATCTTGCAGAGCCATCTTAATATAGCGTCAACACTGTCCAGAATTTAACAAGCGATATTCGCAGTTGGCGCGGGTTTCACATCTGTCCGATAATTGTCCAATTTGTGTCCAATATTGACATCGTTGGACGATTTAGCATGCTTTTTATTTGCTTGAGTAATCATAATGTATCGTTTATTTAGTTTAACTTTTTCGGACCTGTCGTTTTAGAATAAGTTCTATGCGCAGATGAAAGAGATGTCTTTAATAAAGATTTATAACATTGCGTCAATGCGCATTTACTAAACTCCAAAAAATGAAAAGATTATATATGAGGAATAACATATCTAAGCGTTTGAAAATAGAATGAGATTTTCTTAAAATGTCTTCGTGCACTAAGAAAATAAGTTTTGTGACGATAAAGAATATTCTTATTTTAAGCCAAATTAATAATTAAAATTGTATGTATGTTGTCGTTATTTTTAGTAAATATAACCTATGACTCAAACCAAGAAAAATAAATATTACCAGTATTTTAAAAAATTCTTACTTCAGATTTAGATATTATAAAGCGAGTTATAATTCTACTTGTGAAGAAAGCTTACTAATATAGTATTAACGAATATTTAAATGATAATTGTGCATGGACAACATTGTAAATAATATTCAGTTGTAAGCTTTTTAAAGTTAATAAAAAGAATTAAGAAAAACATTATATATTTAAATAAAATAAAAAGAAAGAGTTTCTTGTCGGTTCTTCTCTTTCTACTTTTCCGAAGCAGTTTTTAATCAATTCATTTTGACTTTCAGTAAGTGTATGTGTAAAAATCTTATATTGAATAATTTTTATTTTATTTTGATTCTATCAATATTAATTACTAGGGTAGATTCTTAGGTAATTTAGATAATTTAATCAAATAGAACGAAATCACAACCGGAATATTATTTTTATTACGCTAATAGATGTGAATATTCAGTCAAATCTTTATTCGAGGATATATAGACTTGGTTCAAAGTAATAATATGGTGTCTTGTGATTGACTGAAAATTTTAATTATTCATCTTTTATAAGATTATTTTAATTTTAATTGATGCCTTTAAGTACACAGATAATCTATTATATTTCAAGAAAGATAAATAAATGTAAAGTCATAAATTATAGTAATATTATTATTTGTCTAATCTTACACATTTAATTACTTACAAGTAATAAATGAGATCGACATCAATGAAGTGTGAGATAATTGGTCTCTCTTCTATCTTAAAAATTGAAATAAGAATTTTGTTTTTGATACGAGGAATACCCAATTTAAGATATACGACATAGCACCCAGAAATAATATTTCTTATACAAGACAGCCAAACAAAGAAACCAAAACAAAATTTACATATCCAAAAAACCTAAATTACTTTATTATTACTAATATATTTTGAGCCTATTGAAAATCCACAGTCGCAGACCAGGATACCGGAATCCAGTTGTTTTTTTTTTCAATTTGAGGACTCTAATATCCAAACTATATTTAAAAATATCATATATTTGTTGTTGAAGTGTGGGATAACGCTTAACAAACTGTGTAACTTGACTTTGGTACTAAAAATATTTGGCAAACAGTTAGAAATATAATTTTTAAGTTAATTTAGAAAATTATTAAAAAAAATATGAGCTCTGTCGTATAATAAATAGATTCCATCAATATATTATTTTGTCCACCTTCAACTTAAACTCTTAGGAACTAATAAACTTTGTACTATTGTGTAATTAATTCTGTCTGTGCTGTCTTATCTAGTAAAATAGATACAAATATTCTTAAGTAGTGTAAAAAGTTCTAAGCATTAAATAAGTGGAAAAGATTTGTGACATCTCACCAGCATCCGTAGAGAATTTTGACTTTTGACTGTCAGTTCGTGTATCGTGGACGTGTAATGGGAGCTTCGTGTATCTGATTTCCGTGCTCATATATTTTTTTGTTATTCTTGTATTTTATATTATATTAATTGCTGTACTACACACTGTTCACCACCATTAAAATTGAAAAAAAAAATACAATAAAAATTTCTAAAATGTTTGTATCCTATGTCTATAAAATATGTACCTAGATAGAATATATTTCTTGATTATTTTTTTGTATTATTTTTACGAGTATTATTCTATTTCATATTTTACTTTAAACATCTAAGATATTTATTTGAACTTACAACATATTTCGACGCGATCGATTCGATTCGATATTTTTTGTAATGTTCAAAGATATACGACGATAGCTTTATAATATTAATTAAAAGTATCAAGTAACCAACTAAATATAGTATGAATAACAATTTACGATGTATCACACATAGGCTAACGATCCATTATGCATCCATCGCCTTTTAAGGGACGAATGGCGGCGTGACCTTTATGAACTTCTTTTTATCTCATCCCGCTTTAGTATGCAATGCAAAACGCTCTTTGTTTTTGTCAGCTTTGTTGGATGCGCCGCACCGTCCGAAATTCCGCGGTACGCTTTATGATGACACATCATGTATTCTAGGATATGCCGGTACTCAGAATCTCAAAAATATTTATCGAGCAGCATTAAAATGAAGCAGTATATAAATCTATCGCTGTCCCACAATCGAAAAGAATGATTTGTTTTGGTACTTTAGGCTGCAGGCAGGCTTTAACTGTTTTGCTAAAATTTTAACTTTTCTCCCTATATTATTATGTGACCTGTACAAGCTTGCCAGATCTGTATGTTTTAATTCTTTTTTCCTATGAGTGTACGAATTTGCATCAGTTCTTTTATTTTGGATTTTTGGAAAGTTTATAAAAAGTTTGTCATAAAAATTAGCTTTAAAAAATATAGTAAATTAAAAAGTAGATTATGTTTCCTACTTTGCCGGTAACTTGCCTAATCTTTGGCTAAAGTTTGCCAACCACCAAATATGGACAATATGGACTTTTCGTGTTAGACATATATTGGAGTTCTATAACTAGCCTTACAAACTATGGCGCTGCCAACAGTTCATGATGAAATATCTAAACTATAAAGCTTTAAGCTACAATTTATTTGCTCATAGTGAAATAGTGGCCTGAGCTTACTGAATATAAATGGAGATAATGAGCAATTAGTGATTAAAAATTTTATCCGAATTTTTTCTTTGTATTTGTTTGATTTAGGTCCAAATTAAACACTAACTATTAAAAAGTGGTAATTTATTGGCACATTAATGCAATCAATATCATTTTAATACCCAAAAATTAAAAAAAATAGCCTCAAAATAGATTAGGCATACTATTGAAAAATAAAATATTAATCATGTTATTCCTGGGTCAGGTCATTACCATAAAAGCACATTTCTTTGTTCTGTACTGAATTATTCATTTTTAAGATCTGGTAGAATACATGTTACACTGGGGAGATATAAGGCAAGAGTTGTAAGAGATCATCATGATTTTTTCCAATGGGGCGTCTACGTGGATACAAAACATCTAATTCTAGATCTGATAAAGAACAGGAAAATCGTGTCTTCTTCTTCTTCTAATCCACATTTGGCCATTGTGGTTTTTGAGAAATCATAAAATTTATGACGGCCCCGCTTTGGTTTTAAAATATGATTGAAATATTAAAGTTTGTATATGGCTTGGTCCACTCTTCCGCTGAGCGATTCAATTAACATAAATAAAATATGAAATTACACGACGATCCGGTCACAATGTTGCGAGATACATTTTTTCTGTAGCAATATTCTCGGCAGGTGTAATGAGTGAAATGTCGCGTGGTAATTATACAGTCGGAACAAACGGGACGAGACTGCAGCTGTCCAATTGTAACGGATAAGAAACTGCGCTGGAAGATTTAGTGTAATAGTTTTATACTCGTATTTATAAATTAATTGAGTGCACTTGTTACTTTCAGATGTTTCATTTTAGTCTGTACTATATATAATAATAAAATAAAATAAATTTTACTTTAGTAGTAAAAACTCCACTACTGAAACGTTACATTGTTAATTATTAAAAATTAAGTCGCAAGGTGACTATGGAGTTAGTCTATCCATCTTGCTGGTACGTTACGTCCACTTTACTAAAATGAGTCAAATATAGTTTTTAAAAGTCCATATTTTATTAATTAATTAATTAATTAAATCACAACCTTATCACATATATTCATACAATAATAAAATGAGTATTTTATAGTATTATCCTAATGCACATGACATTTACGGCATAACGTTTACTATAAGGTAGCTTTAAGTAGTTACTGTGTTTTTAAAATAGATTTCGCACACGAAATAGGGTGTTCGCTTGTAAGGGATTGCTTATCTAGTGTAATTGAAATTTTCTTTTTTATCAACCGGTGTCTTAGCAATGGTTGTTTAAAACACTTTTAGCAATTAAACAATTTTCTTTAAAATCATTAGGCCGTTTGTCAACAAATCTTGTTGCTAGAATTTACGATTCGTAACTTAATATATGTTAGATCGTAAACAAAAAGTCTTGATTAGCGCCGGATGTGTTGACACAATGCTCTGTAATGAGATGCCCGCTAGCTTTGGGATACAGTTACATGTCTGAGTTCTGCAATTCAACAGTTTATAAAGTTATCTGTTATGTTTATATATATATATATATATATTTTTATATTTACGTCTCTTTAAGTTAGTCTAAGTGATAACAGAAAACAGTTATATAAGAAACGGTATAACAAATAAAATAAATAACAAGTAATTCGGTCGCATATACAATAAAATGCTTCAATCAAAAACATTCATTTGTATTGACATAATATCTTTAAATCAAGACGTTTCACGTGTTCACAAACTTCGGAGTTTTTATGTATAAGCTTTCGAATACTTTAGATAGTCTGAAATATTGTAATCGCGTTTTTGTTATCGTCTATAATGTACCGTTACAAAGAAATGTAGCGGCAAAAGCGTCATATAGAAATGCATACGTCTCTGTAACCGACGGAATCGAGAATTTTATGGCATAATTTAGGCGGTGGCCCGCGAATGTATGCCACTGCCACGGTGCCAAAGTAACGAGTTATCGTGTCTGGCCGTACCATAAGCGACAGCGGGTAGCGTGTCTGTTTGTATTAATGTTGTATTACAATATGTACATGGAATACAGAATTGACAGAAATTTATAGACACAGAATAACTATAGATGGGACTTTTCCACAGTCTTAACGTACTTCTTTGTAATTCAAACAAATAAAATAAAAATCCCTATATACCTGTCTATACATAAATGTAATGCGGCGTCATAAGAAAAACAATTTTGAAGTCGAATACGTTAGAAACGGGAAGGAGATAAGTAAAAAAAGTGGTTTAGGGAGGAACTACAGTTTAATTTTTAAAAGGGCTTTTTAATCAAACATGGAGGATTACTAACAAAAAGGAAAATAATCACCACTTCGTTATGGGCTTTAAAAAATCGAAGTTAGCTTTTTACTATTATTGATAAAACAGAAAATTTCATTTACTTATGTCCATAAATGTGGTAACTACATAATGAATGACAGACAAACGGACAGTTGTTGTTGTTGCTGCTGGCTCCGGAACCCTAATAATCTATTGGCGCTTTATTTTTGCTTAATTATAATTTTTAGTACTGTGATAATATATTTATTGTAATTGTACTAAATGTCACAATAAAGCGCAGAAAGTGAGGAGCTAAAATTACTACAATTTTAGTAATTTGATTCAGTCGCATGTTGGTCTTCCCTCCTAATCTATGTTGACTAAGGGTATTTCAAGTTCAGTTAATTACAGATAACTATCTATTTCTGTATCATATGTTACGGATCATATTTCACACACAGTTTTTATAATCTAATCATTTCAAACACCGTTCAGTACTAAAGTGTCGCAACTTTATTAAAACTTTGTACTCCACTAACATATTGCAATAAACGTTTTGAATCGCTTCCCATGGACAGCAATGATTTGACAAAGACGGAAACAACCATAGAGTAAATAAATTTGACAGCAGCGTTTGGTTTTAATAGAGTCAGAAATGTCACTTCGCAGTGTCGATTATGTCAAACGTAAACTCGCGGGGCTGAAGGGCGACGCGCTGGGACCTCGCGGACTAAACTCGGACTGAAACTTGCCATCCCGCTCCGGATACACCCAGCTAGCTAGAGTATGAGTGGTTAGACAGTAAATGCAGAAGAGGGCTTCAACAAACAGTGCAATAATTTGCTACATATCTTCTTTTTAATTTCGCGAGAAAATATACGCTGCTAAATAGTCCCTTCTATCGCTCCGCTCGTGATTGCGGCCATACTCGGCCAGCCCAGTGACCGGGTGCCCAAACGGCGACGAACAGGTTGCGTGCGCCACTTGCGGTGGCTGGTCCAGGTTGCCGTTGCGTTGCTGTGGCCCACACAGGTTGTATTGTGTCGTTACTTACGGCGTCGTTGGTGTTGAATAATTATTTTATTGTTTAGTTCCGCAATTTCGATGTGATTATCTCAGTTTAAAGAAATATATTTAACGTAAACTGCAAAGCTACAGTTATATGAGTACCTTACTTATTCATACATAAAGGCCAGGATTTCCATTGTCACATAAGCTCATCGGTTGCGGATGCTCAAGATTTTCTATGGTGCCCTTACCGACCCTTCAGGAACACATTCGCTCTATAAATTTTTCTCTTCCCTCTACTTTCATTTGCCCTATCCATATAGACAAAAGAAGGAAAGAAGAAACCTTTATTCATTGTATTGTATAAATTTGCAGCACAGATCTGCAGCGTTGAAACCATAACATACCAGTTTCCATTAAAGTCACTACACCGTTCTTACATCACAGCCAAACATCACTTTTCTAATATGAACGTTATTTCTGGATAACAATGCGTACATTGTTACGCTAATATTTCGTAGTGGAGCGGTCTGGGTAGGGAAGGGATTCAAATAAATGTAGGAATCGACCTTCGACCTTTGAGAATTTTAGGTAAATTTTTTTACATATTTCTCTGAGGGAAACATATCAACAAAAACCGTTGGTACCTTGGGAGGTGCTGTAATGTGAAAGTTCCTTAAAGGTTCTAAAAGAAATAAATTAATACCAAAAGCAACTGCTAAGCTTTTTTTTAAAATTTTTGGTTATTTATATGACATTCGAGCACATCAGAAATATGAATGGCGATTAAATATCACAATTATAAGGAGTAAACAGGAAGTAATAAACTTATCAAATTATACGATTGATAACATTTGAAACTAGTAAATCTATATTAGGACACGCAAACCCGGATATACTGTACCGTGTGGTTACGTCGAAATCGGTGTAAGTAAACGGCAATTAGGCAGATTTATATCGGGGCGTCGTCACCGCGGTCGCGACGGAAACGCACGGGTTTGCGTTCGAAATTACACGAACCGGGCTGATGGTGATTTATATCGAGGCATATAATTGCGATCGGCGACTGCACTTACTGCAATTCCGATGAATTTCAATATAATAAGACGAAAGCTAACTAGCTACCGAAGTTTTGGAACTAAGGAGCCATGAAGCAGTGTACAAGTAGAAAAAATTATGTTCCAATCCGACAGGTGGGAATTGGACCTTTAAAAGTTCTAATGCATAGAGAATGCTGTACTAGTTAATATTATAAATGTGTGAATTCCTTTGGTCGTTTGTTTGTCCTTTTTTCGCATCGTCGCTCGACATTGATTGAAACAAATGTAATTTTTATTAAACGGATATAGTTCAAAGAACGAATGAAGAGTATCATATGCTGCTGTTCACCCTGATTGAAGCCTAAGTTTCTATTGGGTTAAAAACTTTGCCAAGTGCGTGTTGGACCCCGCACAGGAACCCCGAATTTCAACACTGAAGGGTTCCGTGTTCGGGATGAATATTAATGGTTAAAATCAAATTATAAGTTTAATAATAATTTCAGTTGTCAATAATTTAGTACCCGTCATGTACAGTCTAGTTAGCTGTGATAGTTTTCCTTTTAACTTCGTAAAACATATTATTTTCGTGAATACTGTTCACATATCCTGAGGGAAGGTGGGGAGGAAGAGGCACGTGACTCTAACAAAAATTAAGAGCATATCTCAACAAATATTAACTTAACTAAATATGGCTGAAATTCCTATAAGTATAATTTTTCAAAATTTGTCTATTGCACTCCTTACGTTAAGGCCCACAGGAATTTTTCCCGTCCCTCAATGACATACTCTACCCAAAAAATTGGCATTTCACAACATCATTGTATAGCTATTTATATATTACATCTACTCTCCAAATTTCATCTATATAGTGCCAATGTTTCCGAGAAAAACTGCGGACAAACGAGCGCACGGACAGACGCTTGACGAAACTGTAAGGGTTTCGTTTTTTGCAATTTCGCTACGCAACCCTAAAATTACTACATGTACGATACTCTTGTGTTATAGAAACATCATAATCTAAGTCAGTGGAACAACTTTGTATTTTTTTGAACTCGTTAAGTATACAACAATCTTTATTCAAAGCGACCGCATACTGTTGAAACGATAATGCCATTGATTCAATTTTTATCGTTCGAAAAAATGAATAATAACCCGAACCAACATAAATTATGTGGCTCAGTTAGGTAAAAATCTCGAGAAAAAATAAAATAGTCGACCCATTGACCCGGATCGTTCGCCGGTCGCGTGTTTTGGCGACTAATAAACTTTTTAAATTTATTCACTTTTATTGAAGTCGATATACGAAAAAAAAATGCGGGAAAGTTGCAGCAAAAGCTCGAGAGTGGCTAATGGACGCTCGTCCTCTTTTTACCGCAACATTCGTAGTAGTTTGATAAGTTGCATAGTGGCTTTCTTTTAAGTTGCATTCCCTTTGTTTGTTGCATAATTTTTCGAATCTAAATTAAAAATACTTTATTAGTTTCTAAATTGACACAGTTATGTTTTATTGTAATTTATTGACGGTGATTTCGCTAGTGCTAATAAAACATTAAAAATAAAAAAATATTTTTCATCTATTTATATGAATAATTCGTAGTGACTAAAAAAATAATTTTCGTTTATTAGTAACCCGATTTAACGATTTTTATGATTTATCGCCAATTCTTAAATCATAGTTTTGAAAAGTTAAGGAAATAACACACAACTAGATAACCTATTCAATAGGATAATAAATGATCTGTTCAGTAATACCCGTCTATGTGGAATATGCATAAATTATATAGAAACCAAAATAGGTTTGGAAATGCCACGTGGACGTGGTCCCCAAATGCGATCATTACAATTAATTGCACACTTAGTACAGTGCTTATTGTTTATATTAAGTATAGATGCCATCATATCGTTTCTCTTCAATTAAACAATTTTACTTCTAAAATCAATTTATTTCTTAGCCACATGAAATTAAAATTTAGTTCAATACTAAAGCAAACTATAAATTAAAACGTAATCTGTGTCGATATAACATTTCAAATCTATTCTAAATTGATTGGGTCAAATGGTCAAATTCAAAATTGTGTTTGTGATTTAATTGGATGTTGTCAGGGAAACCCTAATTCCTAAATAACAGACTGAACTACTTTTGGATTTTCATATTAAGTATATAAGTAGTCTTGAGGGGTCTTCAATATACCTGTGTTCGGCTGATCGTAATCCAAACTTATAGAACGTGTAGAGCTTACCGAACTAAACAAAAAGTTTCACGGGAGCAGATAGTGCAAACTAACGATTACCGAGAAAAACATGTTCAAAGTTGAACCACGTCCAGCGAAATACTCCGTATATAATATACCGCGTGTTCGGTTGAACGTTATCCAAACTTATAAAGCCTGTAGAGCTTACCGAACTAAACAAAGGGTTTTTTTGTAAGCAAATGGTGCAAACTAACGGTTACCGAGAAAAACCATTTTTTATCACTTATTATGTTTTAAACTTTTTCATTGACTTGGTAGGTACGCTCTAGACGCTCTGTTAGTGTGGATTATGTTTAACCGAAAACACCGTATAGGTTAGGTTGTTAGACTGATATCATTGCTTACTCTATAACCAACAATATAGAATATTCAAGTAAACAATGATAAACGGTGCATATTCCAATGTGGTATAAACAATGAAAGCAGGTTACCGGTTCAATGCACTGTCCGCCCTTGTGCGTTTCCGGCCCTTTGACATCGCTATGTCACGCCCCACGTTGCATCTATGCGTGCGTGACTCACGTGAAATGCAATTTTTTATCTGCTATTAACATAATCTGAAAATATTCAGGTTGTATCAAAAAAACTGGCCTAGTGCGAGTCGGACACGAGTTGCATACGAAGGGTTCTGTACCACCGTACAATTTTAAAAAAACACGTTTGTCGTATAGGAACACCACCTTTAATTTTTACCTTTTTAATTTTTATTATTTGTTCTTCTAGCGACCATATTAGTGACGTCTTCATGAAAATTTCGGGTGTTAACAGTAATCTAACAACCTCCAATCACCAAAAACATCGAAAAAAAAACACGTTTCTTGTATGGAGACCTCCTTCAATTTTTAATTTAATTTAATTTTTATTATTTTTTATTATAGTGGCTATAGTAGTACACACTCTGCGAAAATTTCAAGTATCTGCCTATTACGGTTCAGACGGACGGACGGACAGCAGAGCCTTGCCGTTGCAACCCATTGGGTACAGAATCTTGAAAACGCACACGATTTGCATATTTTACAGCATACTTGGATAACATTGGAAATGTATTCTAAAACCAATGCCACACTAACGCCAATGTCACACTATTTTATTTTTATCTGGCATGTAATTGACGTTTCATATTTTTTAGTTGACACTCCTCGCTATTTGTATGACGTCCACGCGTTACGTTTTTCTCGGCGACCCTCCTATTTAATATTTCCAATGTTAAATATGTTTTTATTTATTTTATTATCTTTCTGATATTTTGGATTTCATACTCAAGTTTCTTTTCTAAGTGTTTGTAAATTATATTTTATATACGAAAGTATAACCGCATAATTTGTAGTTCATTTTACGTACGTGTAAACGGCAACGAAATAAAATAAAAAAGAAAACAATACACAGTGATTGAAAGACAAGAACAATTTTTGACCGCGTTTTGGTTGATGCATACCTACATGGAAATTGTAAAAAGAAACAGCAGTTCGACGTCAGTTTTTGCATTGCACATATTCTGCTACGAAATATTATGCTGTCATTATGTGAGGTTCCAGCACTTAATACAAAGATGCCGACATATCTTGTGAACCCTCATTCCTTTCCCAGACGAAATTTTGTTCATATACTATAAAATATATTAATAAATATTACTAAAGAGGGTTGGCAGTGTTGACCCTTCTTTTTAGTCCTGGCAATTTTTAATTAAAATTATTAAATACATTTTGTTAAATTAAAACAACTCTTTTTCATATACAATTTGGTATCAAATGTTATTGCATGCTCGAAAACGTGTAACTTCCATGGTATAATTCGACACCAACAAAAGTAGGTATTAAGTATTATTATTTTCTAATGGAAAACAGAATTTGATTTTTACTAGAACTCTTCTTTTTTTAATACAATTTTTTAATCCATTTAATTTTAACTATTATTATATATTTACTTTTATTTTCATTTTCATTAATTTAAAGATTGTAATAAAAAAATTGCCTGGACTGAATTTAGGGTGCCAACCCTCCTTAGTAATGTTCATTAATATATTTTATACTACACGTGTATGTTCGAAATATTGTATATTTATATATATACAATATTTCGCTTGGGAAAAGAGTGAGTAAATCACAAATAGATCGGGATCTTAGACTAACGTGATATATGTGTTTGAATAGAAACACGGAAAGATATCTAATCTTATTTACGTCATATAAAGTAACTCTAAACTGTAGAGATGATACCGAGTCATTTCGGAAACCGAGCACTTTTGTTACCTTAACATAATGCACAAATTTTGTTACTAGGTTAGGTATATTTATTACAAAAAAATTTATTTTTAAAGCACATTTTATGAATGGGTGATTTTAATTTTAATTTCGTAGCACCCGCGCTAGCCTTGTAAGATTACTGTTACTTTTTACACTGCGAACCAACAATGTTACTTTCATTATACCACTTGACTAATGTTCTCTCTACCAAGGTTAATAATTTTCACGTGGCGTGTTGTGATCACCGCCGCGGCATTCGCGAAGCGAATTCAATCACTTTCTTTTGGTACTCTAATGAACGACACAATGAGGTATTTGCATCTATTTGGTACATCAATATTGTTTTTCTTTGTTGTAGCGATCGGCGAGTGCCTACAGAATAGAACGTACTTACCTATTGAAATGACGATGAAAGTTTCTTGAGAGACCATTCTATTTAATTATTCTATGAAATACGATTATCATTACGGCATTCATTACAGGTGAAGAACGAGTAACTAGTAAAAGATTGTATGAAAAATAGAAAATGATCTAGATAATCGTATCCACTTCAGCGAGTGAAATGTATGTTCGCTTGGTTAATAGAAAATATTTGCTGGCGCAGAAAATACTCGCTAAGCGAGTCGATTCCGATGCAGTCGATACGTTTCTCGCCTGTAATGGATCTTCACTTTTATTTTTGTCTCCGAACAAAGGTGAATAAAGAATTAACTGATTTCAGTGCAAATGTCAGCTAGTTCAGCTACTATTTTCTGTTAAAACATTACAGCATTTAACGTAACTTCAGAACATAACATACCAATCAAAAGTTACTATTGTATGCATCTGAAGTCCAGAAATGTATTACAGTTAGTAAAGTGAGAGGTGGAATTAAAGACAGAAATGTTTAGCAATAAATTCATAACGAACCATCGAATGGAAATATGTACAAGACGATAAGTTAGACTTATCTGGCGCTTCGAGTGTTTACTTTCTTCACTCAGCTGCCTGTTCACTGTTAGATTTGAATTGTTATCTGTCAATCAGCTGACCTTATTAAACTACTGAGGTGTATTCTACCAACAATAAAAAGCATTTCAAAAAAATAAGAATTGGCGATTCTGAAAATTTAGAATAGACTGGAAAATTGTTACATAATAATAATTATTTTCTATACAAAGTAGTTTTATAAACGTTCTTAGTATAATAATAATGGATGGAACATTCCATACAGCGCCATCTGGTTCAAAAGTAAGCAAGTATTATATTTCTATTTTGAGGTACCTATAGAAAACTGAATGAAATGAACTGAAAACTTAAATATTCTTTAAAATATAGACATATATATAAATACTTTTACATCCAGACACGTAAGAAATAGAGATGTTCATGCACACAAGTAATTATCCCGGGCGAAAATCGAACCCGCGACCCTTTGCTCCGCAGTTAGGGTATCCAACAACTCGGTCAATCGGTTAGACAAAATATATTTAGATACAGGATACAAACTATAAGAGACGCTGCATCTGTTTTCCAAAACGCTGATGAAGGAAGATTCTGCAATGGAATGGTAAAAATTAAAAATTATTTTTACCTGCAAGTCACAGTCTATTTCGGACCCGATAAACGATAACGGACCATTGTGGGTGGATTCTAATTATGGGGACCGTGAAAGTTTTAATTGTGTTTCTATTTTCATTTCGTCCGAATGCCATATGATGAAACTTCGCAAGGTTTCGTTTGCATTATGATCTAATCAAGCAAATAATTAATTGGGCTCAATGTATAGCCCGAGGGGTGTGCAGTGCTTGGTCATTTTTGCTTTGTATGGAAATATCTCTGTTGAGATTGCGTACGAAGTGCTTGCGACGGTGTCAACGGCCCGCAAAGGCCGCGGGAATAGCACGAGAGTGTATTGATATTTGCGAGGAGAAATGTTGGTTGTTAAAAAAAAGATTTGGAAATGGTGTACAAGATAAAACGTCGAGAATATTTCTCTCCAATATTAATACTGTCAAAATATTTAATTAAAATATTCAATCCGAAAGATTTTTGGGTAAGAGGTTGTATGTTAAGCGTTTGTATGTCAGTGTGTGAGAGTTTGTGTTGTGTATATGTTTGTGTGTTGTGTATGAATGTGTCCATTTATCTCAAAAACTATTGAACCGATTTCGATGCGGTTTTGTGTAGTACAAAGGTATCATCTTAGAGCAGGTTTTTAAACATAGTTTACGGATAATGATCACCAGGGACGCTGTAACAAACGTCTGGTATTTTCATACACAGTTTTTTGTATTACACAAGTAATACTTCAGCGAAGGTTCGTAGATACCTTTTACGGAGCCATCAGGGGGTGTTCCAATAAATGCGTTTCTCTAAACAGCTGGGATTTTGATGCAGTTTTTTTTTTTATTAATATAACATATTAAAAAAAATATATTTGATGGAGGGGTTCGTAATTACGATCTCTATTAGAAATAACTTTTAAATTGTCGACCTGTGAATGTACAGCAATCTTTGATTTTTTTGTTCCCTTTCAAACTTTCCAAATACCTTTCAGTATAATATGCAAAAAAAAAACCGAAATCAATATTATCCATATCAATATCTTTATCGTACTTCAGACGTCGATCAATCATAACTTTCGTGCAGCGTCACAACACAACAAAAGGACCGGCGAATCCATCGAAAGTAAAAACACCCATCGATAGTTGATCCTAATTTGGGTAACAGCGAAAGTGGACACCCACAGTGGGGTCCGTAGCGAAAGTCCATTAAACGGGTGGTGGGTGTGTATCTGTAGATCTGGACCGTCTTTTAGTTTGACCTCGCGAATCGCCCACCTTTTATTATTGCCAGCTCTGCGTGTCCAGACACCGTGGGATCTAGGTCTTAGCTTTTGATTATTTAGTGAAGCAGACTAGGGTAGATAATATTGAACATAGTTTTTGTTTTGTGTATTTTGAAAATTTCTCGGTTTTTGCTATTATACGAGTTTCAAGTAAAAGTGAAATGACATTTGATCTACAGTTTCGTGTCCGTGCTACTTACCGTTGAGGATAGTGACCTAAGGGGATAGTGACCTAATGCGGAGAGAATAATGGCTGAGGTGCAGAATCAGTTCATGTTCATTATTTTAGTGTATGGTCATCAAAGTTGCATGTGTATTCTAAATTTTAGTTAAATCGGTTGGGGGGAACTGTCCATTCAGTTGTAAGATTTGACCCATGCTATCAAGACAAGTTAAATAGGAGCTTCTGAAATTTGCCCAATGTAATCGGTGTACTTATTGCGTGATGTGCGAAAATTGTGACAGTTTGTTTATTCGATGGGCATTTTATTAGTCAAAACTGGTTTCAATGGTTATATATAAAAAAAATGTCTACTAGACAATTTTAATTTACACAAACATTTTAAATGAAACAAAATGATCCATTCTGGTCAGTTAATTAACGAAACTCGTTTCCAATTTATTAAGATAAAACATATGTTCAACGCCAATTGTTAGATTGCCTGATAAATTGATTGATAGATTGAATTGTTAATTTAACGATTTCATTATCGTTTCACAGGGAGACCTTGTCTGTCTGTCTGTAGCAGACTTGCAAGTTTATAAAAATTACATGTAGAAAGTTGTGGTAGTTATTCAGCTGCGTGTCTTGCAGATAACCTAGGTTGTAACCATCCTTGTATTGAGAAAATAAAATAAAAATTATAGGAAATCAATTACTTAACTAATTATTTCATAACATTAGGGTATAAAGTTAAAAAGGCTCTACTTGAAGATACTTACCCAAAGCTTGTATTATGGGTACTAGACAACCGATATAGTATGTACTTAAATATTTTTTTATAATATATACATATATAGATACTTTTACAACCCGACACGGAACAAATAGACATGTTAATGCACACAAATATTTATCCCGGGCGGGAATCGAAGACGCGACTTTTGGTTCTGTAGTGAGGGTCGCTAACATTGATAGTCGCTAACCACTCGGCCAATCGGTCAGTCTACGAATATATTATACTTTACAAAAGTTATACATTTTTGTTAATAATGTACTATAGAATTACCTTTTCCATTCCATTCCATTCCATCAGCCCTTTTTTATACCCCACTGCAGGGGCTTAGGCCTCCCCTCAAGATGAGAGGGCTTGTAACTTAAATCCACCACGCTGCTCCAATACGGGTTGGCGTATTTTAACAACTCCTATCTAATGACAGCAACCAGGGCCAACTGCTTAACGTGCTCTCCGAGGCACGGAGTCAGTGACAGTTAATGTACTTTAGTCAGAAAAAACTCATAGTACATGCCCGGATTCGAACCACGGCCACATGGCCTTATAGATTTGAAACAGGTTCGCTGCGTTCGGGCTATCACGATTCTTACCCTTTATTCCCGAAGCACGAAGTAGGTACCCTTTATTCTTCCGGAATAATCAGTTGAATTAAGAACACTACGGCAATTTCAGGAAAACTATACTACTAGAAAAACTACAGAAGGTTCTAATGTATAATAATTTTAAGATGTAACATACGGTGTGTTGTGGTCGCTTAAACCCTTTGAGTGATGCCACCATTGTAATTTTGACAATGTGAGGGAAATTAAAATTTTTCAGTTTATAAAAAAAATTATGGAACCCAAAAAAAATTTCAATGTGCATACTAGTATTGATTCCGCTGATTTAAGTGTGGTAAAAACGCCCATATCGTTCAATACTTGTAAAAAATCTGCATAAACCTAAGCTGTTTAGTACAACACTCGTGTTTTGTATTATAGTGTTAATTATATTTTCCTTCAAAATCGTGTGATTATGAAAATACGTAATACGTTGCAAAATTGCTTAACATTGAAGTTTTTATGTAAAACCTGTCAACAAACAAATAAATAGCTGTCAATCGAATGACGCTTATAAATACACCGGACTTAACGGCCAGTCATTATTGTTTTGTCGCGTTTCTCTATAATGCCCATTTATTTCTAATCCATGTTACGGCATTTGACCATTCAATACTTACTGTATGTATCTGTCGCAGGCTCCCGCTGTTTTTGAGATGGTCCGCATTACATAAAAGACTGCATCAGTACAAAAGAATATTTGCATAATGTCGTGCACTATGGCATGATACATTTTCTTAGTCGCGCGACACTAAGATTTTCTGCTTTCAACACTCACTCTGGAATGTGTAATCGCCATAGATTAAAATATTTGACAGCAACGTTTGGTTTTAATAGAGTCATAGATGTCATTTCGCAGTATCTAAGATGTCAAAACGCAATATTACGGAGGTGAAGAACGGCGCGCGGGAATCTCGCAGGTGTGAAGACCGGCGCGCGGGGACCTCGCGGACTAAAACTCGCCATCTTACACGAGCTAGTCAATTCGTACTTTTACGGTTATCGCACATTCGTACGTACAATGTGTCATTTTGTTATCGCTGTCGTCGCAGCAGGTGCAATTTGTAAGGTCAGTCAAATTGTAAGTTTTTTTTTAGTCTGTAATAAAATAAATTACCACGAAGGCTATGTGATCGTCACTACCTTCCTACTTGTCCAAATCCAATAACGTCTTACAACCAGAGAGTATCTTTATATACAATTTTTCTAGTGAAATTATGATGATAATGAATTTAACCTAAATATTACTCACAATGAAATGGACGTTTATAATTTTCCCAGCATTTCTTTTACTGTATTAAATTAAAAAAAATAATATTAAATATAGTAATAAATTAAAAAAATAATTTTACTTCGAAATAACTAACGAAACATAGATCCGATGCTGATATTGAGTCCGCGTAACGCCAATTTGAGTAGTAAATTGTTGGATATCAAATACACTGCCGAGATGGAGAACGGATGTGATTATTCAATTCTGAATGGCGATGCTCTGTTTCCGCGTACAATTTTGCATGCCATATGCATCAGGCCATGCATAAGTACGTAAATGCATTTCACGACGAGGAAACAGGTTGCATATATTTTCTTTGATGTGTACGGACATTGAAATGTCTTGCTGATTAAATTTTTTTATGCTTATCCATTCATGGATACGAATATGTCTTCCGTGTACCTGTAAAAAACCTGACGTATTTGGAGATCTCCGTCGGAAACCGTGAGGGTGGTGACCAACTCTGCAACCTATTTGCGAACAGCATAACATCTAGAGCTTGGGAGGAGCTTTGTGTATCAAATCTGAATTAATAACATGTCAAACATCGACATGTTAATAATATAGATATTTGAATAGACATGGTAACTTCAAATGAATCACGTCTCAAAATCGGTCCGTTTTTGTGAGGACGGTCCACCCCATAGATTACATTACTGCGTATAGATCGGTTGTCACCATAGCGAGAGATGGACCAGATTTCAGACAGTAAAAATAAAGACAGTGTCGCACTATGAAAGTTAAGCATGCTGAAGAGCTTTCTCGAGTTTTCGGAAATTTTCGGAATCACACGGTCATATCTATAGCTCTCTCTTTTCTCATGCTTTTCTCATATCATAACGTTTTCGGAAGAAAGGTACTCAAGTGGCGTTCACAAACCGAACGTTGTAGCGTGGGACGACCCTGACTTCATAGACTGGCGGCCTAGTAAAGGTGGTGGAGCGTCATGGTTACAGGTGGCCCAAAACTGTGTTGTGGAGAGTGGAGAGGCCTATGTCTAGTTAGATGACTTAAATGATGATAATGGTGAAAACTGATGATAAGGCCGAATACTTCCCCCTACCGATTTCCAAGCTTGCGTGCCTAAAACTATACGCTCGTCTCTTCTAGGCAATTATATTGTGTTGCGTGTAACCGAGTCTGAGTCAATATTAAACTTTTCCAGCCACGCCGAGCTCATGCAAGGATATTCTCATAATATCATTTCGTAATTTTGAAAAAGCTCAGTTTAAAGGTTTTTATCGTTTTACATTAAAAAAAAAAACCTAAAGAGCTCGCTCAACTCTCCATTTCTAAAAGCTGTAAACAAAGACAAGAAAAAAAAGTTAAGTATTTTAATGGCTCAAAAACAATAATAATAGTTTTTTTTATGGTGTAAATTCATTTAATAAATTTCTTAAATGTGTAATAATATTAAAGCAACACAATTTATAAATTGTATAACATTTAATTACTTAATAAAAACCACAACAACATAAATGTTAAGGGAAAGTTTATTAAAAATCGCGAGAAAGTCGCCGGCTCTTGCCTAACAAACAAAACGTATTATATACGTCCGTGTATAATTTTTGAATAATTCAAATCGGAACAAACAGCGTAGATCTTGATAAAGCTTATATAGATACACAACAGTAAATACAATTTTTAACATTCACCTTTCTCAACTCATTGTCGGCAATTTAACGTTAACGTGAGAAATTTAATAAGATGATGGGAAACGAGAAATAACGTGTCAGTTTCATACAATAAGTCGAGAACGTTACGCAACTGTTAACTTTTTTTTATTGCATTTTCTAAGAGATTATTACGGTCTTCATGTTATAGTGTAACAAGTTTTTATTGGTGAATAAGATTGCTATATGGGCGCCATTCATTGTTCACGATTTCTGTTTATATGATGACGACCGCTTAACCCAGTGGGTAGCGACCCTGCCTACGAAGCTGGAGGTCCCGGGTTCGAATCCCAGGTCGGGTCAGTATTAATATGATGAATATTGATACTGGTACCGGGTCTTGGTTGTTATATGTGTGTGGCGTCTTTGCAAAAAAAAATATTTATATATGTATATATTATAAAGAATATTTAAGTATGTATATCAATTGTCTAGTAACCCATAACACAAGCATAATACTTGCTTACTTTGGAACTAGATGACGCTGTGTGGGAAGTCCCATGTGTTATTATTATTATATATTTAGAATATCAACGCAGTGACGGCGTACCTACTAAAATTTTGTAAACAGTACAGCCCATGCCGTATGAGATATTATATAATAATAATAATAGCCTTTATTGTACTTCCACTTCTTCCACCAGCTCATATGCCCCACTGCAGGGGCGTAGGCCTCCCCCAGGGTGAGGAGGCATGGAGCTTAATCCACCACGCTGCTCCAGTGCGGATTGGTGGATTTTAACGACTGTCATCTGTGGATGGCAACTTTATTGTATTTAAAAGTGATTTAA
Organism: Luffia ferchaultella; assembly: GCA_949709985.1. NCBI lineage: Eukaryota > Metazoa > Arthropoda > Insecta > Lepidoptera > Psychidae > Luffia > Luffia ferchaultella. The sequence goes on from OX453241.1 coordinate 3,472,693, forward strand.
AACGATCTTAAACTTAGATGGCGTCAGCTAACGCGCGTTATGAATCGTTTTCAAATAGATTAGTTGACAATTTTTTTCTAATAATTTTCTATTGAAAGAATTTTCTAGATATATCATAACAGTGAAAAAAAAAATTAAAAAAAAATCATTATTAACAAAATTATGATTGTTTAAAATGTCCTGGTAGACAGAGAGGGCAAAACCGTACGGAGTACCTATGTGTGACGTCAGCCCGTTTAGAATAATGTTAAATATCGTTTTACAAGAAAGAGACAGAGATACAATTTTAAAAGCTTATAATTTCCATGTTCTTCCATCGAATATAATTGTGTTTATAAAATTTCTCATCGTATAAAGTCTATTTTTATATTTTCTTGATAAATAAAATATATAGGTATACTTAATAGTAGTCAAATATTCTATTGTCAACTCAAGATATGTTTATCAATTAGTACTGACGTGAGATGATCTTGGTGATCTCAAAAAGCATAGCCGGATAAATATACTGAAAGTGCCTTTGATAAAAATTATAATTTCCTTTTCATATGTGATTAGTATTAGCACTACGTATCATTATGCACTTTAACTCGTTCATGTGTTCATGGTTTTTTTTTTCATTTTTTTTTTGGCGAAACAGCTGACTCATTTTTTTTGTGTTTCAAGTTCAAGTTAACAGGTACGAGTTGCATTAACAAAATAAATTACAGAGTCGTAGACCTTCAACAAAACATTGACGACCGCTTAGCCTAGTGGGCAGCGACCCTGCCTGCGAAGCTGGAGGTCCCGGGTTCGAATCCCAGGTCGGGTCAATATTTATATGATGAATATTAATACTGGCACCGGGTCTTGGTTGTTATATGTATGTGTTGTCTTCGCTTGGTATCCAAAATACAAGCTAATGCTTAGTTTGGGACCTAGGCGTTGTTGTGATTGTGTGTGTTATTATTAGTATTGAAATTTTTTTTCACTTTCGAGATTGCGACACTCTTTATTTTTTTTTAATAATGACGTACCATTTAGTGACCTGTTACGTATACTATATTTTGTAAAAAGTTTCGTTTAGGCATAGAGAAAGTTTGTCAAAAAGCGCTTAAAGCAGTTTAGATGTAAGCTTCGTAGTAGGTATTAACTCCAAAAGTTAGCCAAACCGCGATGAATTTATTACAATTTAATTTTTCAGTTTTACATCAGCGACACTGTATTGCATATGTTATGGAGATAAACAATAGCTTTAGCTGTTACTTTGTTTCATTGAAATTCTTCCGCAGAAGGAAATGTCCCGACTTCCTTAGCTCCGAGTCTGATCTGTCCATTGTACTGTCTCTCTCATTTGCATAGAACTTTCTATTGAAAAGCGAGATGGCGTTAACTTAGTTCCTTCTGGTTACTTATGTAATAGCCACTGTTTACATATTTCACGGGTAATTAATTTATCACGGTGTTTATTGTGCCTTGTGTTATGTCAGGTCAGTTTTTACCTACTTGGAGTAAATATTTATTGTTTTGAAATAAACACGACTTTTTGATTGCCTTCCAACAGTTGAACGTATTCAAATATTTTCATAAATACTTACCTATTTAATTATGCAAATGATATTAAGCATGTTTCAATATGAACCTTTTATTATTTATGGATGCTGACGCTTAGATTTTTTGCAGTAGATATGTATAAAAAACTAATATTTAAAACATTTTTAGCTTTTCCTTTAACCGTGTTTATTAGAAGTACAACATATCTTAGATAGCATAATGTATTAATAATCTCAGCGCCATCTAGTCTCAAAGTAAGCAAGTCTTATGCTTGTATTGTGGGGTACTAGACATCTGATATACATACTTAAATATTCTTTTTTTTATAATATATAGATACTTTTACACCCAGACACGGAACAAGTAGACATGTACATGCACACAAATATTTGTCAGGACAGGTATCGAACCCGCGACTATCGGTTCTGCAGTTAGAGTCTCTAACCACTAGGCCAACGGGTCAATATGGATAGCATAATAAGGATGGAGTGTCTCTTAGGTACATCGAAACGATCGAAAATGAAAGTAAAATGACAGACTCATTGATTAGACAGACTATACATAATTATCATTGTTTTAAACAAACATTTTGTTAAATTACACATAAAATGTAATTTCAAAAACTTTATGTTTTTTTCCCACCACGAATTTTACATGTGGGTCACAAGAAAATCTACTTCATAGGGAATATTATTTGAATTATTATTCAAAATTTCAAATGTATATTTTGTTGCCACAACGCGGCATCTCTATAAACATCTATGCTTAATATGTTATAAAAAATACTTAGTTTACTTTCATTTAATGAACAAATATGTTTTTCGACTGTGTGGTTCGGCTCGCGACTCTTCAATTACGAGTGAATTAATTCGATTTGTCGCCCGAATTATTGTCGCTTCGTAAACTAGTGAGTGCCCTAAACAATTTAGCTCTGTTGACAGTGGTGACCTTTTATAAACTTGCAATTGTTCATTGTGGTTAATATAATTTAAAAACATTAAAATCTGGTTTATTTTTGTTACGACTTTAGCTTAATGGGGATCATTTTTATCACAAAAAAAATATAGAAAAAGATAGCAATATTACATTTAAGTGTTCCAAAGAGCGACCGCGTTGTACGGCTTCGGTCACGCTCGTGTCTTCAGGAATTTTCATCTTCAGGAAAACCAGGCAGCGATATAGTTATATCTTTTTTCACTCATTTTGTTGTATAATGTTTTTTTATTACATGACCTCATTTATTACCATAGAACAGACTTAACGTAGTATTATTATTTCAATACTTGGGTCAATCAGAGACGATGTACAGATCTGATATTGTTCTGTGGCATAGATGTCATTGCCACCAAAAATTTACGATAGTTCTATTTAATAAAATAAAATAAATCTGCTCATGTTTGCTTACCTATATACAATATGAAAAGTGACTCCTTTATTCTTAATATACTTCGAGGAAAGGTTTTTATTGGTTGGCACCACACATTATGACAATTTAAAATGGTAAAACGCATAAATAATAAATTTCATACGACACATACACTATTCGGTCGCCATGTGTAACTATCAAGTGACTATGCATCTTAGGACGGTCTTGTGACGATCCGGCACAAGAATTAGCGGACCATGTTCAACTACTGTGAGTGCACATTCATATAACAACATATGACAGCGACCGCTTAGCCTAGTGGGCAGCGACCCTGCCTGCGAAGCTGGAGGTACCGGGTTCGAATCCCAGGTCGGGTCAGTATTTATATGATGAATATTAATACTGGCACCGGGTCTTGGTTGTTATATGTATGTGGTGTCTTCGCTTGGTACCCAAAATACAAGCTAATGCTTAGTTTGGGACCTAGACGTTGTTGTGATTGTGTGTTATTATTATTATTATATCTATCACGGGTTATCTGTGTCGCTTGAACAACATTCGTCGATCGTTGCATGCAAGCTTGTTCGTTTAGATTTCTACCTGTTAAACTTTTTGATGTGACAATACTGTGATCATGGTAAAAATTGGTCAAATTGGTACATGACATTTGAAGGATGGTTTCTTACGTTTGTGAAATAGGGAATCCGCCATGTTTCTAAAAAGAACCAGTATTGTTTAAGGAAGGTAACACAATTCCTGAGATTCTTTTCAGGTGTTTATCTTTTGATCTCTTTGAGGGATATTATACAAACCACTTTGAAGTTTAATTTTTCGAAAAGAAGCTTCAAAAAATATCTGAATCAGGTATATCAAACTCATTTAGCCTATCCAATTATAACCTACCTTCAATGTATGAGGAAGTACTTGATTGTTTTATTTTAAACTTTTATATTCAGACAATATGTCAAAACGGACGGATGGATTTAACGATTGAAGTTATTGAATTTATTCATATTTTAATTTTTTGAGTAAAAACTTCAATAGATAGAGTAGACGAAACGTGACGTGACCACAAGAAATTGAGCAAAAAAAAAAGACGCCGCAAACCAAAATTACGCCAATTGATGTTGTATTTTGACACAGCAGTGTAAAGTTGAATTTAATGTAATGTACATGTAAAAATCGTACTGGAATAACAGATAAAAATTATCAATTAACATTCATGTGTAATTTAATAAACTGTTTAAAACAAACGATGATAATGGAGTATGATTTGTCTAATCTGCCTGTTGTTTGCTAGTATTTCCGATGATTTCGGGCTCTATTCTGATATTATGCTATCTAAGCTTAAATACATGCAATCAGAGACATAATAAAAGCTCTAGAATCACTATCACTGAACAACCAATGAAGCGCTGCAATGGCGGTAGCGTATGTGTAAGTGGAACTTTGAAGCGTACTGGCGGTCGATAAACTTACTATGGTATGAGTTTTAAAGTTGACGCATGCGTACATAGCCAGCTGACTTACTAGGGGTGCATGGTAGTTGGTTCGAGATGCTAAGTCCGGGTATTCCTGTAGGGTCATGCATACGAATGTCAAATTACGTATGTCTTGATAAGCATCGATAATTAGTATCGATACGAGCAAAATGAATTATTATCCGTAAGTATGTACCTATAGGTCCCTTTCACTTAACATATACTCTTTGACCTATCTTAAAGGAAAGTTACGAGTTACTTTGGTGCATAAGAGACGAAACCTTCAACACAATAGTTGTACCTTATCTTGTTTTCACCTTGCACATATTCTAATGTGACATTGCCCACAAGTTTAGCAGTAGGTACTTCCTTGTTGTACGCAGTTAACTACAAAAGCGGTTTAACAACCTTTATAATTTAGCTCAACATAATACAACACACAACAACATACATACAACAACAACATGCGACATAACAACACATTTAAGATTTAAAAAATTGTCTTGTTTTTAGTGTTAGTTAATGGTTTAATTTTTGACTTAATATCGTTCACAATATATTTGGTGTACATATTTCTTTACTTAAGGTTTGATAGTTAACTTAGATGAATGATCAATATTTTTACAAGAAATGTTCTCAAAAATTTTATTGGTTATTGTGGTTTGTTAAAGAGATTGTCGTGATAGCCGAGTGATAACGAGCCCGCTTCTTGTTTAGAAGGCCGTGGTTCGAATCCCAAGGTACCAATGATTTTTTCTAACTTATGTACATATCTACCAATGACTGTGCCTCAGAGAGCACGTTAAGCCGTCGGTCGCAGTCCACCAATCCGCACTGGAGCAGCGTGGTCGATTAAGCACCAAGTTCCTTTACTCCTAGGGGAGGCCTAAGTCCCTGCAGTGGGGCATTGATGAGCTGATGGTATGGTAGAGAGACAAAACTAAGATTTCAATCGATACAAAAATAAAGAATCTCATAAAGTGTATACTTGAAAGATCATGTAACGAAATCAATTTACTGTTTATATAACTATGAGTTAATCTTACTGTATTCTAACAAACCGGATGAAGCTGATTGTTAACGCAACATCTTCGGTTGAATTATCTAGGTCTTAAAAGGTTAATAGATAGATGATTGTTTTTAAGTCTATGTACAATACGATAAACTAACATTGGTCGGGAAATTGTGTCATTATGGTGTCAAAGACCGCGCGCTCGACCTTCTGAGATCGTACTTATGTAACAGAGTTCAGAGGGTTGATGTGGGCGGAGAGAGATCACCTGGATCTGCGGTATCGATGGGAGTCCCGCAGGGTTCAATTCTTGGTCCATTTCTATTTCTAATTTATGTCAACGACTTACCCTACCTTGTTAAAAATAATCACGAGATAGTGATGTTTGCTGATGATACTTCTTTAATTTTCAAAGTTAACAGAAAGAAATTTACTTACGACGATGTAAACAATGCTATCTCCAAAATAGTCGAATGGTTCACGGCTAATAATTTATTACTAAATGAAAAAAAAACCAAATGTATAAGATTCTCGCTACCGAACGTCAAACCGACACCTACAAATATTGTCATTAAAAGTAAAGAGTTGGACCTTGTGGATTCTACTGTATTCTTGGGAATCACATTGGATGCAAAATTGCAATGGGATCCTCATATTACTAACTTGGCAAAAAGGCTTAGTTCTGCAGCTTACGCTGTAAAAAGGATCCGCTTCCTTACAGACATAGAAACCGCGAGAATGGTGTATTTCAGTGGGTTCCATAGTTTGATGACTTATGGCATTCTGCTGTGGGGACACGCTGCCAATGTGAATACAATTTTCGTGTTGCAGAAGCGAGCTGTTCGAGCAATTTATAAACTAAAACCTAGAGTATCACTTAGAGATAAATTTAAGGAAATTAATATAATGACGTTGCCGTCTCAATATATATTTGAAAACATAATGTACGTAAAAAAAAATATTGTATTATTTAAAAAAAATTGTGATCGGCATAATGTCAATACAAGAAATAAGGATAAACTTGCTAATCATGTCAGCCGCCTCAATAAAATCACAAAATCTTTTAAAGGGCAATGTATACGCTTTTACAATAAGATCCCAGTTGACGTTCAAGATCTACCCCTTAACAAGTTTAAAACTACAATAAAACGAAAGCTTTATGCAAAAGCTTATTATAAAGTATCAGACTACTTAAATGAGAAAAATCCATGGGTGTAAGCCGCTCGCCTATCAGTTTGTTTCAATAATATTATTCTTTAAGCACTTATTGTTAAAAATTTATTTTATAATTTTGTTAAAAAGAGCGTCCCTCAGTTTCTTGCGTATTCTTCTGAGAGGAACCAGCATTTTTGAATGCGCCTTTGTGGTGACGTCCTTCCACAAAGTAATAAAATTCACTCTTATGACGTATTTCAAGATTATGTTACATAACTACGAAATAAAGATATTTTGATTTGATTTGATTTGATTTGATAAAATTCATCAATGGATTGTCTTTTTTTTGGTTATTGTTTTTGCGTAGAATATATACGGATGTAAATTTAAAAAAATTAAACTTTAAACATGTTTTTCTCGGTAACCGTTAGTTTGTGTTATCTGTTCACTTGAAACCTTTTGTTTCAAGTTTCAAGCGAGCAGATGACGTAAACTAAAAGTTACCGAGGAAAACATGTTTAAAGTTTAATTTTTATTTATCTCTACACGTTACACAACTTTGGATTACTTTCAGCCGAAAACGCCGTATATAATTTAGGTTAGCCTATCCTATAGCAAAAACTAGATTTTAAATACATTAAATAATACGAATAGATAGTTAAATATCGAAACGTGATTTTATATGTAAAATTTATCCGACTGAAACTTTTGTAACTAATAACTTCTGTAGAGACAAAAGTACACGTAAGTTATACGTGTTAAAAACGAATATGAGCCGTGCGTGATGCATAATTTAAGTACAAGTGAATATCTGTTATAAGCTCGACACCTTATAAAGCAACGAGGTAACCTATTGAACCTTTGATCGACCACGGGAGAGTGGTAGTTATCCACTCTAATCATCTGTAAAGCTTTGTTTGGGACGATTCATAAACACTGAGTTTAAGCTGTTGGTCCTGAATAATAGATGGTTCTCCAGGTTAAAGAAATGGAAAAGATATTATCATGGATAGTGCTGATAAATCTGATCAGTACACTTCTACGTGAATCGACACTTCCTAATTACTAGTTTTGTTTCACAAGGTACGTCGAAATTAAAGCGATGATTAATTTAATTTGATTCCAGGATTTTTGTCGACGGTGCGACAACGTGCGAACCTTCGAATATATAAGGCCGTGCACTTAACACCACAGCGTCAGATTAGAATGAGAAATGAAATAAAATGTCACTATTCTCGCTTATTTGATTATTTCGTTAACTTACCGTTCTACCATGCTTTATTTAACCTGGCAGACTGTTTCCAAACTAGGGTTAAGTCACTTATCGCCAGGGATAAAACGAAAATATTATTTTAATGTCACTAAAAATTATATTTAAAAACGTTTCTTTTCGCCGAAAGTTTGTTATATCTCTTACTACGTTTAGATGTTCAGAAAAACGATTTTTTGTTAGAATAGTTATTTTTTCACCCGAGATATAGTTTTAAATATCACCCATGTTATGTATAGCGCGAGTTCAGAATCACCCCGCACAGGGGTAGTTACGAATTCAATGAAGTAAAAAGAATTTTGTCCTCGATTCAATGTTTTCTGAGAGCTTGTTATATTTTTTCAAAATGTTTATACCTGTTACCAATAAATAGAAATAATAAGTTCAAATATTATAGGTACGTGTAGTCCATTTCCGGCAGCCATACTATTCCTGGCAGTATGGCTGCCGGAAGGCAGCGGCCACGGTAACGGTAGGGCGGGGGGTGCTGCTGGAGGAATGTGGTGTGCCCTGGACCTAAGGCCTATGTCCAGTAGTAGATGAATGTGGGCTGATGGATGGATGGATGGATGGACGTGCAGTAAAGGGCGTATGAGTTCGATATTGTTTCTTTATTAAATATTTGATTGCAAAGTAGTTCAAGGGAAAAAACCTCGTATATTCTTATTCTAAAATATCACTGTTTTAAGTCAGATCTATAATTTTGATGTTATTGACAGACACTTTTCATTTCTTGCTTTCAATAGTCACATTAAGTGCGCTAAGATGTACAAAATAAGCTAAAATGTAGATGTACAAAAAAAATACTATAATCTATCTTGACTTGCATTTGCGTATTTATAATGAGTCAGGGTTTTTAATGAATCCGATAGTATAGTAAGTTGATACGTCCATCGAATCGAGAGCACGCGGCAGATAAGTGCGTTCATACAGTTAGCAGCGGTTCACGAGAAAGTTGCTTCTCATACAATTACCATTATATTATTGTTTTGAATGGCGATAGCGAGGTATTTTTGAATGTTATTCTCAGCGTAGCCCTTTGTGCTTTAGTTATTAAAGAAATAAAGCTAAAATATCTCTTCCATTTTTATAAACTATAGATTATTAAAATGTAGACACGTAATCCTACTACAAATCTAACGATGAAATCGTTCCATGGTGATCCAAATGGGCATTGTTAACACACATGTATGTAGGCGAATAAAGTACAGTAACTTACATATATAAATATAATTGTTTCGAGTGCTACAAAATTATTTTCATTAAAACTGTCCCGCTTTGTTTATGTCTAATAGATCGGATGTGTCCGACGCACATCTGCGTTCGCGCACGATTGGTGTTGTTAATAAATCTATGAATTTATTGCGGTCGTCGACTGACCCCAACTTATTACAGTTGTCATGTTGTCTTCGATATTATTAATATATTTTTAGTAGGTACTTTTTTTTACCAAAAATCTAATTAAATTTTATAAAAAGCATTATAAACGTAAATTAAGAGATGGGGTAGTGTTTTCAAATTTTTCTACCTAAACTTATCTTAGGTGTTTTTCAGGCTAATTACAGGTTTGGATTTCCTTTGCTTTTAACTGACTTTCAAAAAAGTAGGAGGTTCTTAATTCAACAGTATTTTTTAATGTATTTAAATAAAGTTTATGCAAAGATCCATTGGTTTTAATTATTGTACGACAGAAAAAACATTGCTCTCGGAGCACAAATTCCTTTTTAATCGGCTTCTTCATATACCTAGAATTTATTTTACTATTTCTCATAGACTTACGTATATAATTAAATATATCATCAAGCATAGGCATTTAAAAGCTTTGTATAACGGAAATTATTCGGTATTCATTCCGTAACTTTGTTAACTTAAATTGCTGTTACTCAAGACCCTAGAGAACTTTTTTGCAATGATTATGCCAAATTCGTTAAGTTACTGAAGTATGAAAAACATGAATGATAAAAAAAAACAGACGTTGACTTTACAGTATTACCACAGATATTACTTATTATTATCATATAATCTGTGGATTAATTCTTTTAAGTAGGTACTAATAAAGAGTAAAATATAGTTTATAATTTTGCTTCCACAGGATGACAAAAATATCTATAGCAGTAGATTCGAAATACTAGAAGTACCTAACGACAGAAAGTAGTTTAAAGGATTTTTTTTTAAACATATCTTTGTCTAGTGTCATGTCACGGCTCGTTACGCTGCTTTCGCGTAATGGCAAAACAAGTTAACACCGCTGACTTAACTGCTCTATTGTCATAACGACACGCGTCGTCATTTTTTACTCTGCAAGGACGTTCACTCGGAACTATTTAGCATAGCGGTTATCAGGTCTTTTCAGAATATATTTATGAAAGAAAATAAAATGTGCACGATCAAAGTTTTTTATTTGAGACTTTTTCAGATAAAAGTCATTTTGTTCTAAATTCTAAATCGATAAAACGATTTTATAATTGCTTTTCAAATATGGACACACCGAAAATTTTAGTATTCATTTGAATACGAGTTCTGTCGTGGCACTAATGCAGCAGATACGGCTCGTAATATCAACGCTGTGTTTGGGGGAAACGTAACTAATGAACGCAATGTGCGTTTTTAATTTAGCGCTTTCGCAAATTAAATTTTTATTTTCAAAACGAACCAAGATATTCCATGGCATGGGGAAGCTGATCCATATCAGCCTACTGCAGAATTAGCAATTTGGTTAGCTTAATGACGATATTGGCCCGTGTGTGCCAAATCGGTAAAATTTAAAATTGGTCCAGTGCGAATCGGACGCGCGCAATAAATATTCCGTACTGTAACGTATTTTAACTTTTTAATAGCTGTTTACAACCAGATGCCATGAAATATGTCAAATGAAAAATATGACAAAATTGCATACAAAAGTTACCTCAACCTACCCAAATAATAAGATTTATATTTATTATTTTTTCGGCAATTTTCACTTGTATGAAACCTCCCACCCCCAGAAAATAATACACATCATATAATTTTTAATTCGGTATTCGGTTTTAGTACAACACCGTACGTAAAAAATCGGTGTTTCGATTTTTCGGTCTGTGAAATATTTAGTTTTCGAACTACATGAGTACATCACGACAATTCCTGAAAGAGAAATGTTTGTTTTGGTCACAGAGTACAAACAAACAAGATTATGCATCGGTGTATTCAGTATTTGTTGTTTAAATACAGTATATGATACATAACGTAACTGAAACTCCGAATTGCTTACTAGTTTGGTTTTTCACATAGACTCCATAACAAAAATGGTCTAAAATTGACAAATTTGACGGTCCCCCATTTCATCATTCTCAAAGCAAAATAATATGAAAAATATACTCTATTAAATGAATTCTGGATATTGACATTACACATACTAGGATAAATAAAAATTATAGGGCAAGGAACAAAAATACGAGTCGAGAAAACCATTCGGCCGAATTCGCAATCAAAATCTAGTATAACTATAAAATCTATAAATAATATATAAATGAAATGAAGCTTGTTAGTTTCACTATCACACGAGAACGGCTGGACCCAATTGGCTAATTCTGGTTTTGAAATATTTCTGGAAGTCCAAGGGATGTTTAAAAAGTGAGAAAACATGAAGAAATTGCAAGGAAAAACTACGATATAGTAAAAACAACAACTTCTTTTTCCCATACAAACTGTTCGTACCGGTCAAACAGGGGTACATTCAAAAATCAATTTCTTTACTTTTTTATAGGCTGTCTCGGAAACGACTCTAATGATTTATATGAAATTTTGGATTTATTTATTTATTTATTTATTGTGGGAAAACCAACAGCTATTAAGACACAGTATTATTTGAAAATAAAATCAAAGATTAGCCTATTACAGGTTTCCACTTATATATAATTTTTTATGCTTAGGAACTACGAACTACATAGATAACATTCTAAAATAGGTTTTAAGGTTATTAAGCACCAGGGGCGCTGTAGTAAATGTGTATCTTCGAAACGACTGGACTGATTTTGATTCGGTTTTTTGCATTACATGAGTATCACTTGCGAATAGATAATTAAATAAGTTGTGCAGTTATGGGCCACCAGGGGGCGCTGCAAAACGGCTGGGACGATCCTGACGCGACGCTTTTTATGTTACATAGATATCACCTACGAGCAGGTTCTTAGATAAGGATTGCGGCTATGAGCCACTAGGAGGCGCTGCAAATACATTTCTCTAAAACTACTAGGAGGATTTCTACACTGCATTTTGCGTTATAAACATATCATCTAAGAGCGTGTTCTTCGTTAGGATTTGCGGTCATGGGCCACCAGGGGGGCACTGCAATGGATATGTTTCTCTAAAACCGTTGGAAGGACTTTGACGTGGTTTTTCGCTTTACATAGATATCACGTAAAAGCAAGTTCTTTGATAAGGATTGTGGTTATGGGCTACCAGGGGTAAAGGGGGTACAATACATACACGTTTTAAACTGTTTTGAGTTCTGAGGTGGTACGGAGTTCGCCGGGTCAGCTAGTAACAGTATAAAAATTATTAAAAAAAATGGTAGATATAGATATTATATTTTTTAACGCCTTCTACACTTTGCAAAATATCTCGAAAACCGCAAGCCACGTCACTACGATATAGAGCTTTGACCATATTAGCTCACAGTGAACTGCTTTTCAATCCGCCCTACCAATCACATGATGCGACGTCAATATCAATTTGATTAACTATTTACATGGCGTGATATGATTCGTTGTGCCTTCTCGCAAGCCGCTACCTGTGAGCTTTTGTAGCTGAAGCCGATACGAGTAGGTAATAGAATTAAAGGTATCATAGGATTTCTTGTAAAACTCCGTCAATAATTAGTTTTTTATTCCTTTCGTATTTGGGCTGATCATTGTTATAATTAATGCCCTTTTAATGAATAAAATGGTAATAAATGATGACCGGTTTATAAGCCACATGAAAATATAGGTGATTAATATGCGACATTGCGCCGATCAATGGATCGCTTAGTGTGTCAATTGTCAGCGCACGCGCCGACAATGAAATGAATATCAGTGGCCCGGAGTTCGCGTTACCATTGTAATTTTTCTTTAAAAATAATATTATTGGTATTCTATATTTCAATTCAATTCAGTTCAATGTAATCTTTATTGCATTCCACAATTTTTAGTATACATTTCCACGACATGAGTAATAGATTTTATTGTGGATCCTGTCATAATGGGTAGGTACAGCAAAACAAAAATGGATGAAACAGAGGATGCCTTAAATCCACTAGGAATATTAGGTTTGTTAGTTCTATTTCAATAAATTGTAGACAACTTAAAAATCTATAAATCTTGTCAAAAAACGTGTTTAAATTTTCGTTAGGTTTATAAAGCAAATAAAGTTTATATAAAAATTGAAAAAAAAGGCTAAATCACATTACGTCCATAGGTACTGTGGCAGCGCGCGGTCTACCGGCCGAGCCGAGGTGTTTCGTTGCGTCATTTATAGGTCATTTAAAAAATATATTTGAGCAAATATTTAAACAATTAAAATCAGTTAATTTAAACTACACCAAGTAATTACTAAACTTTACTACTGATAATTTAGTATAATGATAATCTGTCTAAAATAACAGAAATAAAATATATTTCGATGCTTTGATTTCGGCAGATTTGCAAGTTTTTTTGCATTTTTTTTACTGTCATTTTGTATTAATATTGTATAATCTAATTAATACACTTTCGAGAACAGTCTATATTCATATTGACAGTATTATTTATTTTACATTTTTACCCATTCTTCACAGGTAATAATTAAATTTAGTATACAAAATACAAAATTCCTGAAAACCATATCAGGAAGTAAAGATTTTACCAAACTTAGGTGTTGAAAATCCATTTTATTCTACACTTTCATGAACAGGAATTATACTTTCACATGTATGCATTATTTTGATTCAAGTGTTTTGACTTTAGGCACAATCATAATTTAAAAATCCGTTGTATCTACACTAACTATGAAAAAATTGTGAAACGACTCAAAAAGTGATCAATGGAGACATGCTGAATTGTGTATGAATGATTAATAATAATGACGTATACATCACAACAACGTCTAGGCCCCAAACTAAGCATTAGCTTGTGTTTTGGGTGCCAAGCGAAGACACCGCATACATATAACAACCAAGACCCGGTACCAGTATTAATATTCGTCATATAAATACTGACCCGACCTGGGATTCGCACCCGGGACCTCCAGCTTCGTAGGCAGGATCGCTACCCACTAGGCTAAGCGGTCGTCCCATGATTGCATGTGACATTCGCGCCAATTATATTTCTTGTAATTTTAGATATGTTTGTATATATTTTTGTCATTATCGAATAACTAGATTATTTATTTTAGCACCAGCTGAACTTAGTTTCATGCATTGCATAATAACATGCAACCCAATACTACACATTACCATACAAAGGTTGAATACGATCGCTGAACTATGATTTTACTAAACGATAAAGATGTTATTTTCAAAGTTCTTCAGATGTAACAACTAAAATTGCGTATCGATAAAATCTGAAGATGCACTTTAGATGTGTTTAATGATGTTCGAATGATGATGTTAAACAGGTTTTATTGCTGAGAAAACGAAATGTATTACGAGTCCATTCGAGTAGATAGCTGTGGTTACATTACTTCGCAACAGGGTGATAAGTGGTGATCCATCGATAACTAGTTGTTTTTATGAAATAAAAACCAGTCAAGTACGAGTCAGACTCGCATCCTACGGGTTCCGTAGTGTGTTATAACGCATTTCAATATACATATTTATTTCTACTCACCACCAGATGTCATAAAAACGCATAATATATCAATAAAAAATATTAAAGATTAAATTTAAAAGTGGAAATTGATAGTTTTAGTTTTTCCCTTTACATGTGAGATCTTCTTTTTAAATTAATTTAATTAAATAATAAATAAAATAAAAATAATTTAAATTAAAAGATTAAATTTCAAGTTTCTAGGTCAACGGGGAGTAGCCTATAGGTTATGTTATAAACGCGAGAAAATACGGCTTTTAAGTCCACATCTTTTTATACCATGGATTAAGAATTTTGAACAGGAATATGGACCCACTGATAGTCGTATTTAAGTATTCATAGTTAGTAGTAGTCATTCATAGTAGATAGTTTCAACTTGATAATATCTCCGCTCATCCTTGAGAAAAGGAGTTTTGACAGACGGACATAAAGACCTACAACAAAGTTATCATATCAGGGTTTCGGTTTTTTACGTTTTGAAACACGGAACCCCAAAAAACAAAGCAAAAACATAAAAAGCTATTATTATTAGTTTCGAAACATGTTTATTTTCGTTTCTAAACCGTTTTATCTTGATACAAGCGTCAAAAGAAATAATAAAGAAATCTTAAGCATTGTGTTTACTATGAGTTAAGAAATATATCTCAACATATCGATTACACAATCATGTAGTGTGTAATCAATAAAAAAAAAACAGCGCATCATGTTAACATAATTATTTTATTAAAGACAATTGAAGTATTCGTTAAATAGAGAATTGCGATTATTTGGTAACAATATACTGTTTTAATTCGCGTTCTATAGTTCGCAGTAAATGGGGCATCATTGACCCATTGGAAAACTCATGTTTTCCTCTGCAAAAATTTACAACGTATATTTCTTAGTTGACATCGTTTATGTGTTATATATTAAGATATATATTTATTAGTTTTGTGTGTGGGTACGCGTGAGTACTTACTCATGAACATTCGGGACTTTTCAAGTGCACGAATTATATGCGTTATTCACTGTCTAGAAAAATTCCATTTATCTCTTGAGATTAGATAAAACGTATCAAGAACATCAATATTTTTATTTCTAAGAAGTCTCAATCTCTATTGAATAACAAATTGCTAACTGATGAATAAAAAGTGATAATTACAACATTAATTTATGGCCAACAATTAGACGAATATGTGGGCAGTCGAAACCGTAAATAGCTAAATTTTATTACTGGCAATAAATCTACCTTTACAAACGTCAGATGTGTCGGTGTTGCACCACTAAAGAATGGGAGCGGTTGGTTGCATTCAGATCAGTTGTGCAACAAGTACAATGGCTTTAGGATCGTCCGTTCCGTTGAGTAGCCACGCTGGAGAATTGTAGAGTAGATAGTCATGGTACAAGAGCATCCGTTTTGAGTATGGCCCTGGTGTTATACGTGTATATACATAAAGGATACTTTCGAGGTTCTTGTATAAGGTAGAATAAATAGGGTTAAGTAAACAGTGTGACCGTTTTTAGCATTTATCGACCTTCACCCTCTTGCTTGGGGTCAATTGAATGAATTTCCTGGAGGCCGCCTCTGGAATCGATCGAGCTTGGAACTATTTTAATATGCTAAACAAAAATACTTCCAATAATGAGTATGGAGTGGATGAGGATTCGGAATAAACCATACTGACTGACTGCGGAGCCAAGGGTCGCGGGTTCGATTCCGGCTGGGACAAATATTTGTGTGCATGAATATGTTTATTTCGTTCTGGGTCTGGGTGTGAAATATTTATATATGCATGTATATTTAAAAAAAAAATATTTAAGTATGTATATCAGTTGTCTAGTAACCCATAACACAAGCATAATACTTGCTTACCATGAGACTAAATGATGTGTGGGATGTCCCATGTATTATTTATCTATTTATTTATGTAATTAAATAAAATAAATATATTGTTTTATTTCATAGCATATTTTTGGCATTAATATCTATATTTATTTATTTATACAATTAAATAAAATAAATATATTGTTTCATTTCATAGCATATTTATGGCATTAATATCTATATTTATTTATTTTTATAATAAAATAAAATAAATATATTGTTTTATTTCATAGCATATTTTTGGCATTAATATCTATATTTATTTATTTATATAATAAAATAAAATAAATATATTGTTTTATTTCATAGCATATTTTTGGCATTAATATCTATATTTATTTATTTATATAATAAAATAAAATAAATATATTGTTTCATTTCATAGCATATTTTTGGCATTAATATCTATATATTATTACATACATTTTTTTTTAGCACGGGCAACATTTAGTTTTAGCACATGTCTTGATTAAAAAACTAACACACACTGTCACACTGTAACTATATTTGATTCAGTCAGTATAGCATGGGATCAGTGGCAGTAGATAAGGCGAAGCGATTTAATAATAATACACGCGACAGCCCACACAGCGCCATCTAGTCCCAAAGTTAGCAAGTATTATGCTTGTGTTAGGGATTACTCAACTGATGTACATGCTTTGCTTAAATATTCTTTATAATACATTTATAGATATTTTAGACCTAGACATGGAGCAAATAGACGTGTTCATGCGCACAAATATTTTACCCGTGCGGGAATTGAACCCGCGACCTTTGGTTCTGCAGTTAGGGTCTCTAACCACTCGGCGAATGAATCAGTCAATTTAATGGTCATTATTATGTTGTTTACTTTATACTTTATGTTGTTCGGCTGAACGTAGTCCAAACTTATAAAGCGTGTAGAGCTTACCGAACTGACCGAACTTCAAGTGAACAAAAAAGCTTCAAGTGAACAGATAAGCTTCAAGTGAACAGATTACGCGCTTACTTGAAACTTTTTGTTAAATTCGTTAAGCTATACGCGTTCTTTAAGGTCGGACTACGTTCAGCCGAATACGGTGTGCAATAAACTTTGTGTTGATTGTTATTAGATAATAACAGCTTTACGTTAAAACTAATTTCTCTCTCTGTTGAAGACTGCCTGAAGAATACATACAGAAATGCCCCTGTTGGTCTTACCAAAGGAGATAAAATTAATCTTAAAAATTTGCAACAATCCTTACTAATATTATAAACGCGAAAAATTTTAATGTATGGATGTTTTTTACTTTTTCACGCAAAAACTACTGAACAGATTTTAATAACACTTTACAATAATATAGCTTATACATCAGAATAACACATTGGCTATAATTTATAAAGATATTAGCTTTCCGCCCGCGACTCCACTCGCGTGGACTGCACAGTTATACCGGGACCGCTATTTTTTTTACATAGAAATAGTTTATAAGAGTGCCATAGGCTACTTTTATCCCCAGAAAAAGAGTTTATTTTATATAGAAAGCTACATAAAATAAACTGAAATGTATTGGGTCTTCTTTATGAAAACGGTGCTGGATATTATAAAAATAATCCGTAGACTGATTACACGTGGTTATAACAGATTATGTTTATTTTGCCTTCTTCGATATTATAAAGATTTGTACGAAATTCATATCCATGGAAAAAGGACCAGTTAAATAATAATAATAACACACACAATCACAACAACGTCTAGGTCCCAAACTAAGCATTAGCTTGTGTTTTGGGTACCAAGCGAGGACACCACATACAAATAACAACCAAGACCCGGTGCCAGTATCAATATTCATCATATAAATACTGACGCGACCTGGGATTCGAACCCGGGACCTCCAGCTTCGCAGCCAGGGTCGCTGCCCACTAGGCTAAGCGGTCGTCAATAAATATCTTGTTGTGAAAAGCTACATTGAGAAGTAGCATATTTCTAGACAATTGATGGTGAAATGAAATGTAAGCCAAACCGCAATGCAGTCCGAGCAAAGCCACTGACGAACGCTTGCCAGTTATATAAGTTAATGATAACAATACCTGACTAAATCACCTTTGTAGGAAAACACTACCTAAAATCACAGCAGGGTGCCACCTTCGTAGCTTTTCGTTTAACTTTCTCCGATTCGTTGACTATTAATCAAGTGAAAGGGTATATTACAATTTTTTTTATTTAAACTAAATTACAGTTTTAATTTTTCTCGTTCAGTAAATATTCATAAATACATTCAGATCGATAAAACGCGTAAACAAAACGAAACCATTGTGGGGAAGAAGATGGATTTTTTGGCTTGAACAACCTGCATGATCTTAACCGGTATCTTAACCAATCAATTTAGAATAAATAGGCTTCAAATGTTACGTTAGCACATCTTGAAAAATTTGCATGGTAACGATGATAATAATATAAAAGACACTAGTATGTGGGATAGATTTGCAAATGTTTGCAATTTATCATTGTGTTTAGCGTGTATTGTTGAATAAGATATTTTGTATTAAGACCAGTCTGATTCGAATTTCTGTCGCCCTATATGACGAACTGGGCCAAAATCCTCAGGTAGTAATAGAAGTTTAAATTAATATTGTCTACTGGTGGCTGAACACAAGTTCTTTTTTACAATAAATTATTTGATTAATATTGAAAATATTTTTACCAACAAAATATAAAAATGGACTTTTTATGATTACAAAATATGTAAATAAAATTATATTCTGAAGAATGTGGAATTTTTATGGTATTAAAATTTTGTCTCTTTCTTGCAAAACGTTTACGTTATTTTAAATGGCCTGACGTTACACCGTTCGGTATTGCCCTCTCTGTCTAACAGGACATTTTAAGCATTAATAACTTTATTATTGATGATTTGTTATTTAAAATTATATCACTTTCATGATATATTTAGACAATCCTTTCACATAAGAGTAAAATTGTTAAAAATAAATAGTGAACTACCCTATTATAAATTGCATAAAAATATAATTTATTGCCGTAGATACAACAAAGAGGTTGATTTTTCGTTTCAATAGTTTTTATATAAAGATATATATTTAAATAATCGTTTTATTTTGTTTACAGTTAGTTGTGAATTTGGCGTTGGTGATATACCACGCTTTGGACTACACACATTCCGAAGACGAAGAGAGGCTCATATCGCCTGATCTCGAAAGGCTTATCACGGAGATGACTGCCAGCGAGGCTGGAGGTAAGAAACTTGAATATATATTCGGTATCATTTATTAAATGGGAACCTTTTAATGCAAGCTTTTAACAAATCTAAATATTTACATAAACTATGTATGTATGTGGGTAAAAAGATTTTATAGATATAGACTTGTTAGGGTCCTTAGCTTCATTCATGCCGGCTATTCTGAAAGTTAATAATTAGGCCCTTATTTTTGAGATGTCGCCAATTTGGTGGACACATTTTCCTAAGATATCCTGTATCGACCCTTTCATAAAAACACATCCGCTTTATAATATTTATTTTGTCGATCTTTGATTATATGTTGGGATAGAGAGTCGGCGTCAAAAAACAAATAAAAATATCACCTAACTGTTCGGTTCTAATTCGCGCACGCAGAGACGGTTTGTACATGTTAGTATAGAGTAGCGAGAGTTTGTGGTCTGTTGAATTACACACCCAAATATGTAAAAGTTGGCTTGTCTTTTTGTTGACAATGTATTGCAAGGGTTCATCCAGACATTATACCCTCAAAGTTGCCGATCTTTGATTGTATAATGTTTACGTTTTTCCACTCTATTCATAACTTCTTCCTTTAAATCATAGTTCCCCAACATCACTTATTCTTCTATCCCTGTTTCGAATACTCTCCACATACACCAAAATACCTACACAAAATATTATAACAAGTATAGTTTTTAACTTCCCGTTATCCAAGGAAAGTTATTGGTTTGGGTCCGATTTTAAGCCATTCTGACTATTTCCGGCTGGACGTCCGTATGTGTGTGTGTATGTAACTTTTTTTTTGTCATACGATATCTTGAGAATGGATCAATCGAGTAAGACCCACGATACGGCGTTCGAAAGGGTTTATCGAGACTTAGATCTGATTAAATTTTGAAGTAAATCGGTTGAGCTGTTTTAAACATATTAAAAAAAGAAATATCAAAAAATAATGTTTTTTTTAGATAACTTTGAGATTTTCCAACTGATCTACGTGAAATTTTCTATACGTTTTTTGTGCATAAAGAACTGCGTTGGATGCCGTCAAAAACTTAAAATCGAACGACGCGTTCAAAAAATATCGCAATTTTTGAACAAATTCAGAAAAAGTTTTTTTTTTAACTTTAATTTGAGATTTTACGACCAATCGATTTTTGAATTTATACAAAAAAAATATGCTTACAAAATTTCATAGAATGCCGTAAATTGCATTGAAATCAAACGAAGCGTTCAAAAGATATCGCAGTTCAAAAATTGCCAAAATAACGTTCTCTTTGAATATGTTCCTGGTTTTGAGCTCGAAGAATTCTAAATTTATAGAAATTCTATTTTTGAGCTTGGAGAGCTCAGAAAATAAATATTGTGATCTTGAAGAGCTCAAAAAACCATGAACGTCGATATTTTGAGCTTGAGCTATAGCTTTCAAGCTCAATAACTTTCTAATAGGGATATATTTGAGGGCTTTGATCTCGAAAATAGCGGGAATTTTCAGGGATGGCCTGCAGGGTCAACCGATTTTTTTTTTCGTATTAGTAATTATTTATTAGATATCTGGAATGTGGGATCTGGAGTCTTAGAATAAATAAGCAACAAAAAAAGAAATTGCCAAGTAACAGGAAATATTTTGAAACGAGTTATCAAGCGAATAAGTAGGGTATGTTGGTTTTCTGACTGAATCGGAATGTCTTTTACCTACTTACCTATACAATTATGGTGAATATTAATCACACTTTTAAGGTATGGACAAGTTCATTGAGAGCAACCGTTGTAGTTAAATTTGTAACGATTCAGACATAAATAACTCGTTCCAAATCAGCTACATTCTCTATAAAAATGTAATTTGTAATATTTTGAATTAGTTGAATTTCAATATATTTCCAAACATTTTCTTTTAGAGGTCGGCGTACAATTGACTTTGGAAGTGTTTGCCATTTTGAAACGTATAAGTGACGTTATCATAATTTGAGGTTTATTAAACAACAATACACACATAAATCTTGAATAATCAACACAATTCAACAATTTTTCTTTAAATTTTAATTTCTAAACAGTTTTAGATTCATTTCGAATTTTATTTTAACTATTAATTTGTTTAATTTTTTTTTTTTTTTTTTCCTATTGCATTATTAATTTATGAAAGTAATTATAATTTTATGTGTAAATAAAAAAAAACTTTAAAAAGTGGGCTGTTAGTTTTGTCCGCGTGTATTATTAAACATGCAAATCCGTAGCAATTTCTCCGTAAACAATTTTATTCGATATTTTAATTGGATGTTTGAAAATCGACTTTCAATGCTTTATAAAAAACGCCACGACAAATTGTTGGCAAAGTGGTGCAATTTTGTTTTCTCCCGTGGCCAAGAATCGTTTGAACTTTCACACCGTCCTGACCTTTCTCTAGTCACGTCTCGTCACTTCGCGTATCAGAAACACTTTAATCGTACGTACAAAGTAATTTTTCATAGAATTAAGGCCGTGTGTACTTAAAATATTTGTATGGAATCGTCGTCGGATGAATTTTCTTTTGAGGTCTTTATGACTTGTGAATTTGACTAAACTGTTTATTTATTAGTAGTGAATAAATTTTGACCTATCGCTGTTAGCGGAGAACATAGAACGGCGAACGGAGTCTAGTCATATAATATCTTATATATAATAGTAGACGACCGCTTAGCCAAGTGGGTAGCGACCACAGATCATCAGATCACAGATCGGGTTCGAATCCCAGGTCGGGTCAGTATTTATAAGATGAATATCGATACTGGTACCGGGTCTTGGTTGTTATATGTATATGATGTTTTCGCTTGGCACCCCAAAACACAAGCTACTGCTTAGTTTGGGGCCTAGACGTTGTTGTGATGTATACGTTATTATTATTATCTATGTAACAGAATTGACATAGAAAGGATATGGATGATACAAAAGGACGAACTGATTGAACGCGTATGTAGAATCAACGGTTTGGGAAACGGTTTCCCTCTTACCTCTTGGATTGCACGCAAAGCGGACGTGTTTTCTGTGCGATTAGTTCTTTTATATCTTTATTTAATAATTGAAGGTAATTTTATATAAAAAAAAAAAAAAATTGTTGTAATAACATATATACTAATAATATATTATTGCAAATATATATTGCACAATAATATCGAGTACCAGTGAACAACATCAAGTGGAGGTACCGAGGACCGAGTGAGTACCATTGATCACTGAATTGCGTTGGCGCACTTCATCGCGCGTTGATTCTATACCTCACGGCCACCTCACGAGCCGCTGCCGTTGACACTTCTAGGCCTAATCATACGTTAAAATGTCGCTGAAACGATCTCCATCTAAAAATTTAGGCGCGCCAACCTCAAGCTTGCACGCTGCGAAGTCCGATCCTGTTCTGCACTTAAAAAACACAGATCATGATAAAAAGGATCTATTAGCTAATTTGGGACGAAGGGCTCGACGCCGGCTGGAAGAGGATTCCAATGAACCGAGTCACAGCTCACTTTTATCTGAGATCACCAAACTTTTTGAAAACACGGAACGTAAACATTGTGAAAAATTCGATACTCTGTATGAAACTATGAACGGTATCGTGGAACAAAACACTAGGCTCCAGAAGTCTATGGATTTTTTTTCTGAAAAATATGACGATGTTCTTGAACGGCTTGAATCCACTGAGCGTGAGAATTCTGCTCTTAAGAAGCAAATAAACATTTTGGAAACTAAAATTGATTCTCTGGAGCGGCATACACGTTCCGCTACTCTCGAAGTAAATAACTTACCTACATCGCAAACGGAGACGAAGGAATCCCTGACAAAAATTTTTTGTAAAATTAGCAGTTCAATAAACGAGCCATTTACCGCAACTGACATTAAGAATATCTTCAGAGTTAAGGCGAAAAATAATACAACAGCACCCAGTACGGTTATTGTCGAGCTACAGTCTATTACGCTGAAAGAAAATATTTTGAAGGCCACTCGATTGTATAACAAAACCAATAAAAATTCGAAATTATCGACTTCTACTATTCAACTACCGGGATCTCCGACCCCTATCTACATTTCTGAATCACTTACCGCTAATGGGAAACATTTGTATTATCTCGGACGTAAATTACAAAAAGAGGGTAGTTGCGATAGCTGTTGGACTAACCACGGAAAAATTTATATCAGAAAAACATCCAACTCGTCCCCGATCTGCATTACCTGTGAACAAGATTTGAAAAATGTTATTCTTACACAATGACTGGATTCGATTACTGTTCATTTACTTTGTATATTTTTTGTTTATGTCATATTCTTTGTATTTAAAATTCTTTCATTTTTTGGTAATTTACACACAACAAACACTACACAGACTTTAATCACACTCACACATGTACGTACTAAGAACAACCTAACGTGGTCGGAATATTATCTGGGTAATTTTCAATTATATATCATATTGTTTGATAGTTGCTTTCTCCATGCATATCTACCAACTCCCGTTGGACAACATCGTTGCATGTTTAGTTTTTTAACGTTTTTAATAGCTTTTTACATTCGATGACTTAAATGAAATAACTAACGCTGACTTGGACCATTTTTCTGTGGCAGTATCATCAACATGCATCATCGAGGAATGCTCGCAGTTAACACTAACACACATTGATTCGTTTAAACTTTTTTGTCAGAATATTAGAAGTATAAACTGTAATTTTAATGGCTTACTCACACTTCTCGATAGAAGCAAAACTACGTGGGACTTAATTATTTTATCGGAGTGTTGGTTATTAAATTCTCCTCTCCTTCCGTCTTTGCAGGGCTACAATTGCCCTGCAACTAGTAGACACAAGACGCAAAACGAAGGCGTAGTTGTTTATTATGGGTGTCAACACACCGTCTCTGTTATTGAATCGCATTTACAGGATGCTAATTGTTTAACTTTAATTTTTAATAATGACACCGTAGTCATTGCTATTTATCGCCCTCCTGCTATTCGCAATGTCTCTGCTTTTTTGAATTCTTTAGACTCTCTTCTAAAATCTTTTTCTAAGTATAAAAATATAGTGTTGACGGGAGATATAAATATTGACATTTCTACTAATGGTAATGACATCCTTTCGACTGATTACCTCACCATGGTTGCTTATCATGGTATGTTACCTGCGCACGTATTACCGACACGTAATAATGTCTCGTGTATCGACCACATCATATTGAAAACCAAAAATCCAGCCTATTGTTTTGTTGCTGACACTTCTATCACAGATCATGATACCGTTTTACTTTTCCTCCACAGTCCCAAAAGCTCTATTGCCCCATTGTACAAATGTAAAACGATTAAGCGGCTTGAATATGACAAACTTGAATCTGACCTTCTTCTTTTCGACTTTAGTCCCATGTATGAAATGAATGATGTCAACATAGCCACACATTACTTTATCAACTCGCTGAACCGCATTATTTCAGCCAACACTAATATAAAAATAGTTTCAAATCGTAAAAGAATAAGAAAACCATGGATCACCCCTGGTCTTTTAAGATGCCTCAGAAACCGCGACCATTTGCACTTGAAGCTTAAGAAAAACCGTACTGCACTGCAAAAACCGTACTTCTGAAAGTAGAACGCGCGCAAAGGGCTCTCCTAAAGGTAGGCTGGAAACTTCCTTATCGTTACCCAACAGCTGAACTATTTAGTACTTGTAATGTTCTTTCAATTCGCCAACTATTTATTTTAAAAACTGTCCTAAAAACTCATCGGTCCACTTTTTATGATGCGATAAAGTTTGTTAACATTCGCCGCGATTACACCGTCTGTCCACAGGTCCAAGTTAACACCAGATTTGCCCAACATCATTTCCTTTTTCTTGGGCCTTATATTTATAATAAAATTAATAAACTCTTAAACATTTACCCACTGTCCAGCGCCGAATGTAAGAGAAAAATATTAATTTGGCTCATTCATCTTGACTACGATAAGACGGAAGATATTCTTGCTGTATTAATTAAAAAAAAAAAAAAAAATTAAAAAAAAAACATTATGTAATCATAAACTATAAAAAAGTTATGTTCCGATCACAAATTACATACTATATCACACGTTCACTCGCACCCTCAAATACACAACCTATATAAACACTACGCACACCCAAACGCACCCTCATACATACAATACACAAACACACCCTCATACATAAAATACACAAACACACCTTGACATACACCCACATCCACACAATTCTAAAACACATACACAAGAGTTAATCAAAAGCTCGGATGTTGTAAGTAAATATTTCTGTAAGTTCCTCACACCTATATAACATTTGAGACATTTATTGTTTAGTTTTCTGGAGGCGGGAGCCTGGTGACTCAGTTATACAGGTTCTTAACCTAGTACTGACACCAGCTCTCTTGCATCTTCTAATTTCACATTTGTTTCTATGTTTGACATTAATGTATCATATTATGTGAGAGAGAAATAAAGGAATATTATTATTATTATTATTATTATTAATTAAGTCAGCCAAATTATTTTCTTTGTACGTGTAATTACCCATTTTAGAAGGGTATATGATGTGGCTATTTTTCGTAGGCGCGAGTGAATATTTTCGGGGAAGGGATGATTATATTTTTAATGCGATTTAGTACATATAAACTTTAAATAAGACAACGGTTACATTAAAAAAAATATTGTTAATTATCATCGACAGTTGATACAAATTGTCATACAATATTAAACTGAGCACTAAAATCCTAACGTTCTGTTGAAACATAGCATCATGATTGAATGTGGGTAAACTGGTTTAGTCTTACGTTACCTTGAGGGATTTCTAGAATTCCCAAAAACATTAACTTTGTTATTTTATGTGCAAAGAGATCTTAATATTTTATACGGATGGTAATGCTTGTTTGTGCTTATAAAACCATGTAAAGTTACATACAGTAACTCAAAACGGTAAATCTGTTTGATAGCACAGAGATCGCAATCTTCTTTGTGGCCATGGGAGCAAACGCGTGGGAAATTCCAACTTACATCTGTAATTTTGGAATAGATATTACATTTACTTTGCAACACGTGGTGGTAATTATTGGACGATGAGCGGGTGCAACTCTGGATGTCAGAAAAGAATATATTGGTTTATCAGTTTTATGCAGAAAAAACCCCCAGAAAAGGATGTATGTACCATACCATCAGCCCATTAATGCTCCACTGCAGGAGCTTAGCCCTCCCTTCGGGGTCAGGTGGCTTGGAGCTTAATTCATCACGCTTAACTATCACTGACACCGTGCCTCGGGGAGCACGTTAAGCCGTCGGTCTAGGTTGCCGTCACTAGATGGTATTCCTTAAAATTCACCAACCCACAATGGAGCGGCGTGGTGGATTATGCTCCGAACACCCTCATCTGGAGGGGAGGCCTAAACCCTTGCAGTAGGGCATAATAGGCTGACATGAAAATTAAGAATGTTATTGTAGTGTAGTTAATTATGATTTCTAAAACAACGCAATAGTAATTTAATTTGAATGTACTACTGACATCCAGCTTTCGTATGATTTCAACATTCCAATTCAGTGGAGAAAATCTACAATAGAACAGTACCCTATATTAGTTCATCACATAAACATAGCATTGTACTTTAGGTAACTAAACGAACAAAACCCAGCAGAATATGGGACCAAAAGTGATTTACGTGTGTGTGCGTGTTTATATGTTTATTTGCACGACTTTGTCGATAATAAATTGTTAAATTTATACCTCAATAAAATTACGAAATCTTTTAGTGCGCAATGTATAATATGCTTTTACAATGATATCTCACTTCACATTTACCTATTAACAAGTTTAAAACTAGAGTAAAACGAAAGCCTTATGTAAAAGCTTATTGTAAAGTAATGGATTACTTAAACGATAAAGTTTCATGGGTGTAAAACGCTCGCCTATCTGTTTGTGTAAATAATATTAATATTTAAGCACTTATTATTAAAAAAAAAATGTTTATATATTTTTTTAAAGAGCGTCCCTCAGTTTCTTGCGTGTTCTTCTGAGAGGAACTAACACTCTTTGGATGCGTCTTTGTGGGGAAGTTTTTCCACAAAGTAATAAATTCACACTTGTGACTTTTTTCGAGATTATGTTACATAACTACGAAATAAAGATATTTGATTTGAAAATAACACTATGTCGATACTTCATATTTTCACGTAGGTACACATATATTTTTCATCTATTGATATATCACAATAGAGATTTTAAACTTAAAATGGAACATTGACCTCTTCTATATTTTATGGTGTAGTGTAGACGGAAACAGGTAATAACAAAATACGAACCTAGAAAGTCTTTCACACATTACATCACACTTATTTGAAAAATCTTGTATCTATTTAAGATTATTCCGAGGACTAAAATAAAAGTCACTAACTGCACACGATGCTATTATAAACATATCAACGATTAAATAAAATAATTGATTAAAAAAATCACTGGAATTCGTGCGTACGTTGGGGTCTTACGGGGCCTTGCTCGCTCACATAATCATGTAATCGGTTATCATGCAGTTTTTACAATATTCTAGCTCACACTATGCTAGTCTAGGTACCTAAGTACGATGTTAAGTCTATGGTGCAGCATGAGCGCGGCAAGCAGTAGTATCCAAAATTTCCTAAAATATCCATGATTGTCAATGACTAATTTAATTTACGTTTTCGTGCCGATTAATCTAGTTGTGTTATTCAAATTAAATGCACGAATTTGCTACAATAAGAAATGCACATTATTTAGTAGATGTCCACGTATTCAAATTAGTAGTTTTTCTTATAAAAGACTATGGCACATTCTTCCCCCTTACTGTTTCTAATTTTTTTGTTAGTTCCAGTTGTTCGCACAATTGCGTGGACGATTCTGTATAATTTATACTTGAATTTATCACATTCTAGAGCACCCGTGTGACTTCCGGTTTTTGTGGTTTGTTAGCTTACTTTTAAATGAAGGTCATGTGAACGTATGGTAATTAAATTATTGTAGTGTCTGTAGTAATCCGTTACCATGGGGTGAGAATGGGATTTTCACTTACTTAAATCTGCTTTGTTTTTTTCGTTTTATGTCGTTCAAAACGAAAGCGAATCATATATGTATACCGGGTGTTCGGTTGAGCGTAGTCCCAACTTATAGAGCATGTAGAGCCTACCGAACTAAACAAAAAGTTTGAAGTGAGTATATGGCGTCAACTAACAGTTACCGAGAAAAACATGTTTAAAGTTAAACTACGTTCAGCCGAACATCCCGAATATAATATAACGCGTGTTCGGCTGAACTTAGGCCTAACTTCTAGAGCATGTAGAGCATACCGAAATAAACAAAAAGTTTCAAGTCATCTGCTCGATGGCGCAAACTAACGGTTACTGAGAAAAACATAATTAAAAGTGCACTTTTTCATTTTTTTAAACTTTTTGATTGATTCGATTAGTTCTACACGTTCTATAAGTTGGACGACGTTCAGCTGAACACCAGATTTCCACTCCACTTCTTTTTTTTATAGTGTGGAAAGGCTGTGATAGATTCAATTTCAAATTCCGAAAGGAACTGTTACAAAAAGATCCTCGTTTTCCGAACTATGGATGAAACACGGCTTCACTATTATGCTCCTGAAATGAAACAATAGTCGAAGCCCTGGAAACCATTGTCATTTCCGATTCCTAAGAAGTTCAAGGCAACTTCATCCGTCGCCTGGTCGGTCAGATCATAGGCTCTCTTTTCTGGAGCAGTCAAAGGTTATGGTTGAATACCTCGACCATGGAGCTAGTATAATGAATTTTATATGTAAAAAGAATGAAAAACGCTTGAAAAAAAAAACAGAGAGACACTAAAATTATTTTATTTCACTAAAACAAATCCTAAGTTCCCAAGTTTAGAGTTGCTTTGTGTGGCGTTGATGAAACTGGCTTCGAAATAATGCAACATCTTCCTTATTCATCAGTCATGTTTCTTGCGATTTTCATCTTATTCCAGGATCAGAGGAACCTCTGAAAGCTCAATGTGGTTGATTATTTATGTAGTAGCAACGTTTAGTTGATTAGGATGCAGAGTTTCTTAAGAAGTGTATTTTAAGTTTGGAAAAATGAGATAAACGCTTGTTAAAAGTTAACTTATCTAAAATGGTTATACTCAAATTTGCTTCAAGTAATTCATTAAGTACTTTTCAATGATGTTCCTTAATTCCGATTTACGAAGTAAACGAAAAATGTTAAATCGATTTGTTGACCAAGTATAGAGAACATCGTCAGGAACCACTTATTCACCATGAAGTCGACAGTGGGATTATCACATCGTTGTGCTCAATTTTTGTTTCATAATCTATACGGAAACTTATACAAAGTTCATGGGCATTTTCGACACTGTGGTCGAAACTACGATAGTCTAAAATTGCATCTAATATTTCTTTAATACTTAAAAATATAAAGTACCTAATTTGGATTAAATTGTTCAGGGCAGCGTTCCACTCAGCATTGTTGTTAAGATAGATTATAAGGTAATTTCAATACATTTGCTATTTATACGGTCTTTATGACATCGAAACTTCTACCGTAATATTGTATTTTACAGTATTAGGTCTTTTTACGTTACACCAATCACATACGAGCATTCTGTTTGTGATGCATGCGTAAACCGCGAAAAGCAACCCGCTCGCGCCCTTAGTTTCCGTCATCATTACATTTGAAGTATCGACCTAATTTTAATCGCGAATGTATTAAAAAACGACGTATGATGCTCGTACTAAGTAAGCTGGCTATTATAGTTTCGGTAAATTATAAGCACTCGGCTTCGCTTCATGCCTATAAACACCTCGACTATAATATGCAGCTTACCGTACTTGCATCATAATGTACTATTATTAAACGATTTTTTAATTGTGGTTTTCTTTCAATTTAACTTTTTACAACTTTTTTATCTTTGCGTACATTATATTGAGTCTTAATTACTTTTATTTTTGCTCAAATCATATCAAGATGAAGGCACAATGTACGTGCAATACGCTTGCATTAGTTCCGGTTACAAATCGCAGAGATCTTTCTTGCGCACCGGAGATACGCACTCTGTCTAAATTAAGTTGTCATATTTCTGCTTTTCCATAGGCCGTCCATAGACAAAGAGATACCACATCGTAGCCACAAAATGTGAGAAAAAAATATACGTAGAGTAGAAGTAGAATTTAGTGTAACTCACATGTAAAATTCTTATTGGTTGTTTTGCAAATAAAGACATTATATGTGGGTGAATCTGTTTTCTAAGGGACCTCCTCGATTCTTGCTACTGAATGTAATGCTCAGTATAGACTACAAAAATTTGGAAATCTTTTTTATGCAGGAATCCTCCTAAAGAAAATTTGTAAATATCTTAACAAAATGTGACGAACAGTCGAAAGGCAGGGTTTAACACCACGCATAATTCTGCAACTAGTTTTATGAGACCCTAAAATGATTTGCAGGTCGATAATCATCTTACACATTTTTTGTGGTATCCGTCATGTTATACGTAAATATTTTTTTTTACATTAGTAGATTATAGACCAGCTGTGTTGTCTAAGGGAACAATTTTTTTGACTATACGTAATTGGTTACATATATTTAAAATTTGAAAAAGGTTTGCATTATTTATTTGTTTTATTTTGTTTGGAATTTAGAATAATATAGAATTTTGTGTACATTTAGTAATACAAAAATTGACATATACATATCTATTAATAGGTATTCGCATCTAGAGCGTTATTTAATTAAGTTTAGTTTTTAATAATTACTTTATTAAAAACAGTATTTTACAACCAATTAGGTACAATGCTCTTACAGATAAAGTATTCAAAACATGTTCAAATAACTGTATTATTAACCTATTATGTTCCATTGATAGCCTGTAGGTAGTATAGGACAAATGTATTTCGTTAGGTGCCTCTGTTTTGTACACACACATTTTATTAATGTGTTACAAATTAAGCCTTTCGTATACAAGTTATATATCTCACATTATGATCGCCAAGATAATTTCTCTTCGGTCTATTCAAGTCTTCCCGGAATCTTGTCATAATAGTCGATCTCAGTGTTCTACTGATTAACGCATCCGTTATGCTTTGTATTTCTACGTGGCTTTGAAATATTTTATGCATACGGTTTTCCATGAAGCTTTAAGTTTTTGATTTATGTAAAAACGTAGTATTATTTTATAGTAATTACAAAACATCTAGTGAAAAAGCTTTGGATTTTATTTATATTTATACTGTCGATGAAATGCTTTCGTTTAGTGTAATAAAATACTTTACAGTGAATGATACATAAGCATTTTGAATTGCCGAGCTTATTATTGTCTGTCCTTCAGTCTATATCTATCTGTCTGTCGGTTTGCAAACACGTTTTTTCTCATGCAGAAACGAGTAGCGATGTGAAGTTGAAATTAATATCAAACATAGAGGTCTGTCGTGGTAGACGTGCGAAGCCGCTTCTTTTTTAGAAGGCCGTGGTTCGAATCGCAGGGCATGTACCAGTGAGTTTTTGTGACTTACATAACTATCAGTGACTGTGCCTCGGAGAGCAATTTAAGCCTTCGGTCCCAGATGCCATCAATAGATGGCAGTCGTTAAAATCCACCAACTTGTACCGGAGCAGTGTGGTGGATTAAACTCCAAACCCCTTCATCCCGAAAGAAGGCCTAAGGCCCTAGAGTGGGGCATTAATGGGCTGATGGTATGGTATAGAAGTTTGCGGCTCCTACAAAATTCAATTCAAGTTAATGTCGTAAAAAAATAACTTAAAACGCGTCATATAAACTTATAGGGTTCTTCTCGTTGACCTGAAACCTTGGAATTTGAAAAAAAGAAATGTAAAAAAATAATCGGAAAATTACCAATTTCTAATGTCAAGTGATTTTTTAAAAATATTTTAAATTTCTGATGTCGAGTAGATTAAAAAAAAATAATTTATTAGACATGTGTTTTCGTATCATCTGGCGTTGAGTAACCAAAAATGCATTAAAATACTACATTACAATACGGAACTCACAAAACACCAGTCAAAAAATCTCGTAAACTTTAGTTAGGTACATTGCATTAAAAAAACTTGAAAATCATCGCCAATTTCTTGCTTGTAATTTTATATCTCGCGTCATTTAACCTTTCGCTATCAGTTCGTCGACAATGTATTATAAATAAACACATCCGAGGTTTTGTATGATTCGCGGTCCGAGGGTTCCGTATTCGATATAATTTCATATAAATACACGTGTAACAAGTTGACTGACCGATTGGCCGAGGGTAGCGACCCTAACGCGAGCGTAGCGAGGGTAGCGAGTTCGATTCCCGCCCGGGACAAATATTCGTGTGCATGAACATATCAAGATGCTTAATGTTATCATAGTTACAAAATTTCGAGTTATGAATTCAGATGTGAACCAAAATGACTGTGAAAGTAGTTGCGCGGGTGTCTGCGAACGGTCGTCTGCCGCCGTTAGCTGAAGTTGGAAACTCGTAACACGCGAAATAAAATGACAGAATTACTAAAAAAGGTCCGATTTTTCCTTTTGCCGCAGCGATTCCTAAAAATGAAACAATTTTTTTTATATATGGTTTGTAAGATAACTGTTTCTGTTCGTGTACGAAAGCAAATAAGTGGGCAATCGAAAGTAAACGAACTATCGACGGTCGATACATCGCTCTATAAAGAGGGCAGTCGGTCAAAGCAGGTGAATCCATGTTCGCAAGCGATGGACATGCCGTTAATGCTATCGTTTGTACGTGTTTCACTAAGTCGTTAAAATCAAATTATTTTGTAAAGAATTATGTTAATGAAGTCTTCATTGCTAAGTCTTAATATAATCTAATCTTAATTACAATTGTATTAACAATGTCAGTGTTTTCTTTTTGAATTCAGTAACTATAATAATAATACATGGGACATCCCACGCAGCGCCATCTAGTCTCAAAATAAACAAGTATTATGCTTATGTCATGGGTAAATAGACAACTGATATATATACTTAAATATTCTTTGAAATATATACATAGATATATAAAATATTATACATCCAGACACGGATTATATGGACCGATTTTTCTTCACTCTCCAGATTTTTGCTATGATTTGCCATCGGTTACGAGAATAGTTTGTCCTTTTCCAGATTTTTCCATTTCACAGGTCCAATGAAGATTATTTAAAAATTGCGAGGACGGCATTAAAGAAAATACGACGGATCGAGAAAACGAAATCTTTTTATGGAAAGCGCTAGAACATGAACATTCCAATTAAGGTGCACTTGACAAGCGAAGTGTCCAATTGTCAAATTGACTTGATTTTTCAAGTAGAGTAAAGTGACAGTGAAGTGAGTTTAGAGAAAAATTAACTAGTTATTAGCGTCAGAGTGTCGCGCATATTTTTCAAAAGTGGGACATCGAGATTAGTGGATTTGTTTCGTTATGAACTATAGGAAACCGAAATATCCTTAAGAAAATTTGTGTTTTATTTAAATACAGATAAAATCTGGGATTGCAACAATATTTAAAAAAATTAAATATTGTGAATTTATTTAATATATTAAAATTTTAAGTACAACCATTCTATCAGGCCGTTTTATACCCCATTGCAGGGACATAGGCCTCTCCTCAAGGGGACTTGGAGCATAAATCCACCACGATGCTTCAATGCGGTTTAGCGGATTGTAACGACCGTTTTCTATTGACAGCAACCGGGACCGACTGCTTAACGGGCTCTCGAAGGCACGGAGTCAGTGAAAGTTAATGTATTTAAGTCAGAAAAAACTCATTGGTACACGCCTGGATTCGAACCACGGCCACATGGCCTTATATATTTGAAACAAGTTCGCCGCGTTCGGGCTATCACGACATTTAAGTACAACAATAAACAACTTTTATTCGTAACAACCAAAACTTCTTCTTCTTCTTCAAAAAGTCTTGTTCTAATAGCTATTGGTGTACAATTAAGAATATTATTATTATTTTCTTTATTGTACACCAATAGTTATTAGAACAAGAACAAATAACATAGGTATCTCTTATAACTAAGTTTGGTACAATGGGTGGTCTTATCGCTAAAAGCGATCTCTTTCAAACAACCTGGAAGACCTGGACAACCTTTAATCAACACTAACATTATAACGAGGTAACGTTTGTAATAATAATAATAATACCTGGGACATCCCATACAGTGCCATCTAATCCCAAACTAAGTAAAGCTTGTATGGGCACCAGGCAACTTGTATACATTTTCAAATATTTTTTATAATATAATACGTACCTGTTTAGATATTTTACATCCAGACACGGAACAAATAGACATGTTCATGCACATAATTATTTGTCCCGGGAGGGGGGGAATCGAACCCGCGACCCTTGGCTTCGCAGTTAGGGTCTTCAACCAATCGTACAATCGCTCAGTCATCGAACGGTTTGTACGTTAAAAGTAATCTCCGAAATTACTCATCCGATTCACCATTATTTAGAATGCACTTTCAGGATTGTCATAGGCTATATATACGTGATTATTTATTAATTTTTTTATTTAATTACGACATATACAAACACATAAACGCGGGCGGGGCCGCGTGCGGTCGCTAGATCA
Source organism: Luffia ferchaultella (assembly GCA_949709985.1). Lineage (NCBI taxonomy): Eukaryota > Metazoa > Arthropoda > Insecta > Lepidoptera > Psychidae > Luffia > Luffia ferchaultella. The sequence continues at coordinate 3,507,954 of OX453241.1, forward strand.
CAATAAATTACGAATACGTTTTAATTTTATATTTCTACAAATCGCTTTCGATAGTTTGGAATGCTTTCGGTAAACGAAAAAATAATATAACGACAAAGTTAAACGAAATAATGTAACGCACTTTATTGGACGACATTGTCGCAGGGAAAGCTCGGTACGATATCGAATGACCGTAAAATTTCTCTTTAACGTATTTCGATTCCTCCGCGTCAAGTGCATATAAATGTATGAAACGTTCAAAGAAAAAAGGTACTAAGTATAATTTACTAGCGCGTGTTTTACGCATGTGGATAAAAAGCGGTAAGTGCGTATCGGGCAAAACATAAAGTAGGGTTTATGTGGAGTGGTAGTGCAGGATGCTAAAATCTATATACAGTTTTTGAGATGGGAGTGTGTACGGCCAAATCCTAAACTTAATTTTTGATGAAACAAAAACTGTTATTTGTCATTTTTGAATAATCTCTTACTTTAACAGAAAATCGAACCACTTGATTTGATAATAAGGTAATAAAAGAAAATTTTGTACCTATTTTAAAGCACATGCGTGTACGTACGGAGGAGTGTGAGATTTGTCATAGTTAAAGTTTATATGAAAAAGGAGTTCCAAAATAAAATTTATATAAATATAATATGTATAAAAGTACGAATTGACTAGAAGCCCTCTTCTGCGTTTACCTCCTATTCACGATGGCGAGTACCAGTTCAGGTTTCAATGCGCGAGGTCTTCACCCCCGCGAAATTGCGTTTGACATTTTAGATACTGTGAAGAGGCTCACTGTGAAGATGCTTCTATTAAAACGAAACGCTGCTGTCGAATTAAATCTATGATAATGTATATTACAAATATTGTCAACCATACGAATATAGTCTGTCGTTTGACGCAATTTGAAATGAATTACTCTCGCCTTAATTATTATTGGTGGTTTCAAAAAGTGAGTGCGCCGAATTTTCACCACTGGGTGACCACTACAATAAATTTCATACTAGCACATAACTATTACGAATCTACTACGAACATCTTTGAAAAAAGTTGGTTTATTTTGTCATGGCTATCAAACCCTCTTGTACCCATTTTTAAACGACTTCAAAAATGAAGGAGGTTACTCAATTCGACCGTTTAATTTTTTTTTAATTTTATGTGTGTTCAAGGATAACTTCGTTGTTTATGAACCGAATTTGATGATTTTTTTTTTTGTTGGAAAGGAGATATCCCAGGAGTGGTACCATGATAAGGAAACCAGGATACGATGATGGCATCCCAGGGAAATCGAGGGCAACCTTCGAAAATAGTATTTTAAAGTATTGTATTTTAAGTATTTTTATAAAGTACAACTACTAGTACTATTTAATGAAGATCTGATGATGGAGACCATACACAGTCGAGGAAACTCCTCAACGATTTACAGCAATTACCTGGTGTTTGGACTTAGTTCATTTCTATTGATGAGAACTTTGCACCCATATGAGTTATAAGTGCCATTACAGGTCTGATGATGGAGACCATACACAGTCGAGGGAACTTCTCAACGATTTACAACAATTACCTGATGTTAGGACTTAATCATTTCTATCGATGAGAACTTTGCGCTCATATGGGTTATGAGTGCCATTACAGATCTGATGATGGAGACCATACACAGTCGAAGGAAATCCTCAACGATTTACAACAATTACCTGGTGGTAAGACTAAATCATTTCTATTGATGAGAACTTTGCACCCATATAAGTCATAAGTGCCATCACAAGTCTGATTATGGAGACACATGGAGACTATACACAGTCAAAGGAACTCCTTAACGATTTACAGCAATTACCTGGTGTTTGGATTTAATTCATTTCTATTGATGAGAACTCTGCACCCATATGGGTCATAAGTGCCATTACAGCTCTGATGATGGAGACCATACACAGTCGAGGGAACTCCTCAACGATTTACAACAATTACCTGGTGGTAGGACTTAATCATTTCTATTGATGAGAACTTTGCACTCATATGGGTTATAAGTGCCATTACAGGTCTGATGATGGAGACCATACACAGTCGAGGGAAATCCTCAACGATTTACAGCAAATACCTGTTGTTTGGACTTAATTCATTTCTATTAAGGAGAGCTTTGCACCTATATAAGTCATAAGTGCCATCACAAGTCTGATTATGGAGACCATACACAGTCAAAGGAACTCCTTAACGATTTACAGCAATTACCTGGTGTTTGTACTTAATTCATTTCTGTTGATGAGAACTTTGCTCTCATATGGGTTATAAGTGCCATTACAGGTCTGATGATGGAGACCATAGACAGTCGAGGGAATTCCTCAACGATTTACAGCAGTTAACTTTTATTGGGCTTACGTCATACGGTTCAATATGCCAAAATGTTCAGTTCGGAAAAAAATAATACTTACTTACTTACCTATTACTTACTTACTTACCTATACTGTCTAAATTTGAGTAGCACGTTTTGAAACCCCATTTATACTAAATATAAATAAGTTACAGGTGCGTTTAACTAAAAATTTAAAAATAAAATAATTTTCAAAAAAAACCGACTTCATAAACATAAACTAAAAATTAAAAAATGTTTTTGAAGTCGGTTTTTTTTTGAAAATTATTTTATACCTATCCAAGACGCAATTGATAGGTTTTTATTAAGAGATTTAGGGTAAGGACTACATGTTCCTATATATCGTAATTAAATTTAATTACTTCTTTATAGGGTAAGATGGAGATCCATTCCCTTTCGTCTTTTTTTCTCTTCTCTGCTTTTCGCTTGTCATTTTAAAACTGAAGAACTCGCGATAAATCAGCTTATATTAAAAAAAAGCTTTTGTTGTGAAATTACAATCACTTTTATTTTATTTATATGTATTCCATTCCATTCCATCAGTCTCTTTTGTACCCCACTGCAGGGGCTTGGGCCTCCACTCAAGATGAGGGGCTTGGAGCTTTAATCCACCAGGCTGCTCCAATGCGGGTTGGCGAATTGTGACGACCGCCATCTAATGATGGCAGCCGGGACCGACTGCTTGATGTGCTCTCAGAGGCACGGAGTCAGTGATAGTTAATGTACTTAAGCAAAAAAAACTCATTGGTACACGCTCGGATTCGAACCATGGCCACATGGCCTTATAGATTTGAAACAGGTTCGTTGCGTTCGAGCTATCACAACACGATATATATAAAATAGATGATTTTTCGGCGATAAAAAGTAGCATAGCTTGTTTTCCGAAAAGTCCTCTCTATCTGTCAATGAAAGTTATATCAAAATAGGTTTCATTGTTTCGGAGATAATTCTGGACAAAAATTTAATAACTAGTTTTGAGATTTACTAAGGTGCTGTAGGTTTTAACCATAGAGAACAAAAACATATTTAAAACGAGCCAAGTTCGACCCAAAAGTCGTGCGATATTTTCGGCTTCGCCGATAAAAGAGTTAGGTTCTAAAGAGGAGGCAAGTAAATTATACGAAAACTTACTAAGTTACATTACATAACTTACTTCGCATCAGGCACCTATTTGGATTTCAACTTTTTTGTGGTTGAAGCAAAGTTTACTCATATTTTATACACAGTTTCTAAACTGAACTGAAAAAATTTTTACTTACATTATACACATTTTAGTTTTAGATCACGAATTATCTTGTGAATACCTCATTGTTTTTCCAGGCGAAATATTGTTTATATACTATAAAATATATCAAAAATTACTAAGGAGTATATGCACCCTAAATTCGGTCCAAGCTATTTTTCATTACAATTTTTAAATAAAATGTCACATGAAACTAAGTGTAAAAGTAATTTTATTACAATAACAAAAGAAATAATAGAATTCAAAACTTAAAAAAAAAATAATGAATTGAATAGTTCTGGTAAAAATCATACTTAGATACTTTTGCTGTGTAAGTAAAGTTTTTGATGACTTTCCGTAATTTCTTTTTGTAATGACTTCTTGTCATGAATTTCAAATTTCTGTTCTTTCATATTTCGTTTTCCATTAGAACAATAATAAAAATAATTGATACTTTTAATTGTGCGAATATACCTTGGAAGTGTTACGTTTTGGAGCATACAATATCTTTTGTTACAAAAATATGTTTGGTAGTAGAAAAGAGTTATTATAATTATTAAAAAATTATAATTAAAAACTTTTTTATAAAAAATTACCTTTACCAAATTTAAGGTGCAAATCCTTAGTAATGTTTATTAATATATTGTATAGTATAAGCACAATATTTCGCGTCGACAAATCGGGATCTGGATCTTGTATTATATGCAATTAATTATCTATGGTTTCCAAATTTAAAAACAAGAAATCAAGTAACAATGTCTAATATAAAAGTGGCAGTAACATATGATTATACGAAGAAGCTGTTTAAGCGTTGATAATTATCAGTACCTACGATAGAAATAAATCTAACAAAAGCTCGATGTTAACCAATTGGTTATAAATAATTAATTACGACCGGTCATATACTAAAATGTACATTAAAATTTCTTATAAATGTACCACGACATCGCTTTAACAAATTTCCTTCGACAGGCGCTTGTACTTGGACGCCCCTTTCTCTAATTAAAACACGGTTACAACTCATCCGATATCGAATAATCATGAACTTTTAATGTCACCCCTAAGGCTTTCGATACTCTATCGGGCTATTCGTTTTGGCGTACCAAATTGATTCCGAATTATTTATGAGACTCTGAAATATGTTATAGTAATAAGAATGATAATACATGGAACATCCCACACAGCGCCATCTATTCCCAAAGTAAGCATCTTTCATCTTTATAATAAATACATATATAAATATTCTATACCCAGACACAGAACAAAATAAACAAGTTCATGCACACAAATATTTATTCCGAGCGAGAATGGAACCCGCGACTTTGAGTCCGCAGCTAGGGTCTCTAACCATTTGGCCATTCGGTCAGTTTATAAATGTATAATAATAATAATACCTAGGACATACAGCTTATCTTCTTCTTACACACGGCTTTCTATTATTGTCCCAAACTAAGCAGAGCCTGTATTATGGGTATTAAGAAACTGATATACACACTTAAGTATTATTTTATAATTGATATATTTTAAATGGCAATAAAAAGTGTCTATGTCAACGTTATGAAAAATTGTAAAAGTATATATCTGGTGTTCGGCTGAACGTAGCTCAAATTTATAGAGAGCGTAGAGCTCGCCAAACTAAAGTTTCAAAAAGAAATAAGATATAAAAAAAAATTAAACTTTTAACATGTTTTTTTCGGTAACCGTTAGTTTGCGCCATCTGCTCACTTGAAACTTTTTATTCAATTCGGTAAGCTCTACATGCTCTATAAGATTGGACTACGTTCAGCCGAACACCCAGAATATTTTTTGAGATCTATTTTATATGTTTTGCCAGAGCATATTTTATGAATTATGGAATATGATGATTGTCCATTTGTAAGAAAGGGAAACTATAAACGGAATGTGCTGGCTTTAAAACTGCGGGTAATTGGTATTTTATGCGATCCAGGCGGAAATTGCTTCCATCTCTCTAATGGTCTGTATGCCAACGAGCGCTATCATCATAAATACTTTGATCAAGTTCTGAACATACAGGCTCGGAACAAGTATTAAGTTTGACCCCCTTGTTTAAATAGTTGCATATATGTCATTCATATTTATGGATTGACTTGCTATTCATAAAAAGCGAACAATGTAGCAGGATTATCGTTTTATAAATAAATTCAACATGGACCTCCCATTTTTGATAAAAATGGGAGGTCCATGGCTACTCGGTAAGCCGGTATTGGCAAGGGGCCGCTCCAATTCCTTGCCAACAGATATGTTGAAGCGCATTAAGTAATCATATATGGTAAATATTGTCAAATATGTAAGAAAATGAATAAATTGTTTTCCATAGAATTAATTGTTCAACCGCTATTTCCATGGTTGTAAAAAGATGAGTCTATGATCTATGCGAATTTATAATTTTTAGTTCTCTGGGCGTTTAGTCTAATTTTCAAAGAATCTGACAATTTTTTTTAACACAAACGGGCTCTATGCAACGGATTACTACTATTGTCGATAAATTCTTTGGGCTCATGCTTTTTTCTCAGCAGGGTTGGGTAGAGATATTTTTTAGATGAAGTGCTTATATACATATCTCGCTTTATTGTAATTCTTCAATCAGTCTACGCAGGATCGTCGGTTTCGGGTGCTTTCCGCCCATTCGGTCGACATGCATTTCTTTAGGGCGCCCCTTAGCGACCCTTCCATTACACATACCATCCACTTTCATTGTCACTCTTGCAAAACCAATGTTATCGCACTATTATAGCAACGCCATTGAGTCGACAACGTGCGATCAAAATGAAGATTTCATTTCAATCAGTAATTTATTGTTATTTTATCCCATAGACTTTTTGATTGTCTTTGTTTTCTTTGAATAAAGTTTAGCTCATACCTAGCAATGGTGACAACCGAGCTAAACGTTATGATGTAGCTCTATGTTTTATTCCAAATCGAGTGATCGGAAGGCCCTCACTGTAGACCCAAAGGTCGCGGATTCGATTCTTGTCCCGGACAAATATTTGTGTGCATGAGCATATCCATTTGTTCCATGCTTGCATGGTTATAAAATATCTATATATGTATGTATTATTAAAAAAATATGTTTAAGTGTGTACATCAGTTGTCTAGTATCCATAATACAGGGTTCTGCCTAGTTTAGGCTAGTCCTACTCTGTGTTCCAGATTTTTTTCATATTCATATTATACATAAACAAAATGTGCCGCATCCATAGTATTGTCATATCCATAACTTATAACCTATAGATAAGATATCGTAATGAGCGTAGTGAAAGTACAATCACTCGTCCACAAACGTTCGGTTATTATAGTTTTAAAGCTTTTATTGCCACGTCGTGTGTTTCCCATTATTGGTTGCGCAATGTGGACTTTATTGAACTGCATAGTTCAAACGAGAGAGAGTGTCGAGTACCTTATTATCTTGTTATAAGAGATGCTTGTTTTGTACCCCGAAAGCCATAAACGTCTTACGAGTTAGGAATGATATCGTAAACTCGGCAGAGTACTTCAGTCAGTGTTCTGTTTTGTTTATTACTGATGTTAGGCACTTTCGTATGAACCAAGGTATGATATATTGAGCTTTTTAAGTTTTGAACGTTACATTAAATAGATACGTTCATAACTCTATTCATTTAATGAAACTTTGAAGATCTATATCTATAGGGCATCATATTTTACGGTAGAGAGATATGTAGGTATATTCTAATTCAGAGGGTTGGAGAAATTGGCGGCGTTTGAGATGTTGTGTTGACGAAGGAATGAAGGAAAAAGCTCGACGGAAAAGAAAACGAATGAAGAAAAGCAAATTATTTAGAATTACATAAAATAGGAAATGAAATATGATTGACCACTTGATACGACACGACAACTTGTTAAAGTCAATTTTGGAAAAAAAAATAGAAGAAAGGAGAAGTAAGAGAAGACCTAGACGAAACTTGTACAGATCTTCCTAAACCATTCATGGTTGAATTTCTTTACTAGGTTTTAATGACGCGTTAAATAGAATTACAATAAGTGTAAACCACCACCCGAAAACGGCGATTCTAGTTTCTGTGTAAAGACAATGAAAATCAAGTAGTCCCATTTGGTGTTCTCTTATGTGTCGGTGTGAAGACCTTCACTAATTATAAATACATAGTTATGACTACTGGATAGTACTAGGTTGTTATTTACATGAAAATGGTATATTTATAGAAACAAGGAGAAACAACTAACCCTGTTTTATTTTTACAGTTTCCGTACCGCATAAAAAAAATTATAACCCATATAGGATCACTACATTGTCTCTCTGTAAGACTATCAAATCCTTTTTTTTGAGGAACGCATGGAGGTGTCAAGTTGAATTTAATATCACATACTTAGGTCTACGGTACCTTGGAACTGTAAAAAAATTGAATTCTCTAAGTCAATGCCATCAAAAAATACGGTCATTTATGGCGTATATTTTGACACACGCAAGTAAATCGAAACCTACACGGTAAAAAAGGATTTGTTGATTCAAAAATATTTTATTGTTAGTTATGCCAAGTAAATATTGTATCAAAACAATAATACCATCTTTTTATTAAGAATATTTTTCTGTCAATTATAAAATATTATATCGTTGAGTTTTATTCTTACACGAATAATTTATTCTTGCTATAACAAATTTGCAATTGTTACCTCAAAACAATATTTTTTCTTTGTTAGAACATCATATTGAGTCGCATTAAAAATTTAAATTGTTAAAACAAGCATATGACACTCAGTCCGAGTTACTGCAAGTATTGGCTGAGAAATTTTATATTGAAGACAACTAATTTCAATATGACAATACGAATTGTAAAGTTATGACAACTGTATTGTTGGTTGAAATTCAACGTGAATTCTTTGTTCAAATTTATTTACTTCTTCGTACGTGTGCAATACATTGTTAAAACAAAAGAAAAATTACTTCCAATAGCAATATCTTTATCTTAATTTAATATTACACCTTTATTCTGTTTAAGACTTGAACTGTTAAATTTCGACGTGTTAGAATTGGTCCTACCGTCAAGTATTTCCTTTATTGAGGGTAAGTGTTGCCCACTTACTGCAAAATTCATTAGTGCAGGAAAAGTAAAATAAATGATTTCTATAACAGCAATAAATATAAAAATATTAACTGAGAATATCTGTTAAAGGCTTTTTGGTCTTAGTGTATGGCTTGACATAACTTCATTACGTAAGTCATCTACTTAAAAAGTTCCAGTTTTAATCAACGATATTTTATAGTATCTAGGTGAGTAAAGTTTTCTGCTTTAACTGCTGTAAAGGATTAATAAAATAAATATTGAAAAAATGAATTATACCCTATTGTAATAATATATTAGGTAAATGTATTAAAATTATAATTATTGCTCTTAAATATGCATAATTAATTATACATTAAATATTGAATAATAATTAATTAATTAAATATACATTAATGTATCATATTATGTGAGAGAGAAATAAATGAATATTATTATTATTATTAATTATTTACGATTCTAATCATATAATTTCGTTTTTCAGTTACGTTGCTGGCATTCTGATTTGTCCGATCTGGCAATCCTGCCCTAGTTGAGACTTAAGATATTTTGTTTTGGGTGTGGTGCTGCTACTGCGACCATTTGTAACCTGTTGTGTTGTGACTTAGACAATAATTAAATTGTTTGTGAACCGTTGATTCCACTTGATGTGTCTCTATTCTGATAACATTTGCTTCCCTTTATAATATTGCGTTATTCATGACTTGTGGGCTGTGAGTGTAGGTACGTTGCATTGTTCAGTGTAATATACTACCCATACTATTATTACTGTCCTATTCCTAGTTTCGTATTTTATTGTTTATTGCCTATTCAAAAATGGACGAAGAACAGGAAATGCTTCAATTACTTATACAGTGGTCAGTACCAAATGATGTTCGAAAAAACTTTATGCGTAAGTACAAACTGTAAGTTGTGCAGTTTTTGTCATTTTAATCTTACCAAAAATCTTACATATTTGAATAGAATATTGTAATTTGGGTTATTATTCTTATCAGATCAGGTACACGTATAAAAATATTATGTACCAATGATATACGTACTTATAAATCTGGCCTATTTAAAACTTAATAATGGCGTTCAATTTAACGTGCGGCACTGAATAATTATGCACTTTTTTATACTCATGCAGTAAAAAATACCCACATAATTCTAATACCTAACATGTACCTATATTATTTATATAGTATGTTAACAACCATTCATTCAATAGAGAACTTGTTTGGAACATACTGTTTTATAATCATTATCATTTGATTCAGTTTGCTATTTTACTTTTTCAGAACATCAAATGAAACCGCGGTATATATCAAAAATATCAGAAGACGCATTAAAAGAACTTTTTCCTGTGTTACGACTTAGAATTGAATTAAAAGAAAAATACAGGAATACTTGGAGTCCACAGCCGATACAGAATATTTGTAAAACCATAGTTTTGATCAACTAGAAGGAGAAGATTGTCATATTTAAGCTAAATTCTTATATAAGGACACTATTTATTTTGATCTGATTTTAGATATTTATTTGTAGATCAATGTTTGCATCAGCTACAATGCACAAATTCAGCCAATCTTACAGTGCTTTGAAAAACCTGCAAATTGCAATTAGCTGCAATTCAAATGTTATCATAGTTGTATTGATAAAATTGTGTTTAAATTTAAAGTTTAAACTTCGAATTACTCTCATTTCAATAAATTAATTAGAAATAGAATATTGGTTTTAACTGCTTACCTATTTACTTCCAAACATGTGTTAATTTTTATTTCTCCCTTAAATAGTTTTGATTACTAGTAGAGTCATACGAATATATATATATATATATATATACATCATACTAAAGACACTTATTTGTTTCAGGTGGCTTGATATTGTCTTGAAAATTACCTTCATAGATGAATAATGTTTTTTAGGTATGTTGTAAATTTATTTTATTACTTGATTCGTAATAAATTTTAGATGTACATAAATATACTTTAATATATTTATCTAAAATGTATTACATCAAGTAAGAAATTAAATTTTCAACATAGCTTAAATAACATTGTCCATCTGAAGAAAAATGCCATTATTAAATCAACAATTTGGTGATCGTTCTTTTAATATTTTGTTTACTTATGTAAGGCATATTCTTATTTAAGGTGATGTGACATTGTCTTGAAAGATACCTTAAGTTTACAGCTACATTAGCCCACAGTTAGTGGCTTTTCAATCAGTCCAGCCAATCACATTATGCCACGTAAACAATCAGCTCTACTGTTACGTAGTGTGACATGATTAGCTGGTCTGATTGTAAAGTCAGTGACTGTGCGCTAATGTGGCCGTAGACGTAAGGTAACTTTCAAGACAATGTCACATCATCTTAAATAAGAATATACTTTACCTAAGTAAACAAAATATTAAAAGAACAATCATCACATTGTTGATTTAATAATGGCATTTTTCTTAAGAGAAATACAATTTTAGACAAAGACTATATATTGTTCGCTCAACTACAAATTTACTTGCCTTAAGCAAGATATTCATATATGCAATAAGATAATTTTTATACCAATAATTATATATTATCAATATAAACGAGATATTTATTCAAACAACAATTACAGATTGTTATAAAAAGTATATCATATTTTAACTGAAATCAAATTATTCTCGACAATAGAGAAAAATATTATTGAATAAAAAATATATCTTTTAAAATGAATACCTAATTCTTCATAGAGCAAAACATAATTTTCTGAATGAGCTGTCACATTCTTCAACTGAATGATAAATGCTTAAAGCAAGACATGAATATTGTTAAATTTAGAACGTTAGTTTACTATGCAACAATAACATATTGTTACTTAAAGAATTTGGAATCTGTTCATTTAAATCAATAAACATTTTGGATAAAGTTAAAAATATTTTATTTCAATAATGTACTTTCAACAATATTTTATTTACTTCTAACACATTAATTGTCTTCCTTATATGGAAATCAGAATATTCTTGACTCAATAATATTTGCTTTAGATTAACAAATCCTTTTTTTCCGTGTATAGGGTACTCCCCGTTGGCCTATAATTATGAACAAGAAGCTGGTTCATGGCACTAGTAAAGCATAAAATCCGAAAATCGTTAATCTCTAGATATATCACATAAATTATTATGATTTTTATTAATTTTTAAATTTACACGGCATTTACGTGCTATCTAGCGCTAAGTTGCTATAAACACGTTATTTAACAGTACAGAACCAAGTGGTGTGAGTCGGACTCGCACTTGGCCGGTTTTTTTTAAACTAAAACAATTGCAAAATAAATTTGTTTACTGAGTAAGTACGTCTCTGTTCTATAAGTTCACAATCCAAACATAGACCATCATAAAGTGTCAAATAAATGATGCAACCACTGATTCATTCGAGTTATAGATACCAAAAACGGTGAAATTTGAGGTCATATTGTTTCGCGATATCTTTGTATCGCTGCGTAGGCTTGTAACCCGAGCGGGCCGTACAATGCCAGGCCGTTTCTCAGTCAAAATCATACAATTTCTGAAATAACAGATTGCTAATATGGTTGGTTTAAGCTAACTTACTGTGGACTTAGATATGTTTCTAAATGGTGAATGCCAAAATGTAGAGATAATTAATAATTGGCTTTACGGTTATCATAGAGCTTCTATTCTAATAGTTATATTACTAAAATTAAAAGAAAACCTTAAAGTAATTTATGCTTTTGCTGGCGTCTAATCTACAATTTTGAAAATCTACGCAGAGATTCTAAATATTTTCGGAAATAAAAGATAAATGGTTTAGCCGCTTCGTAGATTAGTCCGGACAAATAGACAGACAAACAAAAAGTAGCCCAATGTCACTCCTGACGACCTCTTTTTCATCGCTGTAAAGTTTCATTAAAATCTATTTACGCTTTTGGAGACTAGCCCGAACAGATAGATTACGATTTTATATGTATAGTTTATTGTACATACTACAGCTTATACTCAGAATGATTTAAGGATCGTATCGAGTGGAGAGCTTATCTCGTATTGTAGCTTATGTCGTAGTATGTGCTTACTCCCTTGGGCAACAAACGTGAGCTTTTATATTTAAGTTGAAATATATTCATATTCTTACCAATGACAAATAATTTACATTAGACGTCAATTTCATCTTACCTAAGACATGTTAACGTGTTGACTATTATAACAGTTAACTACATACACAATTGTGAAATAAAGTGATCAAAAAATTAAGTCTAGTACGCCATAATACAAGCATAATACTTGCTTAGTATGAGACTAGATGGCGCTGTGTGGGACGTCCCAGGTGATATTGTTATTACTATTAAATACATCAAAAATCAGGGCCGGAAGTATCAGGAACTGTCAACCTTGAAAAAGAACAAACCGTTACTTACGACACACGAATGACGTCACACGTTATTGTTTCAATACAAGTAATATTATAATAATACTGCAATGGGCGGTGCGGATGTGTTCGTTGTGTGATCAGTCAATATTTGGGTGGGCGTGCGCACTTAGCGAATTGATATCAGTATCGTTTCCTACTGCGAGTGCCATTACCAGAATATGTCACGGTCAGAGTTTTAGCATTTTAGCATTGTAAATTTTTATTCGATTGCTTGTACCCTTTTCAACAAAAGTGCGACAAAAGCCTAGCGTCGTCAATTATTAATTATTGAACACGAATGAAAGCGATATTAAAAGATGTGTTATCAAAAGTGCTATAATATTACTTTTTCTTTCTGAAAAATGATTAAAAAAAAATTTTTTAAAAATAAAAAAATACCAATATTTGACCGGACATTTTACAAAAAATCTAGTTTATTAAAATTTTGACAAAAATCACATTGCAGTATTAAATTATCTATCGTTCGAGCATGTAATCATGAAAATCGGTCGATATTTATTGTACTTTTGTGGTACCTTATGACGGTACTTTTTACAAAAAAAAATGTTGTTCCTTTCCATGTTATTTTAGTCGTCATGCATTTATAAAACAATAAAGATGCTTGATTGAAGTTTTCTATTTTCAATGCGTTAGATGGTCGTGGAAGCCAGAGATCGGATTTTTTATCGTTGGGATACACCACATATTTGGTTGTACGCCCTAAATAGTTCGGTCTAGTCAAAAGGCGAGATTCGCTAAATATTTATTTAATTTAATTTTTCCCAATATGATATAGGAATTTGAAATAATACTGACTCTCGCGTGGTAGGTACATACAGAGGCGAAACTCCGGCACGTGTTTCGGCCGTACGGATACGCTTGTCAATAAACGCTAAACTAACAAAATACCTACGTCTCTTATCAGCGTTAATTTCGAATCCTGTCATAAATTATAATGATTTTAGCTTCTTCTAACAAAGTGTTCCTGTATGGCCGAAACAATTGAATATTGATTAGTGCAAGCTCTGTGCCAAAGTTTGGTCTCTATTCTTGATGGCATTACTATGAGGACGCCGAAAAAGCGCCAAAGTTATTGGAACTATCTCAGTTTATAGTTTATTTCAGAACATTTATATACGTTTTGTCATGTTTTGTAAACATATGACATGACATGAGAATTTCTTGTGGAAGGTGTAGGGGTGTGAAATTTCACGAAAATTATGAGAAGAATCAGCCGATGTCAACTTACATAGTAATTTTGGTAAGAAGAGATAGTATTCTTTATTAGTTCTGACAACATTGAAAGTTTTTTATGAACAATATGACGCAATATACAGATAAACGGCCCAAAGCGGCGTATTACGTTCGATCAATATGCAATGATTCATCATGCAGGCACTGATAGTGGGTAGCTGTCGCAATATCTAGCCGCTAAAAATAGAAGGAACATCTAAGTCATCATAAGACCTTTGCAGCCAATTAGCGCTTTTTACGACTGATTGTGGCCGTGGGTTCGGTTGCGTCTGTTACATGATAGCGATGCAGAAATCGCTCATTGCGTACTCCACGATTTTATTTAAAATATTCAAATTCAAATATTTGAAAGCCAAAAAAATATTATCCATTAATAACTGAAAATTGAAATATATGTTGTGTATGGTAGTTTGAATATTTTTACAGTTCCAATCAAACTTAATGGCGGATGTGAACATAGGCACAAGTCGCGTCACAGTAACCAGTTTTAGGTGTAGCGGGACGCGGTGGAGCGAGGGGCATATGACTGAACCTGCGCAAGCACGCTTATAGCGTTGTATTCCGATCCGCCATAAAGTTTGATTGGAACTATAACTAGTCTTTTGTTTGAATTAAAAAAAGCGGACTTTTTAAATCTTGTATATGTTTTATAAATATACTAGTAATAAGAACTATACCCAAATTATTTTGAAATCAATTGGAACATAAATTGGTACTATATTAAATACATTTTCTTGATACGTACAGTGCGATTAAAATCCAACAATATAGTATTATGAAAGAGAGAAAAAATAGAGCGTCCATTAGCTAAAACATAATCACTAAGCTGGAGGTCTCGGGTTCGAATCCCAGGTCGGGTCAGGATTTATATGATGAATATTGATATTGGTACCGCGTCTTGGTTGTTATATGTATGTGGTGTCTTCG
Source organism: Luffia ferchaultella (assembly GCA_949709985.1). Lineage (NCBI taxonomy): Eukaryota > Metazoa > Arthropoda > Insecta > Lepidoptera > Psychidae > Luffia > Luffia ferchaultella. The sequence goes on from OX453241.1 coordinate 3,523,146, forward strand.
CTTGGCACCCAAAACACAAGCTAATGCTTAGTTTTGGGCCTAGACGTTGTTGTGATGTATACATTATTATTATTATTTAAAAAAAACCAAAACATATTTCGTGTAACCTACCCTTTTGGAAAAATTCACCTATCTATATCTTAAAGTTATCGACACATTTTTAACTGAATATAACAATAATACCTGGGACATCACACGCAGCGCCATCTAGTTCCAAAGTAAGCAACTGTTATGCTTGTATTATGGGGTCCTAAACTACCGGTATACATATCTAAATATTCTTTTTTTTAAATATATAAATATATTGAAGCTTTTTGCACAGAGACACGAAACAAATAAACATGTTCATGCACACAAATATTATTTTCTGGGCGGGAATTGAACCCGCGACCCTTGGTTCCGAAGTTAAGGTCTCTAACCTCTCGGCTAATCGGTCAGTCAGAAGAATATCGACTAGAAGAAAGCTTCGTCAAGAAATAGAATCTAGTAGTTTACGGGTCAACCACTACGCTATAGAATAATCTTTCAATCTTATGCTACACAATAGCGCATTCCTCTTAAAGTATCCGTTATCCAGTATTCACGCCATGGGAAATTTCATCTGAAATAACAGTAAAAGACAATGCGTCAACAGTTATTTTAATACATAGACATATACACTAGGTGTGCCGAATCAGCAACAAAATGCGACGTTCGTAGGTAATATTAATATAAGAATGCAATGCATAACGTAAGCGCAATTTATCGGTAGGGCATATCTTGTAAATTTATATCTATGCTCTTATAAAATTTTCCCAGTGTATGAGATAATAATAATAACACCTGAAACATCTCACATACGGTCATTAAGCCTAAAACTAGGCAGAGTTTGTGCTATGGGTACTAAACAACGGATATACATCTATACTAATATTATAAAGAGGTAATATTTGATTTTGGTTTGTTACGGATAAACGCAAGAACTACTTAACCGCTTTTGAAAATTCTTTCATCTATAAAAAGCTACGTATGTACCTAATCAGCAAGTACCATGGGCTATATTTCATTTTCAAATTATCTGTCTGTCCGCGGCTCCGCTCGTTTGGACTATAGAGTTTTTAGTTTATACGCTGAAGAGTGACATAGGCAACTTTTTATCCCGAAAAAAAGGAGTTCCGGTTTCCAGTTTCCGCGGGCGGAAAGCTATATTTAATATTTTTTGTATAACACGCTAGTATATCACCCCTTCATATTTATTTTCTAGAGCATAAAATATTTTTATTTTCTGTATACTCATGTATAATCCTAATAGAGGATCACCATGTTGTTCGTCCGTGTGTCCGTGTGTCCGTGTAACAAGAAGACCCTTTTTCTCAGGAACGGGTGTAGGTATAAAGTTGAAAACAATATCAAATACTAAAGAGGTGTAAAAATTTAAGCTTATAAATTAAGGAAATCAAAAGGTTTTTTTCACACTTATGTCACATAATTTGACACTCGAAATTTTACTTAAGTCTCACAGTACAAGTAAAGGGGAAAATTCTAAAATAGTTAATTTGTAATTTACACATAAAAAATATCTTCTGCGATGAAGTATCAAATTCATATTCGTTGTCCTGCCATGTGGGTGGTGACTATGGTGAATAACAGTACGGAATCCTCAGGGTCCGAGTCTAACTCGCACTTGACCGGTTTTTAGGTAAATATTACTCGCATAACAAAATGTTGAACGGGTTCGAAACATAGAGTATAAAATGAATACAGTATGAATGCAACGACTTTCACAGCTTAGAAACTCGGTTATAGTGTTTAAAAAAAAAAACTTTTATTGAACCATATTGACAGCCGTGATAGAGTATAGAATAACAACTGAATAAAAAGAAAAAAGTATTTTAGTCGCCGTGACTTTTTACGATATAACGACTATTTATTGTTACTATTGTCTCCATATACGACGTGTGGTTGCCTGCGTGGCGTTGACTAGCACAATAATTTAGGTAAACAATGGAATCGTTGACCTCATCTGACCTAGATTATGTCGTACTATTATTAAGCGACCATACTAATCCGAAAAAAATACAGCATGTATTATAAGTAATAATATATTTTTCTTTTTTATTTACGTGTTTAGATGTGCATGTCTAATTCTAGCCAATACAATATCAAAGTACGTTATTTGTATTGCGTTTATTATCTAGTTACATAAATAGGGTCAGTCTGAGTCATGAACCACTATGGGGTCAAGCTGGGTATTGTTTCTCAATGTTTGTATAGTGCCTTAGTACCTACTTACATTTTGCATTGTAACGTCTGTAGAACCAGAACGTAAAACGTTGAAAATTATTAATATTTTATATAATATTTAGTGGAATCACTAATTATGCAAATAATCTTGTGAGTGATGGTGAGATACTAACTTTTATTTTTGCCTTTGTCTGCGCATGGTTTTCGCTTCATTTAGTGCTTAATGTAGGTAGAATTGATATTTTTTTTATAACGTATACATTACAACAACGTCTACGCATGAAACTAAGCATTAGCTTGTGTTTTGGGTACCATGCGAAGACACCACATACATATGTACATAACAACCAAGACCCGGTACCAGTATTAATATTCATCATATAAATACTGACCCGACCTGGGATTCGAACCCGGGACCTCCAGCTCCGTAGGCTGGGTCGCTACTCACTATGCTAAGCGGTCGTCATTAAAGAATGTATGTATGAATGTATGGATTTCGTACCACCGTACAATATAAAAAAAACACGTTTCTTTTATGTGGACTTCCTTTAATTTTTAACTGTATTTTAATTTTATTATTTGTTGTCATAATGGCGACAGTAGTACATCATGAAAATTTCGAGCAATGATCAAAAACGTCAAAAAGATATGTTTCTTGTATGGGGACTTAATTTTTAACTAAACTTTTATAATTTCTTGTTATAACGGCCACAGTAATACCAATACGTGAAAATTTCAATTGTTTACCTGTTACGGTTGAGGGGATACAGCCCTGTGACATACAGACGGACGGACGGACAGCGGAGTCTTAGTAATGGGGTTACCGTTGGTGCCCTTTGGGTATGGAACCATAAAAAATATATACGTTTAACGTAAGGACTGGGACGGTCCATATCTTAGTTCACACATCTTAGAAGACTGTGTCGTGATAGCCCAAAGCGCAACGAACCTGTCTCAAATTTATAAGGCTATAGGGCCATGGTTCGAATCCGAGCGTGTGTGTACCAATGAGTTTTTCTGACTTAAGTACATAACTATCACTGACTCCGTGGCTTGGAGAGCACGTTAAGCAGTTGGTCCTGGTTGCTGTCTATAGACGGCGGTCGTACAATCCGCCAACCCGCATTGGAGCGGCGTAGTTTTAAGCTCCAAGTCCTATCATCTTGAGGGGAGGCCTGCAGTGGGGTATAAAAAGGGCTGATGAAGTGAAGTGAAGAAGACTGTTAGATTTATGTAGCCCCAAACCGAATACTAGACTAGATAGAAAAAAACAAAAACTCTCTAGTATTAAAATACTAGACAGTTTTTGTTTTTTTTTCACTTTATAGAAAAGAAACCTGAAATATAAATATTAAAAACCCCAATTGCGTAAAAAATATTTAAGTGGAAATAAATTGTGAAAACTGTAGGTGTACAGGAATGTAATAGATTGAAAAGATATGAAACGACAATCATCGTCGTGCTTACCAACTGATTCAATTTATGTGCAACCGTCAAATTTGTACTTGTCAAAAATTTATATTAGTAAAAACTGAATTAATAAAACATTATGAAGTTGCGTGTGATAAGTAATCACATCCGCCTTTTTAGAGTTCCGGGTGTTGTTTATGGACTTTTTAAGTTTTCAGTACGGAATTTTTCTCAGATGTTTTTCCAAAATACAAAAGTATGGCATAACAGAGTCAAGTCAACCATAGATATATGTACATACTAGTAAAGACCGGTTGCTATCATAATTAGTTAGTGGCCAATTTCATATGAATAAGAACAACGTGTGACGACCGCTTAGCTCAATGGGTAGCGACCCTGCCTACGAAGCTGGAGGTCCCGAGTTCGAATCCCAGGTCGGGTCAGTATTTGTATGATGAATATTGAAAATGGTACTGGGTCATGGTTGTTATATATATGTGGTGTCTTCACTTGGTACCCAAAACACAAGCTAATGCTTAGTTTGGGGCCTGGACGTTGTTGTTCATGTATACGTTATAAAAAAAATTAAATAATAAAAACTGTCAAATGACTTAGTATCTTGTGACGATCCATCACAAGAATTTAACAGACATTCAACTACGGTGATAATATATCTATGTAATATATCTATGGAGTCAGTGGGGCTAAATTGTAATAACAGCTCAAATTTTCGCTTCAGTTTTTGGTATATTAATAATTCTTTGAATATGAATTGGCATATGATCTGCTGTAAAAACATGTCAAGTTATTTATATCTTCTATTGACGTATATTGATGTATTAAGATCGATTGCGCCTTCATCAATCCGAATTATCGTGTCTTTCACTGAGTTGATTATGTCAGTTCCAAGAGATAACTTTATTGTTTTTACCTTGTTGTCATGACGTAAAAATATCGTTTATTTTGTAAAGAAACTGTTTTGTGTACTATTTAAAACAAATTGAAATAAATGTATAAAGTTATTGTTTACTTGATTAGCCAGACACTTTAGAAAAAATAGAATAAATACACTTAAACAAAAATTAGCATTAATGTCTTCTGCAAACTGACAGCGAATCGCCAGCTACAGGTAGCAAAAATTTGTCCAGCCAGACAGATTTGTCCCTCAGAACAATTCACTGCGTGTATGAGATAGAGCTAGGGCATTCACATAGTGCTAAAATCAACATAGGACAAATTCACCGCGATTTGGCTCTCGTTCGCGACGACAGCGGTGTGCTCAACCGCTTTTAATCTCAAGGAACTTCGCTTATACTATACACAAACATTGGATAATTGGTTTCGTAAAATAAATTCATTTTTGTTTATCTAATTATATTTTATTTTTATTATTAATTAACTAATTATATATTTTCTAATCATTAGTACTCTGTTACAAAAATTTATTACAATATATTTTTTTTATTTTTAGATACTTATTTTAAATTTTAAATCTGTAGTCGCAAGTAGTAATTTAGTTGAACTTGCAGACTTGATTAGTTTAAGAGGTCTCGTTTGTGTTCTTTTCTTTGTTTTAAATTGCTGTTCTGAATCCGGGTTCATGTTAAAGCCTTAGGTTTAAGCTGCATCTTAAATTCAAACCTATTTATTGATAAATAGATTTGCTTCTCAAGATTGAGTAGATATATTCTATAGATATACTAATCATCAAGATAAAACGCTTCATACTTCGAAACACTGAAAACGTGAGCAAAATGACAGATGTCATTATCATTGTTTTAGACAAGCATTTTATTAAATTACACATTAAATGTAATTTCAAAATCATTATTCTCTTTTTCAGTGCGAATTATACGTGCGGGTCATACAAAATTTCACTTCACAGTGAATATTTCAAAACATCAAGTGGCGCATATTTGGTCGGCGGAGTATATCTTTTGCTCACATTTTTGTCGTCATAACGGCGTATTAAAGTACATCTATGATACACTACACTAGATATATTTCATTAAACTAATATTCATCAAAATAATCGTGCTCATTTATATCTCTAGAAAGATCATAGTCGCTACGTAACACTAAAGCAAAATCCCGACTGAGAGTTATATGTGAATCGAATCGATTCGATTTGTTGCGGTTTGTAAAATTTGTCTGCCAGAGACTTTAATGTCCGGTGTTATTGTATAGATTTAACTAGCTTACGTAATAACTTATGTGAAAAGGAAATAAATGGATGGAAGTATGTTTAATCATTGACAATATTCAAGATCTATGTAGAAACTTGGTTAGATTTCATGGATATCCGGACTGACGGATTGGCTGAGTGATTAAAGTATAACTGCGGAGCCAAGGGGCCCGGGACAAATATTTGTGTCCATGAACGTATCTACTTGTTCCGTGTCTGGGTGTTAAAGTATCTTTATATGAATATGTTGTCAAGAATATTTAAGTACCCATGTATATCAGTGATCTAGTAGCCCATAATATAAGCATAATACTTGCTTACTTTGGGTCTAGATGGGGCTGTGTGGGATATCCCTGGTATTATTATCCACTAAACTATCCTAATTCGCTTTGTCATGTTCATTAATTGTGTGTTTATTTACTGGTTTTCCAGTATGTAAACTTTTCTTTGTATTTAGTATGTAGAACCTTTGAAAATAGTAAACCTTTTTTTTATAAAACTTTCAACATAGCATATATTGCATCGTCAAAGTATGATCTATTTATTGCGTATTAGAATCCACCCTATGTCACAACGCTAGATCATGTTGTAGTCTAGGATTAGTTAGCAACTATCCTTCATGTCAACACTGTATGTGTATATTGTTAACTCTAACCCTACGCGTGTTGCAATCAAGGAAATATTCTAAAATGCTTCTTGCATTTTCACGTTAAGAAACATTCTTCATGTCAACATCCAAATTTCAAATTATATGCTGCGTTTGTTGACAGGGGATCCTTTGAGCAAGGAATACCTTTTTCAAAGGATCAGTGTCGCAATACAGCGTGGCACCGCGACGAGTTTCCTTGGCACCCTGGACACGTCGTTTCTTTAAAATTTTCTCGTGTTATCAGTATTTAGATAGTATTTTTAATTTGTAGATATTTTTAGTTTTTTAATTAGATTTTGATTTAAAGTAACTGTTAAAAAATTGGTTAATGAAACTTTTAAAAAAACTGTAACAATAATTATACTGTACTTACTGCCACCGAGTTTTGAATAAGTTCAATAGAGGAGTATAAAGCTGGCCGTTTAGGTCGGGAACCAAAGTTAATAACAGAATAAATGGATGGTTAAAATCAAACTGTTATGTTCAACAAGCAAAGTAAATATAGGAGAAAGTACATAGCAAAATGTTCTTATACACACAATATTTTTTTTTTGGCACACAATAAATTTTTCTATATGGTCAGATATGGCCAATGTTCAATTTTTGGGCATATCTGGCCATATAGAAAAGAAAAATCAAAACATTGCTTTTTGGTACAATTTCATAATTCCGGTTAAAGTTCTTAGTCGTTTTTCGACTGAATACGATTAAAAAAAAATAATTAATTGTAATACGATATGTAAACGCTGCATTTTTTGTGGACCCAAAACAAATTGTCTCTTTTGTTGTAATCCATTATAATTATCTGTTTATTTGTACCATTTAACATAAGAAGTAGGTACCTACTAAATATATTTCATGAAACTTTCATATTTAATATCACCGATCGACACAATATTTGTTATCATGCATTTTTAAGAACATAGTACAGTCAGAACTAAAATAATGTTGAACGGAGTTTCATAAAGTGGACCAAATGCTTAAATAATCACGGTTTATTTTAAGATATGAGATATACGGGCTAATATTTATGTACATTAAAAATTAAATAACGCCAGTCTTGTCGGGAACAAAATAGTAGTTTAAAAACAATAAGCATTTAAAAAAAAAAACCGGAACCAATCCCTTTGTACGTCATAACATTCAAAGTCAATAGTGTGATAGAGCCCATAAGCACCCATAAGTTCCCCATTGTTGGATTTTATTACGTCTACCGCACTGCTCGATAGGATAGTTATTTACGAGCAACGCTAATTGACCAATCATTAGCCTCTAAACAGAATGAACCGAATTTCTGCTTCTAATGTTGATTGATGAAGCTTTTAACTTTAGTTTTATCGTAACAAAGATGTTCTTTAACGTTAAACTTTTTTTTATTTCAATATTAATTGTATTTTCCCATTCTGTATCGGACGGTGTTTTAATGTTTGTTACGGATAAACTCAAAAACGAATTAACTGATTTTAAAAATTCTTTCACCTTAGATAGCTACATTATCAGCCAGGAATATGGGCTATATTTTATTTTCAACTAGCTTTTCGTCCGCGGCTCCGCTCTCTTGGACTACACAGTTGTTTCGGGACCGCTATATTTTTTTAGTTTATAAGCTGAAGAGTGGCATAGGCTACTTTTTATCCCGGAAGAAGGGGCCCTGGTACAACTGTGTAGTCCACGCGAGTGGAAAGATAGTTTTTTTTATAAATAGCATAATATATATTTGATTTACTGAACAAAAGTTCTGCTCTCGCCTAGGCTAGAGAGATGGGCTCGGATGTATATTGTTATTTAATACCATTTTGGCAAAAAAAATACTACACATTAGTACACTAAAAAGTTCAATTAAAAAAACATAATCAAGGAAAACTTGAAACTGTAAGTGGAGCTAAGATCTTAATTGTTAGGTCTATTGCGCTCATATAGAACTTTTCAACAACATATAACTAACTCAATTGTCCACAAAATACTGTAGATAGTGGTGCGACTAATGACTAAACTTTTCTCTTTGCTATTATTAAGTCTCGATGGTCGAATGGATCAATTAAAACTTACCAACTACAGTGATTAGGTATGCAACTGGCCTATTATACTTACTATGTATTCAGAAACTGTTTTGACTGATTATATTATGATATTTATGTTAAGAGAATTAACGTGTCACAATTTGCCATTTCATGTAAGTTTAAATTGCTAATTATTGTTAGTATAATGATCGAATGACAGACATACAGACAAACAAATGAGATTCAAACAAGGTTATATACGGCGACGTCCGATCGTGACCACACGCACGACTATTATTTCAAAAAGCTTTGTGAGAAATTGACCCATGTCTGATGAACGTATATGTATGTTCTATTACAACACAAGCAAAGTACTTGGACACAAGTAGGTATAAAAATTATAAGCTGTTGCCATACCCATGTACGTGTAATCAATGAATTTAGGTTTGAAATGTTACGTCGGCACATTTCTATGGAAAAAAGTATCGAACACAAATGTATTGAAAACTATCTGATAGAGACAGCACACTCCTAACATTTGCATATATTTGCAAATAATGTTGCCGTGAAATTAATTAATTGCACGGAACTCGTGGAACCTGTCACATCAAATCAAATCAAAATATCTTTATTTCGTAGTTATGTAACATAATCTTGAAATACGTCTTAAGAGTGAATTTTATTACTTTGTGGAAAAACGTCACCACAAAGGCGCATTCAAAAATGCTGGTTCCTCTCAGAAGAATAAGCAACAAAATGAGGGCGCTCTTTTTTTAACAACATTATAAAAAAAAATTTAAACAATAAGTGCTTAAAGAATAATATTATTGAAACAAACTGATAGGCGAGCGGCTTACACCCATGGATTTTTATCATCTAAGTAGTCTGATACTTTATAATAAGCTTTTGCATAAAGCTTTCGTTTTATTGTAGTTTTAAACTTGTTAAGGGGTAGATCTTGAATGTCAGCTGGGATTTTATTGTAAAAGCGTATACATTGCTCTTTAAAAGATTTTGTGATTTTCGGGGTCGAAATAGGTATGGTAATCGATACGGGAACTGAAACCGGAAGCTGGAACGGGAGTAACAATGAGAACGGGAACGAGAATTCTTCAGCTGCTTGTTTCTCATGCTACCTTGTCTTTGTGAATCTTATTAGCAGGTAGTGCGAAGTTTACCTTGAGCTTGGCACAGTGTCAAGCCCGTTCATCTCTATATGCGTTATTGCATTTTAACCGTGTGATATATTTCCTTCACGTTGCTGCGGTATATTTAATAATAGATATCGTGTTGCGAAACGACCCAGCGGAATTTTGAAGCACCTGCACCTTTGCACCTGTTCGGAATTTCAATTGGTATTACTTACATATAATCTACTTAAGTAGTAGTATTTCTTTAATTAAAACTTTTTTAATTAATAAGAAATTGACACATAATATTTCCATGTTGTATGCTCTAATCTAAGTTACTGGAGTATATAAAACGGCAGAGATTGAATTTTGCGGACGCGAACGTTTATAAAATTCGTCCTTTCTAGAGTTTCGTACACAGAAAATCATGATTTGTACCCAGTTAGTTTGGTCTTTTAGTCTGCCTGTCTAATTTAATTGAATTGATTTCCCATCTATCTAAGTTAGGAGTTTCAAGAGGCTGTATTATGGGTACCTACTGGATAATTGATATACGTACTTAAATATTTGTACACCCAAACACGGAACAAATAAATATGTTCATGTACACAAACATTTGTCCCGGGTGGGTTCTGTGAGCTTTTACTAACACACTCTCTTTTGGGTCATTATTTCCGGAGCGAATAAAAAAAAAACCTTTTTGAAAATTTATTTCTAAATTACACGTAGTTTTAAAATGATCGCAGTTAATAATATTTATATTTTTGTGACCTCGGCGGTTCTGTGTGACGCTCACTAAAGCGTAGAGTAAGTCTTTTTGCGTTTATTTTGCTAGCACAGTTATATTTCTGTGAAATCCACTCAGCACTTTTGATACTCAATGGCAATATATTCTTAAACGAAAGTAGACACGAAACGAAGATAAGGCAATCCTATTTTATATCCAAAGGTTCGAATGGTCTCGTCTCTGTCATGATATTGACATAACATGATATAGCAAAATTAAATTCATCAACATTTGCTTTTAATCGATCGATCGACAAATGGCTGATTTTAGTCCAATTTACAATATCCATAAAACTCATTGCTAAACGCGTGACTATAAGTAAATGTTGTCTAAACCGTTGTAAAGATTTTGACTTATTTTCTCTTTGTGCAGACGAAGAGGAAGAGTGCGGCGCACTGTCAGAAGGATCAGAGATCTCGGAGAGTGGCCGTGCGGACACTGATGATGAAGGCATCGAGAGGGACTCCGAACCTGCGCCACGTCGACGGAAACGGCACCGAACGCCTGGCTTCGGACTTAGGGAAGTTATTGAGGTAAGGTTATTGTGAACGACACCTACGAAATAAATTATCGTATACAACTACAAATATTTGATTATTGAAATAACCATAGAAATAAGTATAGAATAGTCATTTTTGTGTAATACGCGTGCTCTTAAATGCGAAAAGTAAACGAAAATACGTTTTTTTTTAAGTAAAAAAAAGTTAATTATTAACAACCGAAATCCCGATTGCGTATAAAAGTGACTGGATCGATATAAATAAAATCGTATTTATGCATGAATCCATAGAAGTTGAATCGAATACTACAAATAATTCTTTCACACAGGACAATTAAGCTTATGATTAGGTAGCCTGAAACTGCATGTTATGAATAACAAATACATCTTGTTTAAATTTTTTCAGTATTTTCTACACACAGTTGTGTTCTTCGTGATAATTATTCCAATCTTGATATTTTGAATTTTTTATCTCATTATTTATCACAAACATTAATCAAAAGAAAGATGGCGATTAAATATTTTTTCTCAAGAAACAATCCAGTGTTATCGTGGTTCGGTATCGATTGATGTTAACAGATTATCTCGAATTCGCACAAAAATTAGTTAATGATTTTAGGATATATAATTTTAGGAATTTCTCTTCGTAGGTGAATTATTGTATTTGTAACCATGCTTTGTGATGCCAACTTTCTCAAATTGCGTTGGTTTCCTTTTTCGTGGATTTCCGAATAATATGCTGTTATTTTAATAATCATTTTATTTGAGACGACTCGAAGACACGGCCACTTACTTCACTACCAGTTTTTACACAATTCCTGTGAAATTCAAAACTAAAAATTTTTCAAACAAGATAATTGTGTAATTGAAAATGAGCCTTATAATCCACAAGATCTAACAACACACTAACTTAGAGTAGCCACGAGTTGTACGAAAGAGATATTCACGTGTCAGAGACGTCAGAGTTCATCTCACTGTATTCGACGACCGCTTAGCTTAGTGGGTAGCGATCCTGCCTACGAAGCTAGAGGTCCCGGGTTCGAATCCCAGGTCGGGTCAGTGTTTATATGATGAATATTGATACTGGTACCGGGTCTTGGTTGTTATATGTAGTGATGTCTTCGCAAAAATATTTATGTATGTATATATAATAAAGAATATTTAAGTATGTATATCAGTTGTCTAGTAAGCCATAACACAAGCATAATGCTTGCTTATTTTGGGACTAGATGGCGCTGTGTGGGAAGTTCCACGTATTATTATTATTATTTATGCGCTTCAATATGTTAGTATGTTTTTTTTCCCACCTTTGATACTTGCTACCTGTAAAACGGCCCCACTTTCAGCTTAGCGAGTATATATTCCTTTCTAAGTTTATGTTATACAACCGATTCTAAAAATTTCGTCTTTCCTAAAATCAGATAAGTCTGGGTTGACTGGGATCTCACTCTATTAGGTGTTGCGCAATAAAACGGATTTTGTTTCAGACACAAACTGGAGTGTCTGAAACAAGCTTGCTAGCTAAGCAAGCTTTTAAGCTGGAATTTAAAAATTTAAGAAATAATTAAGATTGTTTATAAAAAGTTACATTTTATCAACTCGATCGATTTGATATTTATAGAAAACAATTAATTTCATATATTTCACCTTCAATTCGACCTCAGAATGCGCTCAAAGAAATACAATTTGAAAATCAATTTTATATCTTCTATATTAATAAAATTGAAGTGTCTGTCTGTCTGTCTGTCTGTCTGTTCCGGCTAATCTCCGAAACGGCTGAACCGATTTCAATAAAACTTTGCAGACGTGTAGCGGGAATTACCGCGGGTGACATAGGCTACTTTTTGTTTGTCTGTCTGTCCATCTGTCTGTCTGTTTGCGCTGATCTCAGAAACGGCTTAACCGATTTCAATGAAACTTGGCAGACGTGCAGAGGGTATTATCAAATGTGACATAGACTGCTTTTTGTTTGTCTGGCTGACCGTCTGTCTGTTTGTTCGAGCTGATCTCTGAAACGGCTGAACCGATTTCAATGAAACTTTGCAGACGGGCAAAGGGCATTATCGGTGGTGACAAAAGCTGTTTTTTGTCTGTCTGTCTGTCGATCTGTCTGTCTATTTGTTCCGGCTAATCTGCGAAAAGGCTGAACCGATTTCAATAAAACTTTGCAGACGTGCAGAGGGCATTATCGGGGGGGTAGCATAAGGTGTTTTTTGTCTGTCTGTCTGTCAATCTGTCTGTCTGTCCATCTGTCTGTGACCACGTGACTAGATTTTTAAATGCATACATTTTCGACACCATCAATGGTAGGCCTATCGTGTTGGTACTCAAACTTGATGTTTTGACGAGATCTATGTGACCACGTGACCACATTTTTAAATGCTTATATTTTTAAAACCATCAATCGCAGACCTATCGTGTTGGTACTCAAACTTGATGTTTTGACGAGATCTATGTGACCACATGACCACATTTTTAAATGCTTATATTTTCGAAATCATCAATCGCAGACCTATCGTGTTGGTACTCAAACTTGATGTTTTGACGAGATCTATGTGACCACGTGACCAAATTTTTAAAAGCTTATATTTTCGAAACTATCAATCGTAGACCTATCGTGTTGGTACTGAAACTTGATGTTTTGGCGAGATCTATGTAACAGCGTGACCAAATTTTTGAAAGCTTACATTTTCGAAACTATCAATCGCAGACCTATCGTGTTGATAATCAAACTTGATGTTTTGGCGAAGTCTGTGTGACCACGTGACCAAATTTTTAACAGCTTATGTTTTTGAAACCATCAATCGCAGACCTATCGTGTTGGCACTTAAACTAGAAGTTCTGATGATGATAACTTCAATGAAAAGATTTTTAGGAGTGGCATACAATAATTTTTGGTTGTCTGTCTGTTCGTTCGTCTGTTTGTTTAAATTGATCGCTGAAAGGGATAAACTGATTTCAATGAAATTTCACACATGTGATTAGCAGATATTGTCAGGAGTGACATACAACACTTTTTGTTTGGCTGTCTGGCCGTCTCTCTGTCTGTTCGAGATAAACTCTAAAACATTTACACCAATTTTAATAAAACTTCGCACAAATGAAAAGACGGGTGTGAGGAGTGACATACGCTACTTTTTGTTTGTCTGTCTCTCTGTCTATATGTATGTTCGAGATAAACTTTAAAAGATTTTAATGAAACGATGACGATATTAAAAATAGGTTGTCAGGAGTGTCATAGGTAACTTTTTGTCTGTGTGGTTGTATGCCTTTTTGTTCCGGCAAATCTCCAAAATAACTAAACCATTTCTATGAATCGTCGCAGACATAAAATGGAGGTTATCAGGAATGACATAAGTTGGTTTTTGTCTGTGTGTTTGTGTGTCTGTTTGTTAGGGCTTATCGTCGAAACGGCTAATCAGATTTTACTGAAATTTTGCAAACATAGTGTGCCAGAATTGAAAATTTTATATACATTTAAAAAATTGTGGTGTCTGTTAGTATGTCTGTCTGTTCCGGTTAATCTCCAAACGGCTGACTGTTTTTGGGACCGACTTTGGGGATAGCTATTCTTCTTGCTAAAATAGCTATATGGATTTTTATGAAGTTAGATATAGAGATTTCTTAGGTAGTTAAGTTTCAGAATGTTCCAGAAAGTGCTACAATGTTTTGGCGCGTCACGTTCCTGTAACTGTCCCGGTACAACTGTGTAGTCAACGCGAGCGAAGCCCGCGGGCGGAAAGCTAGTTAATAGATATAATGTCACATATAACAACACAAAACTGATCAAAATGTAATCAACGTACACTGTCCTATCAGATCACAGGTCAAATTGGATTGTCCTATAAAACGTGCGTATCCATCTATTCCAGCTATAATGACAACAACTTCCTTATAAAATTCAAGTGAAAGTCAATAGCTTCGTCACGAAGATGTCACCCAGAGTGTGTTGTGATGTAACGAAATATCAAATTATGTTAGTCTCGTTCTGGATAAGGATCGTCTCCTTTGAAAGTGGTGAAAGTTCGTTTTATCGTTTGTTTATTTTGGTGTCTCATACCATGGGTGCTTAAAGTTTTGTCGAAACGTTTTTAAGTTTATAGGTTATGTAGTGAAAGAAATTAGAGATATGGAAACGGGAAAGTTTCTAATTCTAAAAAGTTAATAGTTCTGACAGGTAACTTTACGATTTAAATACGTGATTTCTAACACATGTAGGTATATAGTATACAGCATTACTTTTTCTCAACCTTACAAAGGGCAATTAAATGCCTGACATGAACAGAAGGTAGGAATATTCCTAAATTTTAAATATAATTATATATAATAAAATTATTCTCAAGTTTGTAGAGGTCGGGTAAAAATATACAAATTATATTATAATTTATATTGTTTTCAGACAGAATATTTTTGCAAAAAAATCTTTTAAACTAGTTTCTCTCGTATTTTGTAGACAATTATTGTAATTGTAATGAGTTTCCTTCGATCAAAAAGTCTATGTGGCGTATAATTTATATTTGTCCATCTCAGGCATTTTTTGTTTGACCAATGGGCATTATCTTAATATTTTACCAGGTTGTTGTTTGTTGTTGTGTTGTGTGTTGTGTTGTGTTGTGTTTTTGTTGTTATGATTGTGTGTGTTATTATGATTATGATTATGATTATTTTTTCTTGTCGGAAAATTAAATGTGTTTTTTCTTTTGGTATCATTCAATACTAAAATATTGAGATATATTGCCACAAAGTTTTCGCATTGTCGTGGAGATGTGAGGGCAATTGCGTCGGTTAACGGCCGCCGGCGGGATACCCCTCCTCGCTACACTTGCGGTCGCACCTTTCTCATGCGTAGCATTTCTGTTTAAGTCAGTGAACACGCAGTATCGATGATTTTTTCAGGAAAAATATGTTATTGTGAAAATTTCACATCCTTATTTTTTTTTCAAAATGAAGTGTTTAGAAGATAAATGCGTGAAATAGAATCTGGAGAATGGTGAAAAATCGCCCGGTATATTCCGTATCTGGGTGTAAAATATCTATACATGTTCGTATTCTAAAGATATTTAAATACGTGTATTAGGTGTTTAGTACCCATAATACAGGCCCTGCCAAGTTTGGGGCTCGAAGGTCGTGTGTGAGATGTTTCACGTGCTATTATATATATTATCATAAATACCTACGTAATGGAGTAAAATAGATGTTGATGAGAAGTTTAATTCATTACGTTTAAGTCATTGTTTAATTATTTAAGTATGTATATCAGTTATCTAGTATCCATAATACATGCTTTGCTTAGTTTGGGTTTGAGATTAGATGGAGCTCTGTGTGGGATGTCTCAGGTATTATTATTATTGTAATTGATTTAGGTACGGCCCTAAATCCAAAATAAACCTTTAAATATTTTGCGTCTGTTTTTACTTTAACTTTTTCCACAACTGTGTAGTGTAGGTAAATAAATAAATAAAATTAACTTAAAAGCTACTTAATTCATTTTAACGAGACTTTCCAGTTGAAATCTATAAGAAAAATAGTCAAGGTTGCCATAATTTGCAGACATTTATACGGGACTGGTTTGATGTTCAGGGCGTTAAATAAAACTTTTATACTGTAAACTTTAGTAGGTTATTTTTCTTATTGTTATTCTCATAGAAAATCAATACTAAATAATCAAATTAAAGTAACTGCACCGTGCTGAATAATAACAAGAAGATGTAGAAAAAAAATTATCATTTTAAAGTCTTCCTTAAAGATATCTTTGTCGTATTTGACTATACATACTATACTAGTCTTTTTAAAATTATAATGTCAAATCAAAATAGCTTCAACTGTCTCCACTGACAACCTGTTTTCTTCATCCCACCATTTGTTGTCATCAGGAACAATATTCACTCTATATTGAGTTCAGGAAGAAAACGGAACAAATAGCAATACGGGACTGCGTCGGTGACGGGTTCGTATATATAGGACGTATGTCATCTCTAAGAATAGTAAATACGCTTATGCGGGGTAAACAGAGGAAACGGAGTATGCCAATTCAATTTGAATTTTGAAATGAAATCTTTAATTTGTTGAAAAGTAAAAAAATAATGTCGGTGCGGCGGCGTCGACAAAAGCGGCGAAACCAAATTAGCCCAATTTCAAAACTGTTATAACTCGAAATCGCCAATAGTTGTATCGAACAACGCTTCAATATCGCACGTTTGCGGTTTCTGACGTTTTTATTATGCAGTCATAAAATATATTTCAGTTATTATTCGAGAAATCTGTTCCGCATTGCAAAATGTTTAATCTGATTTTAATAAAATGCAGGTCTGGCGTTGCCATTACACTTTGAACTAAGCCCTAAGTGGCACGTATTATAGAGAACAAAAACCTTTCTATTTTCCTAAATTTTTACAATGAATTTCGGGATGGTTTAATTACGGCAAAGCCAAACGAGGTCATGTGTTTCACACGTATTTATGCATGTATGTACGTATGTATGTATGTATGTGTGTGTGTAAACTACAGCCTACACCATTTGATGAGTTAGTAGATATTATTTACCGAGAAAGTGTATGCTATATTTTTTTGTCTGTTGATCAAAGTACACACATACATTTAAGATATGTAGGTAATGTACATGTATTTATAGATATAAAATAACTTTAGAAATACTTTTCCTTCTTTTTATAAAACCTGGCTTAGGTTTTGTACTTGCGGGAACTCAGAGCTCCCTATATAATAATAAAAATCTAGCATCATATAATGCTAGATTTTTTAAATAAAATGTAGCCGCACCGTGCTGGAGTCTCCGATTCAGGCTTATACTTTTAGTAAAGAAATGAAATGTATTTTAACTTTTTAGTTTTTTTCATTATTTATAGATTAAATTTTTATAACAATTTTTCTTTTACCGCAGCAGGGTTTTTATAATGCGTGAAAAGTACTTTACTTGAGAATTCTATTATAAAAATGATTTTCAAACATTATCTGGTTATAACTGATTCTTATAAAAACTAAAAGAACATTTCGTTTTTAATGGAAGTTATTAAAAATATGTGCTATAAGCTATTTAATATTCTCTTATATCGACTATATATAAATTTTATATATCAACAAAATTTCGAACAGTATGAGTCGGGTAAAACATACATTAGATGTCTACGTGAAAGATTATTCAGCCCGCTCTGTGATGGGACGCTGAAACTGAAGTCTGAATGAAAGTGTGTCAGTAGGGCATACGAAACCCTCGTCAATATTAAAGGAAGCTGTCGGGAATTTGTTTGCGACCACAGTCGCGGGCGTTTGCTAGTTTTAATAAAGTTAAAAGGAATAACTGGAGTTTATCAGCGTTTTTCTGATTTAGTAATTTTTTTAACACGCGAATATTGTATTTTCTACCAACTTTTTGGTATATTACAAATTCCTTTTATTTCAGCCATCCATAGCATATCAGCCTATTATGCCCCACTGTAGGTACTTAGGCCTCCCTTTGGGATGAAGGTGCTTGGAGTTTAATCCACTACGCTGCTCCAGTGCGGGTTGGTAGATTTTAACGATTGTCAATATATGGTGCTAATTGTTTCATAGTTTATTTACTTTCATTTCGGCCAGTCGATTATGTGTCAGTTTTTTTTACTGTGTTCGCAGCCCTGAAATGAAAAAGATCTGTGACTCTGAAATTATTGCTCAAGATTCACAGTTTTTATTCTATATTAGAACCGAAAAAGTTCCTCCATTGACACCTACTTTCGAGGCATTAACTTTTAATTTATTATTCATAAAAGTGATAAAAACATTATCAAATCTAATAAGTTTGATTTTAGATTCATATTTGTGTATGATTGAATAATGCTGTATAAAACGAAACGTAGCCTAATGGAGATAGTGAGAGGTGTGACAAAGGGAAAAGAAATCTTTGGAAGGGACGATCGACAGGAGTTTTTTTTGCATTATTTAGGGTGAAAAATAAAAAGTATTCAGTGATTAGTGGGGTTTTTATTTAATAAAGAAAAATAATAGAGACTACATATATTTCTAAAACTATTATGAGATTTATATTCGTGACAGCGGGATTCCGATATAGAGAGTCGGAAAATTATTGCAGAAACGTAACTTCGAAGTGTATATATTATAACCGTATACATTAGGTATACGCCGTGTTTACTAAAATCGACTTTATTAACTCTCTCGATACTAGATTCCAGTGCTAGTAGGCGGTTAGTTTATAAATCAATACAAAATTTATCATTTTAGGAAAATTAAAAATTCATTTCATGTAAAAGAAATAGTTGTTTGAACTAAACAACATGAAATACAAAATAAAACTAACATTAGAAATAAAATTAATGGCAAGGAGAGCTTCGAATTGTGCAGTAGAATATAGTAGGTGCGAGGACTTCTTCAACACGTGGGCGGGTTTAGGAACATATATATTTTTTAAATAGTTGAATAACAAACAAAAAACCTTTGGTTTCAAATTTTTAAACTTCAAAATAAAAATATAACATTGTACTCAACCAGTAAAATTGCAAGGATTGATAGATTGATGTATAGAAAATAAAATAATTATTAATAATAATAATACATACAATCACAACAACGTCTAGGTCCCAAACTAAGCATTAGCTTGTATTTTGGGTACCAAGTGAAGACACCATATAAATAAAACAACCAAGACCCGGTGCCAGTATTAATACTGACCCGGCCCGACCCGATTCGAACCCGGAACCTCCAGCTTCGTAGGCAGGGTCGCTGCCCATTAGGCTAAGAGGCCGTCAAATTAGGTTTGACGTCCCGTTTCCGGTTCTATGTGTTTGTATATTTTTAGTATAATTCTTTGCAATTAATTTTCTATAACGGGTATGATTCGCTGATTTCGCGCAAATATTACTTCGTCAGACCGATTTGACTTGAAAGTGAGATTAAAAAATATAAATTGCTCCATTATTATTTTATTTTTATTTTTCATAGAATATTTTACTGTGAAATGGCGTAAATTAATACTGTATGCTCTAACAGATACTTAAAACAGGAATAGTGGCACCAAACCTAATCATTTATTTTCTTTACATCAAACCTTAAAGTATTCTTAAAGTCAAGAAAATTTATCTAAAGTTTAAAAAAAATGCTACAATTCTCAGACAAACAGTACTTGTGTGCTTAATAATCAACTATTTCAAAAAATCTAGTGTGGAATCCGGTAACACAAATATTAAATACCTAAATCAGAGACGCTATGTATGTGGAGCCACGGCCAAAAGCTAGTACAGGCCAGACGCAGGAGAATGCGTACCTACCATTGCGACATATTATGTAAAGTAGGTGACTAGATATCTGCGTTGGTGTATCGTCAATCTAAGTCGCAGGCAATCAGGCATTCGTCGAGCCAAGTGTTTAGAGTTTCGCTGGAATTTTCGAATTTCGAAAAACTTTCAAAGCTATTACGTCTCGCTAAGTACTGTCCGCTAAAAAGTATACTAGTCAAAGTAGATCGTGTATTTGAAATGAAAGTGTTGGTTTCGGATAAGTTATGGTGATGTAACCAAATGTGTTCGATGTGTTCCAATTGATATAATATATCTTTAAATTTTTTTGTATAGAGTCTGTACTCTAAAAAAAAATATATATATATTTATCGAGATAGTGCATTATTATTATGTAATAACGAAAAAAAATCGACGTTCAAAAACTGACATTTTATTTGACTTCGCCTGCTTGATTTGTATTATTTGTATTTCAAAAAACATAGAAACATCACTTAACTGTTTGGTTATAATTCACGCACACAGAGACAATTTATACTTAGTATGGTTTAGCGAGAGTATGTGGTCTGTTGAGTCACACACACAAACACACACACACAAGTATGTAAAAGTTGGCCTGCCATTTTCGTTGACATTGTATTGCGAGGGTTAATCCAGATTAACCAGATTCTGATTCTAATAATCCAAATTAAAATTTATTGTAATGGCCGTACGAAGGCGTGACGTCACGCATCGGTATTGGCGTCTTTACATAATTTATTTAAAACGCTCATAACTAAAGCTTTAGTTATTTGTTTAAAAAATTGCAGCCTTAGTATTTATTAAGTTTTTTTTTATTTGAAATAGTAATAGAAACGTAATCTATGAATTTTTTAATGATGTATTTCTAAAATAGCAAGGTGTTGACTAATTTAATCTATTTAATAATAAACCCAAATTATTCTGTCACAGTTTTATAATGGTATATATATATTAATTTGTAAAAATGTAAATCCCAAATACAATCTCGAAATTTGTCTTGTCCCTTTCACGGGTGAACCGCCATAAGCACTGTGTCAGTAGGCGAATGCGAAATTAACATACATATGCAAATACGCGTAATGACACTCGACTGGTTTTAGTATGGTTCTCCTACCGTTTCCGATACAGATTACACGTTTAATTTTACAGGTGATACGAGATTTTAGAATTTAATTCATACATATCCTTACTAATAGGTATGCCGGGTGTTCCACTAAACGTAGTTCAAACCTATATAGCATGTAGAGATTACCGAACTAAACAAAAAGTTTCAAATGAGTGGTTGGCGCAAACCAACGATTTGCGAAAAATATGTGTAAAGTCAAATTACGTTTAAGCGAACACTCCGTATATAATATACCGCGTACTCCGCTGAACGTAGTACAAACTTATAAAGCGTGTAGGCTCAAACTAGCAGTTACTGAGAAAAACATGTTTAAAGTTGGACTACGCTCAGCCGAACAGCCCGTATTATATCTAATATAGAGCGTGTTTAACTGAGTTTTCGAGCATTGATCTCGCAAGATGTCCACTCCATGAAAAAAAAAACTGGCCACCATTTTTTTGCCAATGTTCGAAGAGACCTTCGAAATTTCTTTCAAACTGATATATCCACCGTTTCGTCGCCAGTAATTATTTCAGAAACACGTCTTCATGTCCCATTTTCCAAACGTACCTACCTAGTCGCTTTTCTCGGCACATGGACTTCTTTCTATTTCGTAGAGTACATTTCCTATCCAACGACAAGAAAGTTTTCTTATGCCGAATATGTAAGATGGTATAAACACTAACCGAACTAATGCCAAAGATTCTCTCGTTGTTCTTAAATATATACTTTTTTTGCACCAGCATTTCAGTAGTCCATACATTTTCTGCATGGTTTGTCGTTGGCGGGCGTCAAGTTCTGTCGTAATTTTTTTTGAATTCGTTAAGGCATTTAAAAATCAAACAACGGAAAGGAGTAGACACGCCCAAAGCTGATTTTAAAAGTTCGAAGTTTAACGTTTAATGTCTGATAAGTTAAAAGGCGTACGAGGCAGAACATAATGTTATAAGTTAAGATAAGTTAATAAGATAAGTTTGTAATTTATCGAAATCTTATCTACAAGTATACATATTGACGCTACAGTTAGAGACGCTAATTGTGGAGCCAAGGATTACGCGTTCGAATCCCGCCCGTGATAAACATTTGTGTGCACAAATATGTCTATTTGTTCCGTATCTGGGTGTAAAATATATATGTAAATATTATTTAAAAAAAAGAATATTCAAGTATGTATATCAGATGTCTAGTCACCCATAACACAAGAATTATACTTGCTTGCTTTGGGACTTGATGGCACTGTGTGGGATATCCCATGTATTATTATTTTTTTTACCGTGAATATCCGATGTTGGAGAATGTTTAGATGCATTGGCGTATACTGACAATCATAAAATGTCGTTGGTGTGAGACCCAAGTATTTTGGTGTTTTCATAATATTCGGAAATGTGTGAATCTCAGAAACACCATTCCAGAAATCATGCGAATGTTAACTTTCTCCAGTAATTGTTTAGAAAGCAAGAAATCTAACTGATTAATTTTAAATTAATCGACCGTCCGCCTATTATATTGGCTGAATTTCAAACCGATCAAAAAGCTTCTGGGTGGTCCGTTTTCCTAATTTTATAATTTAAATACTCAGCGAAATATAAACTTTAACTGTGAACGTTCAAACTCGTTTCTCGAACTTCAGCAGTCTCCATTAATTAAGTTGAACTGGATTATACGCGTTTTGTTCGGCAAACAACTACCACTCCGCGACTGCAGCTATTGTAAGCTTTTCCAGTACTTTGCTTGATATGAAAACTGACTGACCGATTGGCCGAGTGGTTAGAGACCCTTACTGCGGAGCCGAGGGTCGCTGGTTCGATTCCCGCTCGAGACAAATATTTGTGTACATGAACATGTCTATTTGTTCCATGTCTGGGTGTAAATGTATCTATATATGTATACATTATAAAGAATATTTATGTAAGTATATCAATTGTCTAAAACAAGCGTAATACTTGCTTACTTTCGGACTAGATGGCGCTGTGTGGGATGTCCCAGATGTTATTAATATTATCAAACCCCTCAGTTCTAAAAAACTCTTGATTTTTAAGTAGAGGATTTACTTTAATTTCCGTTTGTTATTGAAAGAAATATAAGTCTGTGATCGAACACCGTCTAGAGTTTTTTTAAAGTCAATTTAGTACATGCACTCTAGTATAAAATTTAGAAAAATGTTATACTTGTGATAATTATTTATAGTTATTACTACCAAGCTTTGAATTATATTCAGTAGAGTAGTAATGCTGGCCGTTTAGTTCGACAACCAAAGTTATCATATTTGAGCTATAGGATGAGGAATGGAGACGGGCGAGACAAGCGTAGGGCCACGCGATAGGTTACCTAGATGTTTGTGTTGTGTCTAGGTCTTTGTGTATTACTTGTCATGACTAGTTACGTACTATTGAATAAAAGGCAGATGCCGATAAAAAAATGTCAAAGCAATAATGTTGAAAAATTTGTCGGCTTTGATTCGTTGAGTTCGGCAAGCAAGCGCTTTCTAGTGTACTACGTTCAAAGTTCAGTGAGTTACCACTTAATTTTAATTTTCTCAAAATTCCTTGAAACCATAAAAACCTAAAACGATAACTTTATGTGTCAAGTCTTAAAATCACATAAAATCAGGACTAGAAAGGACCCTTCGGTTCCAGGATACCGTTATCCAGTAATTTAAGTTTTATGGGAATCCCGTTAACGCCGCAAATGTGAAAGGGCTGGGGCGATTTATATTCATCTTTTATGATTATCCTGTAGGGCCGTAAAAAGCCAAACTTTTGAACTACTATTATTAATGGCTTTCTACAACAGGTATCTAACAGGACCTCCATAATCGTAATTTGAAGTTGCCAGATTTTATTTTACTCAAGCAAAACAATAAAGTATATTTGCCCCAAAGACTAAGATATAAATTGAAAGTAAGGGAAACGGAGAAAATGAATGGAATAAAGGAAACGCGTTTTCATTTAATTTTTACTTCTGGCGCAGAAACATATTGAGGAGCAAAAGTCCCAATTGGGACATCTGAAAGGTATCAGTTGCGAGCCGCTGGTAGCGGCGGTTGGATGAAGTTGGCTGAGGATAGAGGGGTGTGACGTGCCCTGGGAGAGGCCTAAGTCCAGCAGTGGACGAATGTATGCTGATGGCATGGAATAGAATCAGTTTGTTTGAGTTACCTATAAAAATAAAACCTCATTTAGTTAGTAGTTTCGAATAAAATCGAATGTATTAATTGCCTGTTACAGGTAACAAGAAGGTGGTATATTTTGCAATCATACAGTTACAACCTACTTTGCAGTTATACAGTAACATGCCATAGAAGGCAATATATATATTGGCTGACATGTATATATATATGACGACCGCTTAGCCTAGTGGGTAGCGACCCTGCCTACGAAGCTGGAGGTCCCGGGTTCGAATCCTAGGTCGGGTCAGTATTTATATGATGAATATCGATACTGGTACTGGGTCTTGGTTGTTATATGTATGTGGTGTCTTCGCTTGGTACCCAAAACACAAGCTAATGCTTAGTTTGGGGCCTAGACGTTGTTGTCATGTGTACGTTATTATTGTTATTATACTTTACACCCAGCCATATATGGCGGTATTCATTTGTATGCTTTTTACCTTATTTCTGTCACTACTGTCACCACATTTTTCGTTATTTTATCAGGTTCGCCAATTTTGAAATGTTAATTTTTGTTTTTGTTCCCTGTCAGCGTTGCGTATGGCATTGCGGAGGGGGTGGTCGATGTGGAAGAGAAGCGGCAGCGTCACACTACAGAGCCGTATGTCGAGCGCTTGTGGCTGAGGCAGTGGAGTTGGCTTCATTTGTAGCCCGTGTCAGGGCCGGCGGGGCCCGGGACCTAGGCGCAACCGACCACGCAGCAACCCATCTCGACACGCTACGCTTTTCGGACTGGGTAAATATAATGACAATAATATGCTTATTTCAAATTAGGACACCTCCACTAAATGCCGTGGTATACATAAATTCGACGATATTTTAGTTATGTATATAGACTAAATTCGTAATGTAGAAGATTTTAATTTATAAAATATAAATGATCAGTGTCGATGAAGCGAAAGAGATATGTACAGACCGTCTTCACTTCACTTCATCAGCCCATTTTTACTCCACTGCAGGGGCTTAGGCCTCCCCCAGGGTGAGGAGGAGGGCTTGGAACTTAAATCCACCACGCTGCTCCACTGCGGGTTGGGGACTGTAACGACCGCCATCTACTGACAGCGTCGGGGACCGACTGCTTAACGTGCCCTCCGAAGCACGGAGTCAGTGATAGTTATGTATTTAAATCAGAAAAACTCATTGGTACACGCCCGGATTCGAACCATGGCCCTATGGGGCCTTATAAATTTGAGACAGGTTCGTTGCACTTTGGGCTATCACGAATTCACGACATACAGACCGTCCAACCGTGCAACCGACCGTTGCGACAGACCGTACCAAATGGAAATCTTATCTAGTCTCTACCTACTCTTTTAGAAGACAAGTATTAGTACCAAAAATAACCATAAATTTTTAGTATTTTTATTTACCGTCGTCGTTTTAGTCATTGTCGACTCTTATGTTGCTCGTTATGACCTCACACAATCTACAGATAAGTCATGAGTTTACTCAGTGTGGTACCCAATTTCCTACTCTTTCTATCCTCACGTGGCCTCAATTTGATAACCATCCTGTTGTTCTCATTTTTTCGATTTAACAAATTCATTTCATTGCTAAAAAATATTACGGTACGCTCAAGTAATCAGAAAGGTCTGTAAGCTAAAGAACTTTTTGAATACTAAAATGTGTACTTGTTAACCCTTTGTCTCCTCTTTTCTTTAATTAGTTACACCCCATATCACTGAAAATTATTATTTCTATAACGTTTGAATATTTGATCTACATATTTACTTTAGACATGCAACAGACAGAAATGGAGAGAATACGAATCCCTATTATGCATAACTATGCCGTAATTGTGTTACGAATGTAAATGTATAATAAATATTAATGCAGTGTATTGCGATACTGTGAAACGATTCATTGCAAATAGTTTTGCATTTGAATAACAATTAAAATACTTTACAAATACCCTTTACAGTAGGTATATAAAATATTTTTCAATACATTTGCTATTTGTTATATGTTATATGTTATAAGGATAACATCGAAACTTCGATCGTAATGTTGTATATTACAGACTAAGCCCTTTTACTTTACACCAATCACAAACGAGCGTTTTGTTTGTAACGCATGCGTAAAGCGCGAAAAGCAGCCGCTCCCGTCATTATTACATTTGAAATATCTACCTACCTAATTTTAATCGCAAATGTATTGAAAAACGTCGTACGATGCTCGTACTCAGTGAGATGGCTATTATAGTCATTGGTTTATTAGAAGCACTCGGCTTCGTCTTGTGCCTATAAACACCTCGACTATAATATCCAGCTTACCGTACTTGCACCATAATGTACTATTAATGTATGCGAGAATTCATTTGGTGAATCGAGTGAATTCGCCAAAAGCATTTTTGTACGAAATATCAAACTAATATATATATAAGTTATAATTTATAATATAGTGAATATAATAGTTGTGAAGTCAGCCGATGTCCCAAATGAATTTTAGTGTACCGCAATTGCGTATAAATAATCAAATAAAACTTGTTTTGTAATAGACTAACCGCAGAATATGGAGAGCTTTGCAAGTACGTAACATTTGTGTAACAAATGTGCATGTATCGTCAATGTATTTTCTTTTACATTTTCTTTAGCTACAGCAATTATTGTAATTTCATTAAAGTTACTCATAAAAATATCTCTATAAAACTCACATACGTTTTGTCTTTTTTGGTATCTTGTACATAAAATTTAGAAATGCTTTTGTTAAGCTTTTGCAATAATCCTTGCTTACTAGCGGGTATTAGACAGTATTAGTTTAGAAAGAGTTAAAAAGTAAAGAACGAGTTTGACGTTTTTGTAATCTTATATATTACTAATGCATGATAGTTTAATTGTTGTTGAAGGGGGGGGGGGTGATTAATTATAGGTTTTAACGGGCTAAAACCCTCGTTTGTAAAAGTAGGTGACCATTCACCAAATCACATTATTTAACATCCCTACGACCGCTCTTCTGGTTGCGGGTGACCTAATATACGAACGAACATTTATATTACATGAGACAAGTAAAGAACGTTAACTCTTGAATATTGTATCTTGCAGGCTCGTTTTTGGATGCAAGTGATAGGCGAGCTGCGTATGGGCGTGAAACTGAAAAAGGTGAACTATTCACGAACGCCGATAGAATATGAATTGACACCCTACGAAATTTTGATGGACGACATCAGATCGAGGCGCTACACCCTGCGAAAGGTCGATGGAGCGATACCGCAGAGGTGGGTTATTTGTAAATTGAAGGCACTGCTGTATGTGGTCAATTTAAAAAAAAAATTGTCATGTGCGAGGTTTCCGTACCACCGGACAATTTATTTGTGTCATGATTTACCAAAATAAAAAATGTTTTCTTTTATTCAGTTCGGGATCCTTAGCGCAAGCCCGACTCGTATTTAACAGATTTTTATTAATAATAATAATACCTCGGTCATCCTACACAGCGCCGTCTAGTCCCAAAGTACGCAAGTATTATGCTTGTATTATGGAGTACTAGACAACTGGTAAACAAACTAAAACATTATTTTTATAATATATACATATTTTTTAAACTTAGACACGGAACAAATTCGTATAAATACGGTCATTGTTCATGCATACAATTATTTGTCCCGGACGGGATTCAAACCTACCAGCCTTGGCTCCGCAATTAGGATCTTTAACCACTTAGCCAATCGGTTAGTCAGTAATGGTTTATTTTTATTTTTGGTTACGATTAAATAGGCTATAATAACACATAATGTGAAAATTTCGACCGGCTACCTATATTTCGGTTCACAAGAAACAGCTGTTTTAAGGTAGGACAGACGCATATACAGACGCATCCACAGTGTAGGCTTAGCAATAGGGTCGCGTCGGCACCCTCGGCACCGGTATAAAAAGTAAGTAAAATAGCAATCTAACTTATATTTTTAAAAATGTGTCATTTAGTAAAATTTACATTTTGCCTGTGTAGATGTTACCGTAGATGAAATTACGATTCAACATATAGAGTACGCATTATCACACGGCTTTTTTAGAAGCAGAGCAGTATGAATAAAATTATTATATTTCGGGTTTTACAAAAAAGATTCCATGGACCAAAAAATTTAATATGTAAGAAATAAGCGCTCATGTTAAGTTAAACTTGCCTCTATGGTTATCCCTTCCACATTTGACGATAGAAGGGCTTCAAAAATCTGCTGCAATAAGTTATCAGATAAGATACATTAGACAAACGGTCTCAGCCGCTGTATATTAACATTGGCGCCATATTTGTAGCTTGGCAAAACCTCGAGGACGGAGTCGTTGACAAAAGCTTTAACTAACACAATATGTATAGACTATCGTAAGGTCCCAGGGTTAAAGGTCATAAGTTTTATAGCCGGTCGGTCACGGACAACAGCATCTAACGGACCTCACACAGCGGTATTCACCGACCACAATGAAATATTTGTTGTTGAAAAGACTCTATGTCGTTGAAAACTGCTTTTGAATTGAAGATCAGGGGTTAATTTTGACAGATAAAAATACTTAGTCATCTATCGTGTTGTACGCGTGATCACATCTCTGCTGTGTCCTCTCTTTATTTATTTAATTTTATTATCTAATCGTATACTATTATATAAAATAAATTGTATGCATGTAAACAAACATGCATACAATTTCACTTAAAAACTACTTGACAGATTTCAATGAAACATTTTTAATGTTACTTACGGAGAATATTACTATGAAGTGCTATAGGATATGTTTTGCAGTCATTGGCCACTTATAGGGACTGCAGTAGATTTGTTTCTTTAAAAGGACTAGGCCGATTTTGATGCGATTTTTCGCATTACTTGGATATAATTTCAGAGTATGTTATACGTTATACGTATAAGCCGCTAAGGACCTAAACGACATTTTCATCATCAACAACACTGTTAGGCACAGGCGTGACACAGGCCTAAGAATCTTTAAAAACCGGCCAAGTGCGAGTTAGACTCGTACGTGAAGGGTTCCGCATCACCGTACAATATAAAAACGATACAGCCCTGTGACCTGGGACAGACGAACAAACAAACAACGGAGCATTAGTAATAGGATTCCCGTTGGTACCTTTTGGGTATGGAACCCTAAAAAGTAATCGTACGTAACACCGCATATAGATAAACTTAATTACATAGTCAATGCACTGAATACAGTTATTTAATTAATTCAAACTTTTTAGAGAACCATATTTATAAATTATTTGCTAACTTAACGTATTTCTCGTCGTGAGTTTTTTTAATTTTAGATTATTAAAAAAAAATTATAGAGAGTTCCACAATATCTTGGAACGTACCTTTAGCGATCTCGATACAAATGAGTAGTCCACGTCGGCAAAGCCGCTGGTGTGAAGCTAGTATGTTATAATGTATTTATTTACTTAATTTAACTATCACCAGTAATATCGATCAATCGATTCGTATTGAAATTAATGTCTAGTTTCACGCCAATATCCAAAATCTGATACACTCTAAGATTTGCAAATCTCCGTAAACTGTCTTTCGGTTTTGCATGGAACTATTTCTCACTAAAGTATTATTTAAGATTTATGGATTTATTATTAATATTATTCAGAGATATAACTGTCTAAAAAAATTTGGGCCAATCATGTAGTCCTGTTTAGATTGATATAGTGATAGAACACGTTTCTATTCCCATTTTAGTGGTATTTGTTATGATTATTTTTACCTAGTTTACCTCATTTTAGTTAATTTTTTAAACGACTTGGTTTTTAATTAATCAACCTTAATTAACAGTACGTCCATTTATATTTTACTCTGTTTAATTGGACGTAAAAGTTGAACATTTTATAATATTTTTTTTATTTCTTTCAGTGTGAAAAAGGACGCACACGCAATGATATTGGAATTCATTAGAAGTAGACCACCCTTGAGGAAGGTAATTAATCATTGTCTAGAACGAAATATTTCAGCCTATGTTATTTTGTTACATTATTAATTCAGGATATTCAGGAAAATTATACTACCCAGAGATAAATCAAAACCTTTTTATTTATTACGCAGTACAATTTTCAACGAAAAGTAGAGAAGATTAATAAAGTATTAAGTTTTGTAGTAGTCTGAACTTTAAAAAATTTCGTACCTTAATAAACATTATTTTTTCTAATGGGTTAATTATATGTTTAATCATTATTTTAAGTGAGATAATTGTTAACATTTTTGTTTTATATTGACAGGCATCAGAAAGAAAATTACCACCTGCGAAACGAGAAGTAACACCACGCGAAATGCTATTGGCTTCTATACAACGCGGCAGGCCGCTGCGACCGACGCCAACCAGTCGGCGAATCGGTATGTACCAAAATCTTCTAACATATATAACTAGAGATGCAAAACTCCATTTTATAATTGAAAGTGATATTTCCAAATTTGTAATGCCACGTTTACTACCAATCCGGATGTTTTATTAAATAATTTAAATTCAATCGTTTCATCGTAATGTTATATTTACTCTAATTTGAGTTGTCTTTCTTTCTGTTCTAATATCAAAAATGCTATCGCATACATAATATAAAAATATGTATTAAACAACCAAATATATATATATATATATATAGAAGATTATAGTCCTGTAACTTCTATAGTTCTAAATATTCTAAAACCGATTGACAACATTTTATATTTTCTAACAGAGGAAAACAAAAACCGTTTGTAGCATTTTTGAAGCTGGTCAAAATATATACTTAATATAATACTCATATTAAATTTGAAATTCGCGGGCAGTCGTTGTCCGAGAGAAAGGGGATTCGACCCTCGTTCCGGTTTCTTCCTGGTGCAAAGAATTGCTATTGCAATTCAGCGCGGCAATGCGATGAGCATCATGGGCACCTTTGCGTCAGGGGTGACGAGGGGTGGATTATTGGATTAGTTTTATTTGTTTACATATAGACAAAAAATTTCAATGGTTTATGAAAAAAAAAACAATATTTATAAATAAGGGCCATAATGTCATTTATATCATTTCTAATGATAATTTGTACAGTATCTAAAACTTAAAAGTAATAAACTAAATACTCAATAAAAGTTTTGTAGTTTCTAAATGTAAATTAAATGTCAACTGTTAAAACGCCTAGAGCAAAGGCAAACACCTATCAAAAATACAGACAAATTACCTAATTTTTAAATATATCTATAGATATATTTAGAATAAGCAACTTTTTAAGTTCGCTGAAACGACTTGAACATAATTACGGATTCCTTAATTTTCCTTCTTAGTTTGAAATAGATCCCTCATAATATTCAAAATATCCACAATTCAATATATTTTAGACATACTAACATTTTCAGCTAGAGAATCAAAGAGCTTAAAAAGTGAATGTTAAAACGCCTGTCACTTCCTTAACCTCAATTCATGACGTCGAGTTCAAACTGAAAACCATACGTTACTTTTTTGGTAGGCGTTATTATCTAACTTATTAACATAGGTCATGATCCAACTTATTTTGGTTAGGAATCGCAATTATGTTACATCACACATGAACAAAAAGTAAGTGGTAAAACAACTGCGTCGCAATGTGTTTTTATAGAGCTACTCTGACGTAGGTACAATAAAAAATTATATGCGACGTCAGAGAAAAGAAACGGAATAATTGAAATTCTAACGAAGTATAATACGACGATGAACGGTTTTCTAAGTTTTGGCATTACAATAGTAACATGTTTTTAATGACGACATCTCGGACATCTAACCGGGCAGAGCCTATATTATTGATACAAAGCAACTGATACGTATATATAGGTAACGTACTTAGATATATGTTTTTTGTGGTACATACATATATAAATATATAGATAACTTACGTTCGTACACGAAACAAATGTACATGTTTATGCACACAAATATTTGTCTCGGGGAGGAATCGAACCCTTTGATCGAATCGTTGATCGAATCGAACCTTCGGTTCTGCAATTTCGGTCTCTAACCACTCAATCAATCGATCATTTATTGTATTTTATAGTGATAATAACTAGTGCTCGCTCAGTGGTCAAAATTGGACCGACATTTATTAAATTTTTAAGTTTGAACGCTACTGATATGTTACTAGTTCTCTTTTACTGAGGTTCTTTTGTCGATGAGTATAGGTAACCTCTGTAATCACTGTATATATATATATTTTTTTAAATTTTGTTCTATCACGTCACCTACGAGCATGTAATACTGAAAAAATTAAAGAAATAATTTTTAGATTCATATTGTTAAAGGGGTCTCAACAGATATATGTGGTATATGTATTGATCCTTTTTCATACAATACAATAGAAGTGTGTATTTTAATCAACGCCTGTATTTAACGTCGCGGCAATTTGTTTAAAATTATAAAAGTTTTTTATTTATCAGTCTTTAATATCTAAACCATAATTAAAGATTGTAACTTTGTTCTTCTTAATTTTCAGAGAACCTGACCCTCAAGCCTGTCATATCCATAAACCGCCGAAATCCTAATCCAACTATATAAATCCTGTACTTTAATTTTCTTATTTGTACCATAATTTATCGTTTTAAGTGTCCTGTGTCTTTAAACCTTGTATAAAAAATCAAGTTATAAGTTTTTTATATAATAAACATTGTACATTATGTATTATTTTTTAATGCATTGACATTAATACACATTAATATAATTAACATTTTAGTTATTTTTTGGAGAAAAGCTTATGTCATTAAAACCGTCTAACACAAAATTATTTTTCTTTCACGTTCGAACGCCTTAAAATATTTATAAAGCAATAGCACGAATATCGATATGGCGCAAGGCAACAAACAAAATTGAAAACCTGGGCTAAGTGTCTGTACGGTACATCAAAAATACGCAGTCAAGGAATGACAAGCTTTATTACGATTTTCCGTATTATTATTATTATTATTATTATTATTATTATTATTATTATTAATATTCCTGTTTATGTAATTCTATTCCTGCATGTTTAATTACTTTCAAAATGGACAAGCTCCTCAAAGAAGTAAAAATCGTTCAGCGCCCACAATGGCCCATGGTCCGTGCGATAGTGCGCCACCGTCGCGAAAATTCAATTATTCCACAATGGCCGGTGAAAAAGTGTTACGAATAAGAGTAATGTGAGTTGAGTGGCACAATGCGGAGAGCGGGCACGCCGCCGCCGCGCCGCCGACAAAACGGGTTGCATAAACTGACGGCGACTGTACAAACCAGTGGCTCTCTAACTGCTCATGCCATAGAGACAATGAGATTGAGCAGGAGCCACGCAAAAATGGGTCGGTTCAACTAATAGAAATAAAAAACCAAAAATGTTCTTCTATTAATTTTTATCGCGCATATGCAATCGTTGGTCATTTGTGGTGGCAGCCATCGTAAAACAAGGAAACATGATTACTTTTAATATAGGTACATAAGTCATTAGATAGGAGAAAAAAGTACAGATGTTGTTTATCTTTTTCCTTTAAACTTATGCTTTCTCCTGTAGTTGTGTCTACGGCGATGATCGCTCCCGCCTGAAATGCTGATTGAAACTGTTATGATGACGCTTTTCAATTCAGTCACTTTGCCGACGCAGTCGGGTTCGATAACAATAATTCATGATCTAAGATATTTGTGCTTCAACATAACTTCATCCAATAGCTCGTAATATGTATTTAGCCATTAAGACTGTAAAT
Organism: Luffia ferchaultella; assembly: GCA_949709985.1. Classification (NCBI taxonomy): domain Eukaryota; kingdom Metazoa; phylum Arthropoda; class Insecta; order Lepidoptera; family Psychidae; genus Luffia; species Luffia ferchaultella. Next base: position 3,557,215 of record OX453241.1, read on the forward strand.
TATGTGAACGCGTTATATTTTCATGTAATAAACATGTATAAATTACAACCTCTACATTTATCAATACAATTTAATAACTGAAGCAGTGTGAACAATTTATTAATTTATCTAATATAATAAAATTGTACTTTATTGGATTTACTAGAAGGGATACTAGTGTGTTGATGTGTCGTGTATTTGTATGTATACATTTGACCACAAATTAGCGCATTGGAAAATATGCGTCAGTGAAATAAAAATTAAAGTTAGAATATTCATTTAAAAAAGTTATTTGACAGTGCAATACCAAAAACATTACATGCGACCACATTTTTATAAGTATCAACGTTGTATTTTATTAATATGAAAAGTAGTATTAATTATCTCCACGTACACACACACGCAAATTAAATTCATATGTCTTAAAAATAGCATTAAAAATTGTCTTAAAAAAAATTTAAAAATAAAAGTTTATCAAAAGTTTGAGAAACATTGGTGTATAGCCAGCCTTCCACATGGCGCGTTCCAAGCGGAATGCAGTCCGTATCAAACGTCGCGAGTGGTCGCTTGTACTTTTCTTTCGAACAATTAAAATCTAACAATTATTAACCCATAATTATTTAAATAATAAAATTATTGATAAATAATACAAGAAAATAAGTTATATTTGTGTATGACTAAAAACTGTTAACTGACGTTTTTGGCGGGAAGTGCCTTATGTGCGTGTCTTATTAATTCGATTATCACGAGTACGTGATTCCTATACGGCTTCTTCTGTGTAATGGATTTTCATTACGCGCATTTTCAGCCATTTCATGTGAACAAAATCAACCGGAACATTGCTGTGATGTAAATCGACCGATAGATTTCAATAGATTAATACATTGGAATTTGTAAGAAATTTTGGGTCAAAATGGGTGTCTGTGTAAACAGTACTTTCACCATGGACGTAATTAGTAAGTGTATTTAATTAAAAAGATTTTATTAGTTTTTAAGTAGGTACCTACATAAACAAACATGAAAATTTTCAAATGCGTCATATTTTGAATACACTTTGAAGATACAATAGAAAGCAATAGTTTTTAAAAACGAGAATAAAACCGACTTCATATTATTTTTAATGTAGCAAAATTTTATTTTGTTAAAATCGGTGAATATATATGAAATAAAAAACATACGCGTCGAATATAAAAGCTCCACTTTTTCTGAAGTCGGTTAAAAATGTCCACATAATAAATACTCTTTAAATAATAACTTACAACAAATAGACGATATTTTAAGGTCATGTTCTGGAAATTATTTACGAAGTAAATACTGCAGAAACATTTTTTTTACCATTCAACAAGCAATCGCGAGAATCTTAATTTAAGCTAAAAAAATTATGCTAAGAAATATAATATTTACAAATAATTTCATACAAGGCTAACTTAGCACCAACGACAAAGTTTGTTTGAATTCGACGTCACTGTATACTTTGAAATTAAAAACGCGAGTCATGTGTGATAAGAATGTCTTAAAACAGCCATGAGATAACGCTCTGTGTTGGCCTCTGAAAAAAAGATTATCCTGATATTGAATACTATATACTATCTATAAAGTAAAACGTGATTTATTTGCATCAGTTCTGAGTTTAATTCATTCAGAAGGAAAAGTTTTTAGGGTTCCTCACCAAAGGGTACCAACGGTGAAACGAGAAACCCTTTTTACGGAACTCTTCGTATGCTAATCCGAGTCACACTTGCCCGGTTTTTTAAAATCTTGTTCGTTCTTGTGAACGGACCTATGCAAAATTTTTGGAATACATTAATAATAAAATTACTACAAAAAAAAAGTACACAACAACATAAAAGACAGTTAATTTGTTTTTATCTTACAGTGTAAAGATTTTTTCTCAAAATAGGACAAACAAGAATAAACGTTATGTAAAACTAGGTAATTTTACTTTACAACTTACTTGATTACGATTTCATACCTTTTGAAGTGAGAGCAGAGAAGCCATTGATTTAACTCCTCACGAGCCGTTCTCTGACTTTTTAATAGATATTCGTATTTACTCGTATTTGTAATATGTACAGCATAAGGATAAATAAATTATAACACCCACCAAGTTCCGATGTTATCTACTTAATTAACTAAAAAAAATATCTTTTGCCTTTATGATAAACTAATATATCGTTCAAATGATTCATCATGTAGAATCACAACGTTATATCGATTCATTATAATAAAAAATAATCGAACTGAAACCAACGTCCTATCTATGCGAAACTACTATGCCTACCTATCCTCCTACATATACCGAAACTACCTATGCAAAAAACCTTTTGGAAAATTAATAAATTAATTTCATTCAATTACGTGAAAACTTTTTTTTAAATCACAACAACGTCTAGGCCCCAAACTAAGCATTAGCTTGTGTTTCGGGTACCAAGCGAAGACACCACATACATGTAACAACCAAGACCCGGTACCAGTATCAATGTTCATTATATAAGTAATGACCCGACCTGGGATTCGAACCCGGGACCTCCAGCTTCGTAGACAGAGTCTCTACCTACTAGGCTAAGCGGTCGTTGTTGTATTTATATTTATAATACGTTGGACGCCAGTTTTGTGGTCGAATATTTACTTGAATCTTTAGGAACTAGTTTTGAGTCGAATTTTTGACTTGATTTTATGTCATGGCAATCAAATTAAATGCGAAACCGCCTTAATTTCAACCTTTATTTGTAACTTATGTGTACCTGGGCACATATTTCCCAACTATAATAGAGCAGCTGAACGTTATATAGCCTATTTTGCATACTAATAATATCTGGGACATCGTACACACGGCTATCTAGTCCCACTGATTATTTATTCTGTGTCCATAGTAAGCAGAGCCTGTATTAAGGGCACTAGACAACTGATATAAATACTTAGATGTTTTTTTATAATACATATATATATATATATATATATATATATATATATTTCAGGCACAGCAGGATAACATTAAAAAAAAAGGTTTTGATATTTAAATCGATAACTGTAGACGGTACAGATACAGATTTAAAAAAAATGTAATATATATTATAGTGTTATATTATAGCAATATTTATAGTGTTATGTTTAAAGTATATACGTGTATGCGATTAGATGTACAACAAACACGTTACTCCTTTAACCTCCAAGTGTTAAAAATACTTCAAACTCGTTAATATTTTTTTCCTTTTTTTTTCATTTCTTATTCTTCTTAAATTAAATCGTAAATTCTTGAAAGGATTCTCTGATTTATTGCAATTTTTTTAAATATCCTATTTATTTGATCACTTAATTCGAGTTATCAAAATCATAGACCTTTCTATTTTACCCAAATTCGTTTTAAGTAAAAAAAGTTAGCCAATATCTTAGGTATTGTAGGTTTTCTAAGTAGGTCGCTAACATTGGGCTCTTTAGACTTTTTTGGTAACAGATCGTGAATCCGTGACCGCTGCGTCTGCGTCGACCCACAATCCTTTCGCGTACTTGTGCAATACGACCCGAAGACAGAGTGACAGATATTATATATGTTGCATAATCTAGTTCAAGGGTTTGCAGTTTACAATATTATTAAGTAAATAACGCATGATGATGCGTGGTAAAGCTATAGTAAGCTTAAAATATCGCGTAAGTAAATAATTTGTATGCATAAATACACAGGTCCATTGACAGTTTTGATGTTTTTTTTATCGTATGACAAAAATTTTGCACTACTTTCAACAACTGATGCTGATGTTGAACTAATTTAGCACATCTTTAGATTCTGGGAGAGTTCGGGACATGCTATAGTTATATTACATTACATACTGATATGTCGAACTTGACTGACACATTGCCGTCTGTCTAGATCATATTGGACAGAATCAAAAGCCTTAGATAAATCACAGAAGACACCATAGCATAATAGCTCTCCCAGGCTTCAAAGAAGTGCTGAATCAACTCAACATCAGCATCAGTTGTCGAAAGTAGTGCAACATTCTTAGACTCAATGTATTAGCCAATATCGCGACAAAAAAAGGCGAGGATGCACCAGTCGTGGATTATATTTATTACGTGAACCATTTTGGGCTACTTTAGGCCCCATAACTTAACCTGTATTATGAGTACTAGACAACTGATATATAATATACTTGAGTATATATTCTTTTTAATTTAAAATTCGCATATTCAAAACTAGCAAGCTTTAATAAGCTCTGCTGTAATAAAATTATGCATCGTTTTTTTTACGTTTATTCACTAATATTGAGTTTTATTGGTTACATAGCAACTCAGCTGAGTACATTTAGAGACCTAAAAAAGCTTAAATTAAAGCTTGCCAAGTTCTGCTGAGTCATTTACATTTAATTAATACACAATAGCAAGTTTTTTTTATATTAACACGTCACACCCGACCGATTTGAAAATCAGTTTATTCATAGTGATACAGATTTGAGCAATTTGCTCTTCAAATAAATTATAACGACAATTCATAAATAATAACTATACAAAATTAGTACCACCAATTTTGCAGTCATCCCATTGATTTTGGAATAGTTCCAACAGTCGACATCAAGGCTATACGAATCGTACTGCGTCAAATTGCCTACGAAGGAAGCTTTTCGATCACGCTATGTTAATTCAAATAAACTTAAAAGTAACTTTCATATTGTAATGTCGGAAAATCGTGAAACGCAAATATATTTCAAATACTTGAAATATCACGTAATTCTAGTACAAAACGATTGATTAAATCGTTCCACGTGATTCACATAAACATTATCGATACTAAATAAATTGCTATTTTTTTATTAAGATTTATTAATATTTTTTTCTGTGTACGAATGATCTGGACGCTCGAACCTGGCCATAGGCCATGGGACAGTGATAAGAATGTGAAATTCCTGTAAAATTAACATTTTTGTTACTTTATTGTGAAATATTAAAAAAAAAATAAGGCTTTCACGAAGGAAAATGTTTAAATAATGAATACGAGTAATACTTACAATTATCGTGAGTATCGTATTTAAAAAAATATAAATTGTACTTGAATAATCACATAAATCACTTAATTTGTAATAAAATTAAAGTTAATAACCATCGCGTGTCATTAATTCGAAGAACGCAAACGTGCGGTTTCTTAGGATTCGTATTTTCAGCAGCGTTATTAACTTGTTTTGTGAAATATTTTTTAATTTTGTGGCGAAATGATGTTATTAAATCTAATGACTAAGGCTTTTTAGTTTTGACCTAAAAATTTAAACTTTAGCTTTGAAAGCAAAGAGCCGTCAGAAGACCAAATATTATTGTAGTGTTTGCCGTGTGACATTTGCATTTTTTCTAATATAATATAAAAGTGAAAGTCTGTTTATAAATTTCTATATATTTATTTAAATATTTGAACTAAGCGAGGGAAATAAAGCTCCTTGTTTTCAAGAACCTCGAAGTTTACCTAACCTGAAATTATGTGCCAATAGCTTCGACGACCGCTTAGCCTAGTGGGTAGCGACCCTGCCTACGAAGCTAGAGGTCCCGGGTTCGAATCCCAGGTCGGGTCAGTATTAATATGATGAATATTGATACTGGTACCGGGTCTTGGTTGTTATATATAAAAAAAAAAATATTTATATATGTATATATTATAAAGAATATTTAAGTATGTATATCAGTTGTCTAGTAACCCATAACACAAGCATAATACTTGCTTACTTTGGGACTAGATGGCGCTGTGTGGGAAGTCCCATGTATTATTATATATTATTATTATTATAGCTTTTTTTTAATTTAATTTAATGTACATAACTGAGAATATATTGTTAATGAGACATCAAATTAGTGTAGGTATTCCAGTGAAACCCGGAGTAAGTAAAAGATTTGGAAAAAACGTTTTTTTGAACACTTTTATATTAATTCATGGATAATCATAGATATCAGAAGATTTTAGTAATGCGATATACATGTGGCACGCTGTGTGGTAACGTTTCAAGTCTGTTTTATGTATTCAATTGACACAATCTATATACTTGTATCACCCATCAAACGATGCATTGATTTAGAATTTTATTTGCCACTTATAATAGTTATTTGTTGAAAGACACAGTCACGCATTATATTCATAGTTTATATTACGCTGTGCTTACGAATATACAAAACATTAACCGCCAATAAATACGATTATAATAAGAAAAATTGTTGTAACGAAAAATGTTCTAGAGTGTGTTCCGAATGAAAATTTTTGAGTAAGTGAAAGAACATAATTTTTATTTTCGATACAGTTCAGAATATAAACTTCGTCTGCTTCTCGTGAAACTCAGTATCTAAGGAGAGAAACGATTTTCTTGATGGAATTATTATAATATCCCGATTCGCGAAAATGAATTTAAATGAAAAACTGTAATAATTTAGTTTTAAAGTTTACCAAGTAAGAGTCGTTTTTGCTGAAAATTCAACTTTTATCATAGGACTACTCGCACGTAACTGGTAGTCCTTGTGGCCTCTCATTATCTGTGCTGCCATTGGCTAATCCCATTTCTTTCGTCAAAGCAAACAAAACATGCAGTATGTTATCTACTATTATGATTTCCATTAAAACATTGCTGTTTTATTTTTTTAATTTCTATTTAAGGTACCTTTGAAATATACATATACAGTTTTAATGTAATGTATGGATACTACATAATAAAACACGATCGATATATTAAATGCCATCATTGGTTAATTAAATTTCTGATAGGTTTTATCACTGACTTTCGATTTACTTGCAGATAATAGATAGCAGTTAATTAAACTTAACAAGGCCATAACCGCATCACTAAAATAAAATTTTATTACACAAAATGTCTTTGGATATTTTCATATTCAACAAGTACTTAAATCTATTTTCCACCGCTTTGCCATCGCATGTTAACCATTATCATGATATAAAGATAAGATAGTCGCAAAGATGTAAAATCTACGAATTATCTTGTAAAATGATTTAAGATTGTTTTAAGCATAAACATCTCATTTAAAACGCAAAAATATTATCAGTAGTAAGCTCCAAAACTAAAGAAAGTTTTTCACGGATGATTTAAAAAAAATACACTATCCCGTTTAATATATTATTCGTATGTCCTAGATTTGAAGAACTTCTATACTCGTAAATTGTTTTGCCATCTTGAAATATCGGTTACCCAAACAAATGTTACGTTATTTACGGAGAAATAATTGATCGGTCATGTCCAGCGACTGTTGTTTGTCACGCATTTTGGACGTGGTCGAATTGTAGTTTTTTTTTAATACTTGTAAGTATTTTTAATTTTTAATAAATTTGAGACGAGCCTGTCTCAAATTTATTAGGCCATATGGTCATGATTCGAATCCGGGCGTGTACCAATGAGTTTTTCTGACTTAAGTATATAACTGTCACTGACTCCGTGCCTCGGAGAGCACGTTAAGCAGTCGGTCCCGGGCGCTGTCAATAGATGGCGCTCGTTACAATCCCCAACCCGTAGTGGAGCAGCGTGGTGGATTTAAGTTCAAGCTCCACCTCACCCTAGGGGAGGGCTAAGCCCCTGCAGTGGGGTAAAAATGGGCTGATGAAGAGTGAATGAAGAAGTGTTTTGAGAACACTGGATAAAAATATGTACTATTGGATCTAATTCCTGTAGTGATGGACTTTTGGTTGCATAAATTTGAGCTTGGTCGCGCTTGCGCATTCTGTCGGTGTTGAGTTCTTTGCCGAATTAGATTCAATCTGGTCAAATGTGGCTTCATTTGGCTTTATCATCCTAGAAATTCTTACGGATACTGACGCCTCTTTGCAGTTGAATAATTTTTGTGCTTTCGATAAGTAAAACAAGGAGACATGATTTCTCCGAAACTTCACCATAGGGTTAGAAGATATCTTCAAATTTTTAGATTGGAAAGCACATGGTATCTTTAAAATGGCGAAAACGTCATCACTCACCTTAGGTTTGCCGACGACATTGTTAAGATGACAGAATTGCTGGAGAACCCGGCATCATGCTCAGAAGTTAAGTAGAGTGTCCTAACGAGTGTGTTCAAAAATAAATATGGACAACACGAAAATCATCGATTGTTTAGGCTGCACCCACTGCAGTGGTTGTCGAAGACTAATCGAAGTTGTCGTTAACTGCAAATATCTGGGACGAACTGTCAGATTCGGAAGATCAACTTTAACAGAGAGGATTGATGAAGAATCCAACTCGGTTAGGCAGCGTTCGGGAATCCATGTAGCGTCTTTATGCTCGAATCGATTACCTCAGAGCCTGAAGATCTAGGCCTTTGAAGAGAGCATGGTGCCAGTGATGGCTTGCGGAAACGAGACGTGGTCCCCTTAATGTAGGCCTTGTTCAGAAGAACTGAAGTGACCGATGTAGCTCACAGGCAGGTCACATCGGTTTCAAAAAGATTTCCGAGTGTGGACCATGAACCGGACGTCGTAGGATAAGACGGCCCCACACTATGTGGACTGACGACGTTATATATACCTAACATCGTGCGTTGTGGAAATCTAAGGGAAACGCCTATATACAGCAGTGGATGTCCAGCGGTTGAAATGTTAACATGATGACCAAACTTAGTAAAGTCCGTTCCGTATATTACGAAACAACGTACATAAATACCTAATACCTAGTCGTTAGGTGAACTGTTTCTTAATATACGGAATAAACTTTACATAAATTTACTATGATAAGGTGCGAACAGACGAGTATAGTTATAATTTCAGGCACAAGACTAACAATTACGCTAAAAAGTGTACTCGTGAAAACAATGAAGTGGTAACGGGATCGAGGTCGCGAAGCGCAATAGACCACTCACTCACTCACTTGGCATTCGGGCGATGTTTGTCTTTCGGTTTTTTTGTGATAGTTATTAGTTAGAGACTACCCGATAATTTAAACAAAATAAAGTTTTTCTGCAAAAGTTTGTTTTCTGTATATAACTAATTCACACTTCACAGCTCAAAAAGCAAACGGTATTTCCAAACCGGGATAAGTTTGAAAAATCTGCTGGATACCTTTTGACTGTTAATGATTTTGCGTAACAGTACGACACGTAGCATAACCAATATTTTATCATATAAATATTAACACACTAGCGACCCCGGCTTCGCATGGGTAGCAGAGCATAATATGCTTACATTTTTACTGTCGGTTATAGTGTCGTATCAGCTTGTTGCGTCGAGCATGTTCATTAGATTTAATTATATTTAAGTGTTACATATGTTCATCCTACTTATTGTGTTTTTAATGTATTTTAATTCGAATTATACAAATATTTGAAAACTAAAATATTTTTTTGGATATAATATTGATAGCTTATGCCTAATTACATCACGCGCGTCGCATCGGTGTGGGACCGCTTGAATTTGTTTTTTGTCGCGCGATAGTTTTAATTTTGCGATAAGTCCTAAGATATTAATTTAAATTGTATAGTGGAAAAGGCAATTATAAAGTGTATGAAATGCTTAATTTACCTAATGTACTTAATTTTATAAGGATTTATATTGTATCCGTGTAAATAGCCTTCCAATTACCACGTTATATATATTGTAATTTTTTTTAGGTATTAAAGTAGGTATAGTAAGCTATCCTTAAAAGATAGACACAGGCCAACGCAGACTTTTCTTTAGACCAATAAAAGAGGAACAATTCCTCCATATATTATTTTGTTACATTCAAAGGGATTAGGTAGCGTTTTAGATAAAAGCTCCCAGTCGTAGTTGGTTAGATTTTGTCATTATAATAATAATAATAATAACGAACATATGCTTTTTTTAGTACATAATAACCATCACTCGTTTGAAAAGATGTCGCTTCATTTTTCGAAGCAAGTAAAAAACGCGTGGGCGACGAAAAAATATATCAATCATACTTTTTGTGAGTTTCCATAGCGGCACCTCAAATGGGTAAATATAAAAAGCGTGTATCACTTTGCGGTGTCAAAGACCGACACGAAAAGGCGGTTCTTGCTAAAAATAAGTGTTTGAGAAATTTTTAAACCTCGCGGACTTTTTGTGCTTTATCTAGTGCAAGGTTCAGATTTCACATATAAACGTACTACATGCTACAACTACTTTTTGTGTGGTTATTCTACATCATTACATATTATAAAACAAAGTCCCCCCGCAGCGTCTGTATGTCTGTCTGTAAAACTACCAAACGGATTTTCATACGGTTGTGGATGGAGTGATTCAAAATTCATTAATGTTTTAGTGTTGGATTGTTTGGAATATGACGATAGTTGAAGATTGAAAAAAAATCAACGGATCTCCTGCTTTTGCGCGAACTTCTTACGACATTGGAAATGAACCTAACGGAATAAAGTAAACACACTTATTTTGGATAATATTTTTCGAAATAAATTTTGTTCGCAATAAAATAACACAACTGTATCTGAATAACCTTAAAACTTCGAAATATAACACTATGTACGACATTTCGATCGAACAAACCGAATTAGTACGAAATGTAACACCGACGCATATCCGATTTCCAACTAAGGGCACCCTTAACCACTACTTCCGATTGTCCGATTCTAACAATTTTAGTCTCAATCTATCCCCCGTCTAATTACCTTGAGCCGTTTTTTTATTTTTTCCTTATTCGGACCTAATTCTCGAGATATCGGGCTCCCAAAATGAAAATCGGGGAAAAAAATTGCGATTTCTTTCGTTTTTTGCCGATTTTTTTTTGTTTTTGAACTTTTTCCAAATTGTTATATGCCACCTTATAGAGCTTGCTGAGCTGCGTCTTTTGACACCTCGTTCATTCCGATATCTTGAAAACTCTTTGTGCAATCTGCCTGTCTCACAAAACTCTCAAATGACCCCCTATACTCCAACGAAATGAAAGTCATTTTCAATGACAATAAATACGTAACACTTCATAAATAAACGTAAGCTATGGTAGTTTATACACTTGCAAGTAGATGACGCATCAAATTGATGTATTACTTCCTATTGTTTAACTTCTCATAACAGTTTTCTTGTCGGATCACTGACAATCAGAACGTCTTAATAAAATTAATTTCCTGGAAAAAAAATCTCATCACTATAATTGCTAAGTATGAAGCGGAAATACTTCAATTACTCTGGGGCCCGATTACAGTCGTTTATATAGAGAAATATATAAATCAATTGTATAATTAAATATCTCGATAAAATTGTCGTAACGAATGGGACAATTTTCGTAGTTTTTTAGTAAAAAACATTATTCTGGTGGATTTTTGATTTAATCTCGTGTGTAATTAACTGTTTTGCACACTGTGGGCAAATGATAGATATTTTACAGAATATCTCATGGTACATTCCAGATTACACGAATTATCGTTTATTATTATTATTATTGATAAGCTAACAGCTTCCGCTGATACGTTTATGAATATCATCATAAAATTTTCTGAAATAAAATATTTTTTACGTGACTAAAAATTTAGTACTAGCTCTACCTATGAAATTAGTATAAAACTACCCCTTGAACCTTAACCATATATGTGTATATTGACACAGGTACCTAACAAAAAAAAACAGAATTGTGCCTCTTCCATATCACAGATTAAAACAGGTTTTTTCACTGATATCCGCTCTGAATGAAGACATGTGTGTAAGCGAAAGCTTTTACTGGGGCTTTTACGCGTTCGCCGGCTATTGATAATTGAAGGTAAATGATATGTGAATTGAACATACGTAATAAATGTAGGTTATTAGCGTTTCTATCGGTTCACGCTAGTTGCACATGGTCCGCAAATGTTTGTGATGAATCGTCAAATAACTTCATAGTAACAGTTTTTATTATAGCCTGTTTGATTTCATTATACCTAATTCACGCAAATCACAAAGTACACTTTTATCGCACTTGCAGTTGATCGCACTTGACTTATAAAGAAAAGCTAATTCCCACCCCGCAGTATCTCGAAACTTTTGTCGTCAAACATTCTATATTTAAAATTCTAATAACAATTTACCGTGGGAATATTTCTTGGCGCCGGCGTTCTGTTTGTGTGGTCGCGTTCCGCCTCAATAAATATAATTTTTGAGCAGGCGATTTTCTTTGAGTAAAAACAGCCTCTAAAATTGATATTCATTTCTGATTTATTTTTGTTTTAGAATTTCTCGATATTTCTGTATTCGGTTTGTGAAGCCGCGTGATCCATCAAGTACTTTCTATAATATAATAGAAGCATGTCGATGCTTCTATTCATAGACGTCGCAATATTATTTCTCGATGTCTCGGTGCATGTATAACTCATTGAACTCACGTATAGATAATCGTTTTTTTTTTAGGATCTGTACATAGCAATGTTTAGAGTTTCGTAGATCTAGATATATATTTAGTAGCTCTCCATTATAGAAAAAAAACTCGCGAAGTTATAAGCTATGAACATACACATTATCAATAATTTAAAAAAGGCGCTAGAGGTAAACCTAACTATAATATACTTTAATAGATACGTTATCTGAGCCAGTGTGGTAACAACAGGTAAAATCAATAGAATTTAACTGTATCTTCATGATATGATCGTATTATCAACGACAAACAAGAATTATACCGAAAGTTTCTAACATGTTAAAAATAAATCGTGCCGATATTAGTGGTATAATTTGCCAATAAATTGTTAGCAAAAAAAATTAAAATATATTTTCTATTGTTACCGTGAAAAACTTTGGTGCTAATATAACGATTAAGCTCCAAACACCTTCACCCCGAGGGGAGGCCTAAGCCCCTGCAGTGGGGCACAATGGGCTGATATGGTAATACAACTATATATTTTTTAATTGAATTAATTTATTAAAGCACAACCAAATCACATATGTTCATACAGTATTCAAATGAGTATTCTTTGTATTATTCTAATGCACGTGGCACTTATGGTGTACATAACATTTACTATAAAGTAGCCTTATGTTTATATGATCGGTTTTAGAACTTAGCGTGTTCCGGGTTGTTCATTATCGACAAAAAAATACGGATGGATCTTTAGAGGTGCGTGTTTCACTATAAAGGGAAAAAATCCAGCTAGATTTTTGTGGGTATATGAAATGCTGTATGTATAATTCGTCGTTATATCATATTCAAAATGTTAAAGTTCAGAACCTTAATAATTTATTTTATTTAATATTTTCCTAATCGCACTGCATTACATTGATGTTCACTTTTTAGTTTGTTGGTGCAACAAAATGGAATTGAGCATATGAGGTGTCGTTAGGTTCGTCTTAATAGTAGAACATATATTTCAATATGAGGTCTGGGAATCATAAAAGAGTGGGGCAATAAATTTTTTTTTCCTTTTTACAGTAATATGGGTATCGAATGAAAGCCAGTAAATAGCCCATTCTAAATATACCTATATGTCACAACACTTTTATGCTACTATATTTAAATGAACTAAAAAATAATGTGTTTAACGTACAGTCAGTAAATTATGTCTTTGTTGGGCTGTAACAAAAACTTTAAGGAAACGCTTGCCAGTTACTAAAAAGTTTAAAATGAAATAAATCATGTAAAAAAACCGACTGCAAAAGCACTTAACTGAAAGGAGAAAAACAACCTAAACCAACCCATAACCAAATATATTTGGTGGTGGTCTTTACGCGAAAATAAAGATTTTTACATCAAATATGTTTTGTTGTTTTTGTTTTTAATTAATAAATTTAATTTTCTATCTTGAATAAATAATTTTCGATTTCAAATTACTTCCCGTAGGTATGTATTTTAGACGTAAACGTTTTGTGTAAAATACAATGTTCAACTAGTTTCATGCAACATGCAGTTTCCGTGAGACCGACTGTGGAGACCGGCCGGTCGGTAGGTAACCTTGCTCTGGGCGGTTTGGCATTTATTTATCTTCGAAGAATGGTTACCGGTCCAATATTGTATGCCATTCACTAAACTGCAGTTTTTCGAAGTGACAATTCCTTCTAATATAACGAATTATTTATATTAATGTCATAATTGACTATGATCATTGCGCCATAAAATATGCAATTGGCCAAAGTTATTATTACGTCACTACAAGTTGCGTCAAATTAAAACGTATGTCAAATCAAATATCTTTATTTCGTAGTTATGTTACATAATCCTGAAATACGTCGTAAGAGTAAATTTCATTGTCATGTCATTGAAAAGATCGTCTTTTTTGAAAATTACAAATTAAATATGATGTTTATAAGAAAGCGGCGTTGCATTCGAATGTTTTTATTTCAAGAAATACGTATTTTTCGGAAATAATATATGTTACGTGTTTGAGAGATTAAAATTTTTGTTCAAAATTGAGTAATTAAGGTTTATTTAAGACAGTTCTAGTTAGATAGCACCATCTGTTGTAAAGTATAGCAACTAATTCGATTTAAACTTATTTCGCTGAGTACATTAAATTGTTTATCCACTCCATCGAAATTTAACCCCTTTTATTTCAGAATTTATTAAACTACGCGGCATAAGAAATCACAAAATCGAAATGAAAAGTACTTTCTCGTACCTTTATTTTTGATATTAAGGAGCAGCCTTTTTATTAATAAACAAATAATCGGTAGTGTGGGTCAATATTGAACATTGTCCTTTTTAGTTTAATAATAAATTTCAAACTTATTTCTTTATAAATGCTAGCTATTACTTATGGAAGCTCATATTAAAATTTTGAACAATGCTAGTTCCTAGTTATGAACCCGTTGCTTCATAGTGGCACCATAATCGGTATTGATTTTGAACTGGGTTGTAAAGAAAAACTTCACTGCATGTCCACTGTCGTTGAGATTGGACTTGTGCCAAGTACATGACTATACATACTACAGGACTATACTACAGAAGGACGTAGCGTAATGCGTATGTGTGGGAGAACTCATAGCATGAGAGTAGATGACAACTACGAAGAGACGACACTGACATTACATACCCGAACGCCGGATTGTAAAAGCGACCATCATGAACTTTTGGTTGGCATAGTTAAAAACAAAATAGGATCTGGCTATACGACGTTAGTTTTGCCTCTTGTATTAGTACTTAATAATAATAATAATAACGTACACATCACAACAACGTCTAGGCCCCAAACTAAGCATTCGCTTGTTTTTTGGGTACCAATCGAAGACTTGTGCATAGGTTTCTATTATCACACACTTTTTGAAATGTAAATCATATATAAAGGTTTAAGTGTCGCAGGTCCCTAGTAGTATTTCAAAAGCTCTGAGGACGTATGCAGTGTAAGGCCGCGCTCGAGGCTACGGTATTGTTCTGTCTGATATCGCGAGAAAATCTACGCTCTCGATTGCATATTACCACATTGTAGACCCAATAAAAAGATAATGTTGTTTGCGTGACTAGATTTACTTACGAAAAATCTAGTGTTATCGTATAGTTTGTTGTTGCTTTGTCTCTGTAAGGCTGTCGCCAAATAAGACCAGGATGAAATTTTACACTCTTAGTACACACATAGCACTGTGAACGTCGGATTCTCAACCGCTTCCAAGTATGTGAGACGCGGCCAATGACGTATAGTGTAAGATACTAGTCTATCTTACATATAGTGTAAGATAGACTGGTGGCTCTTTCGAAATTTCAAATGATTGCACTTATAGGCGCATTGGATTTAGGCATGTGTAGAAATAAAAATAGATTGGTTTTAGAATAGTATATATTTTCTTAATAAATATTCTATATATCGATGGATTCTAAGGAATGAATCCTTATCTTTCGGTCTTTTTTAAGCAGTAGTATTATTTGTACACTTACGCATTACAGAAGATTAAGGCATTTCGAAAATTTAGGCAGGAAAAACACAAAACCTACGTGACAGATCGACTACGTAGGTCTGAGCATAGACTGAAAACAAGTAAGGCTTAAACTTACTTTGAGATTTTCACGTCGAGTGAACGTATAACATGTCTATCTAAAAACGATATGTAGTGTCATTAAACGCGGCATCTTAGTAATTCTGGTGTCTAAGGAATAAATATAGAACGCAGAAAATTATCGTTGTCTACTATCGTGCGCCGAAAAAACGGTCCTATGACGACAAAGCTTTATTACATGCAGTGCCAAAATGCAATGTGATAGGAAATATTCTCTAAAGATATACTACATAAGTTGATAGATAACCTATTTAGACAGTTTTCATTTCGTTAGTCTTTACATTTCCACCCTCTAACCAAAATAAACAAAGACTTTACCTAAGAGGGATGGTAGTCGATGACGTCACAGGCATACCTCAAACGATCCTCACTCCCTCTGACTGAGGAAAGGGGGGGGGAAGGGATTTCGCGCAAGCGTACTAAAAACAACCCCTTGAATACACCATCATGGCGCTGCCCGCCAATCGGTAGACACGCGAATGTTTACTCCGTAACCTTTTTCGAGTATTCTTTAAAATATATATATTATCAAAATGATGAGTGAGATACAGTGTTATTGATAACAAAACATATATAAATATAATAAAATAGCTAAAAATCATATTAAAATGGTTATAACCAAGTGGATTTGTGTATTTAAATGACGCAGTGCGATCAGGTGTTTGACATTTAACGTGTATTTATCACGGGTCGAGAGAGCCGCCAAAATTAATTCAACCAATATCGCTAATTACATACTAGTGTATATTTATTAAACAATAGTGCTCAAATTAATTAAACTATGTGGTGACATAAATTTAAAACGCAGTATGCAAAAATAATATAATAATCATGTAATAGTTAAAGCAATTCATAATTAAGTTAACATAGATCTTTATGTATAGATATGTAAAACTATAGAAAATACAATCTACTAGCTACATAAATAAAGATCTTATTTTGATCTCGAAAAGTTATAAGTGTGTAAGCAACCAGTATTAAGTGTTATAATAATAAATTCTCAGAATAATTTTTAAAGTAACCAAAAAATTTTGTTAAGCAAAAAATCTAAAGAAAAGTTAGTTGAAATTCGCTCGTGTCGAACACGCCAGCAAGCTGCGGCGCTCGCGGGTGGGCCCGGTGGCGCGACCGGTGGCGGGGCTACCGTCGCGGTCGCCGGACGAGGCGGCCGTCGACGTAGCACAAGACAAAGCCTACTGGGGCACCGTTGCCGATATGACTAGTATATACTTTCATTTTTATTATAAACACAATCATGATCCACACGAAAAAGATATTCCACCTTACTGCACCGTTACTTCATTTGCAAACAAGCTATTGTTTACATTTCCGCCTCCGTGAACGTATGTAAAGTCCGGTAATTATGTTTTCATGCTCCGATGTTGTACCGTTTTTTGAGTTCTATTCGCCTACTATCCCATCTTACAACCCAAGCTTCGCTCGTCACTCATTTCTAATCTTAAAAAGTTTTGTATTCTATGGCAGCCCTCCACCGATTCCTAACATCGTTTAAACACTAAACCAATTAAACTGTTAATATTTCTTTGTGCTTATTCGAAGTTCGACCGTAATCACTTTTTTTTTTGAAACCACCAATAATAAATAGGCGAGAGTAAGAGAGTAAGAGAGCAAACTGCTTCAAACGACAGACTATTAAACTCGTACGATTGACAATATTTGTAACGGATTTGTAACGTATAAACAGATTTTAGCTTTTAGCACTCCTTTTTCATATAAACTTTACCTGTCAAATCTCACACTCCTCCTTACACGTAATACGCTTCAAAAGGGGTACAAAGTTTTCTCTTCACGTAGTTATATATAGATAATAAAATTAAGTAGTATGATTCCCTGTAAAATACGTTAACATATTAATTATAATATAAGCATACTTTTCTGATATACGTTCATTGTGAAAAAAAAAATACAATCAAGTCGTTTCGTTGCTCTGTTACGTTACGAACAAAGGACAAACATACTTTAAATCGGTCACCAATTTATATTGTGTATTTATTATATTTATAAAATTTACGAAACTTTTAAATATAACAGTTTGGTCAGTGAGACTATTTTCAAATTATATACCTACACAATACGAATATATAAGAGTTTTATTTAGTTACTAATATCATTCTATAGGCAAAGAGTTTTTTCGAGTTTTATATATCCGTAACAGGCAGATGTTGGATTGAAACCATTTTTCTTATTTTTAGCATGTAAGGAGCATGAATGGATTTCTGGTATCAAAGAAAATTTATGGGATCATATGTTTTATTTTTTTATTATCTTAGTAATTTCAGATCTTATCTAACGCCATGTTTTTCGACCGATTCACAATGAAAAGTGACAAACAATTTATTTTACATATTGTTTCTTATAAGAGAAAGGATAATCAAATTCAGAGCGAATGAATTCTATATTCGCTTTAAAATCCAGAGATTATCTTTTATCCATTATAGCACGATTACCGTTAAATTTTAGTACAATTATCAGCTTTAGCTATGACTTACGTAATTTTAGAGACAAAGGGAAAATGACGTGAAAATTCTATAGTTTAGGTAAATTATGTCTGTCACAATTATAAATGGTCCTATTTGAAAGTACGGTTAGGATGAATGTACTATTAATCATTTGTACGGTCTCAAATTTATCTACTAACATAGGTTACAATATAATCCAAGAATCTATTGAAAACATGACGATCCTTAACTACCCCCTTGAACATTACAAATATCGCTTAATTAACCATTTATATATTTTAAGTTATACGTAGAGACACATTCATAAGTACGCACACAGACACATATGAACACACACACACACACCTCCAAGCATATAAATACGCACATACTCATACAACCATCGCACATTAACAACCGTCACACTCGTGAATACAAACTGTATGATTTAGTTCTAAGAACGGAGAACACTGATGCCTATAATACAGGGTATCCTAGTGTAGGCATCAGCGATCTATCCAATTTGATTATATGTTTATGCTTAACTATACATCTGAACTGTACAAGTTAGCATATGTTTCTTTTTGTGGAAATAAATTATTCTTTATTGTTCATTTATTTATTTAATTCAGTTCAAAAAGATTAGTTTTTCACTGAATCGTCATGAGTCACAAGTAGAATGTTGCGTGTTTCAGAAAGCGGTAAAAAAGCGGGTTTCTTCCCCTTTTGATATGAATGCATAATGATAGGCAAACAATTCAAATGCATACTGTAATTCGAATCTGGGGGCACGGCCGTGCCCCCACCAAGTCGAGCGAAAAAGCGTCACGGCCGTACCATCCTTTTCTCGAAGCAATTCAGACCATTTTCGACCCCCTGTAACTTCGTTGTGGATAAAACTAGAAGACTGAAATTTTCAGTAACCATGCAGGCATATTATATAAGCATATTACACGTATATTTTCAATTTGAACCAGTATTTTTAAGAAATTATAACGGGTCAAATTTCTTCATTTTGTCACTCACTGACTCACCGATCATCAAAATTCTAAGGCACTTCTAGCAGACCTAGAAGCTTCAAATTTGGAATATAAGTAGTGTTTGGTGTATGAATCAAGGAAAAACTAAAAAATCTAGAAAAGACCGCAAAAAAAAAATTAAGCCCATACAGCCAAGTCTTCAGTTAAATTTTTCAATATTGGCTTTATTCGTAACGATGTTTTATTACGGCAGTTATTATTATATTGCGTGCGAAGCCGCGGGTTTAAGCTAGTCCCATATAAATATAGGCGCATGGTAGTGCCCCTGCCAAATCGAGCAAAAAATGGGTATTCCCGTCATGAAAACACGTGTATTAAATTATTTTTTAATGCAAAAAACGTACCTACGTGCGTATTCGTACTTATTACGAGTGCGTAAGGTTGTATAATATATATTTGAAAAACTATATACATATAGATATACATATATACAATAAGTAGAAGGTACCGAAAAGGAAAAAAGTAGAACTGTCTACAAAATACAAAAAGAAATGAGATCCCATCAAAAACAATACTTGTCAAAAAAACCAAGTCTCGCAACTCAGTTGTTCTGCGGTAAAAAGAAATGAGATCCATGTAATACCAAGTCGGTTATTAATTTTTTCGGTTATAAATATATTGAGACTTGGCCATCGCACTAAATAATTGAATTTACATGTGTTTTCAGGCGATTGAATTTACACGTGTTTTCAGGCGATGGCCAAGTCTCAATATATTTATAACCGAATAAATTAATAACCGACTTGGTATTACATGGATCTCATTTCTTTTTACCGCAGAACAACTGAGTTGCGAGACTTGGTTTTTTTGACAAGTATTGTTTTTGATGGGATTTTGTATTTCGTTTATGCATCAGAACTGAAGGACATAGGTACAGCCATGGAAATTATTTGAAAAAAAAACAATCACAAACGACTATCAAATACTAGTGCTTTAAAATGAATGAAACTATTTTAAATAACAAAAATAATTTAAACAATTTATTATTATTATCATAGTCATACACTAGTCACAATTATAATGAAAGAACTTGTGATATTTTTATTAAAACGTGTCTCTGATTGGACAAAAAAAACTCGAAACTCTTATCTAAAATTAATCCTTTTCGTTAAGCGATATAGCTTTACAAAGAATTTGTCGAGAAAACGAAAACTCGTTCTCTGAAAATGTATTTCGCAAGATTTACAGTTATTTGATAAGAAAAAAACTAGACAAGGAACGTTAGAGGTCACGCTTTTGTCGATGTTTTATTCACAAAAGTGTAGTGAATACTAGAAGAAAAGGCTTTTGCAATTTCATATTTTTGCGAAACGAGCACAACGGCTCTGTAAATACGTAAATATTTCATTTTCCACAGTTGTTCTTATTCTACGAAATTCTTTATTTATTAAACGACGCAACTAAAAAAGCGAGCCTTATTTTTAATAGTAATTTGATTATTTCAATTATTGGTTTAGTATTCAATATCATAAAGATTACTTACAAAAAAATTAATACTAATAATAATACATGGGACATTCTACACAGCGCCATCTAGTCCCACACTAAGCATGTATTATGCTTGTGTTATGGGTTACTAGACAACTGATATACATACTTAAACATTTTTTATAATGTATACATGTATAAATAATTTATAGACACGGAACAAATAGACATGTTCATATTGTTCATGCGTACAAATATTTGTCCCGGGCGGGAATCGAACCCGCAATGTTTGGTTCTGCATTAGAGTCTCTAACCACTCGGCAAATCGGCATTCACAATGCTTTATAAAATATAACTTGTGTCTTGTTTGTGTGCATGCGTGTGTGCTTGTAATCATATAATATACATTTACAAGACATGCCGAACTGTGTTCTTATCTATAAGGGATGTTAATTAAGTTGTTACGCTACTACGGATAATAAAATGAAATAACATGCTGTATACAAAAAATGAGCTTTCCTGAACCCATATCCAGCTAACTGACCGCGAATACGTGAATGAGCTTTGAAAGTAACGAGCTATCTCCTTAAAAAATTCAGGTTTAAGAAACTTGTGACGATTTTCATCACGGGCTACCATTACAAACGTTAGGCGAACAAAAGATTCTAAATAAACTAAATACTATATTTGTTCATAATAAAATTGCGTAGTTATTCATATAGTTGTAGAAAATAGAGTAAGTTAATTTGTGTTTCCACCTACACTTCCATCAAAAATGTCAAGGTCCGTATATAGCCCTGGTCGCTGGCAAATTAAGAGCAGCTGGGCGGAAATAATTCATTTTACGCGGGATTTGCGTTACGAGGTTTCTATATTTATGCGAAAATGTGCTCAAAATAACCAACACGATATTTTCACATTTAGGTTTTAGTGTTTATGGTTTTGGTAGGTTTTATTATTGTTTTATAGCGAAATGAAATTTTGTACATTCTGTCGCTAGTTAGTTATTTAACGTGTTTAGTTATTTTAGTGTTCCGCGCGGGTTTTGTACGTGATCAGTAAAAACTCACGCCAAGTTCTCACTCGTTTATTTCGCTAAGTATACGTGACAGCAGCGAAATAGCACCATGACATTTTCAAATTACGTGTCCGACTTAACAACTTATAACAAAAGTTATTTTCCCTTGTTTAACTTCGAAAATGTTTATCAGATCGTTTTCGTGGGGGAATGTAATTCGGCTATATTTCCGAAATTTATGATGGTAAATGAAAGACAGGTTTCAAAAGATGCACGGGCTTGTGGGACATTGTACGATACAAAATTTTATAAAATCGGTCTGTAACTTTTTTTCGGGAAACCGTTAATGATTAAAAAAGAGAAAATATCCCGATTTTTCGGACTAAAAGTTGATTATTTCAAAAAACGGAAGCCAATATCGAAAAATTAAAAAAAAAATCTCCCTAGGCAGATAAATTGTTTACCGTTTGGAATTTTTTTTTGAATCGGTCAAAAACTGTGAGCTGGGCGGGTGCCCTTTTCATTGAATGATTATCAGATCAGATACCTTGGAGAGAGATTCGGCTATATTTCAGAATTTTATCAAGGTAGACGAAACGCAGTAGTGTCAAAAAATGCAAGAGCTCTTGAGGCCTCGTATGGTATTAAATTTTTTTAATTAATTCATATGAATAATTCAATAAAATTGTTTGACAAAAATGTTTTTTTAGATGTTCTTTTTAAATTTCCTCCGATAGTTGTGAGAAGCGCGAAATCTGTAAATTTTTTCTGATCTTGTCACTTCGATTCAACGTGAAATTGATTGCTTTCATGCATCTCACGTAGAACTATTAGTTTTGTTTAACACTGCATTCTGACACTGCCATTTCGGTTGTTACTTTGATACTCAAGGTTCATACTAAATGTATAGTCATTTGTTTCCCACCGAACCTTCTAACATAGAAATAGCGATATGTATAATAATAAGCGATATCGAGTTGTCATGCACAAGGTTATTGAATTGAATGTCATGAACTCTGTTTTTGTGATGGTTCCCCAAAATACAGGATAATCCTAGTTTGGGTACTAATCTTTTCGGATTTAATCATATTGTTTTTTTCCAAATAAACGTTATTATTATTATCATAAACTAAAAACACTGTTAGTATGAGTATTATAATGTTGTTTACTATATTTTACCTTTTCTTATGTAATAACTTTATTAACTCACACTTTTACGTAAAACCTGTCTACTTATCTGTTGCAACGCTTACGGCACACTTATACCTACCCTAGATAACGTGGGATCAGCAATTATAGTGACGAGTGCGTACTTCATCTTAAAATACTTGATCACACACATAATGGAAAACGTCATTAGCTGATCTCACATGAATAGGTCCATGAAATGTAACGATGGGCTTGGAACGAAATTTTAAAGTACTTCTTAAATACTTACTAAAACTAAAAGGTATAAAGTTCTGGGACAACCCTCTAAAAATATCTTTTTTTTTATTTACGAAATTACTAAATACTTATATAATATCATTAGACGTTATAGTTGAGCTTTTTCCACTGTTTTCTACAATATATAACAAAAAAAAAAAATAATGGCATATCCGACATACATTTTATTATTATTATATAAAATGTAAAATATCCTCAATATTTTATTTGGGTGTTTGGATGAATGTAGTCCAAACTTATAGAGCGTGTAGAGCTTAGCGAATTAAACAAAAATTTTCTAAAAAGGTAAGCAATAAAAAAATGAAATACGCTTTTCTCGCTCACCATTAGTTTGCGCAATCTGATCACTTAAAACTTTTTGTTCAGTTCGGTAAGCTCTACACGCTTTATAAGTTTAAACATACTTTCACCCGAACACCCTGTATTTACTTTTTGCTTTTGTTCACTTAGACACAACGTCAAATTAAAATGTGATCCTAACGAATCAATCGAAATATTATGATTAATTTAGTTTAAGATAATGTAAATAATATATTGACCTATATTTTCGTGACAAAATATATTTGGCCAAACTTTTGGTCCAAGCCCATTACTTTGAAGTAGAAACCATTCCCGAAACTTTCTTGCCAACAAATCATGAAGCTTGCTTGGATCAGTAGCTTTCTTGGTTTAGTAGCACTCCGATACGTCTGAATCATACAAAGCTAGATGTCCTTAGTCTTAAAAATGAATTCAATGATCAATCAAAGTTTTGATCCTCGTCGCATCTGTTCCACTTCGCCAGTCCCGTAAATGGCGATATAGATTGTTACCTCTTCAAAGTTACGTCATTTGTCGTCCGTGATATGGGGCAGATAATAATAACACCTGGGAAATCTCACACAGCGCCATCTAGTAACAAAGTATGCAAGTATTATGCTTGTGTTATGGGGCAATCGACAACACAAAAGTACTTTATAGTAGAGTATATACATAATAGATACTTTTTATATGCAAGAGGGTTTCTAACCACTTAACCGATCGGTCATTTAAATAAATCGCTAAATAGGTATTTCAATTGTCGCGTCGTTACGGTTATTTCAAAACAAAAAAATAATATTCTATAATCGATTGCTGTGGTGGTGGGAGATTGGTGTGATGGTGGTGGAACAGTATGCCTTTGATACGAAGATCGTGAGTTCGATCCTCACCATATCAAAACAAATCAAATCAAATATCTTTATTTCGTAATTATGTAACATAATCTTGAAATACGTCACAAGAGTGAATTTTATTACTTTGTGGAAGAACGTCACCACAAAGGCACATTCAAAAATTCTAGTTCCTCTCAGAAGAATTCGCATGAAACTGAGGGACGCTTTTTTTAACAAAATTATAAACATTTTTTTTTAACAATAAGTGCTTAAAGATTTATATTATTGAAACAAACCGATAGGCGAGCGGCTTACACCAATGGATTTTTATCATCTAAGTAGTTTGATACTTTATAATAAGCTTTTGCATAAAGCTTTCGCTTTATTGTAGTTTTAAACTTGTTAAGGGGTAGATCTTGAATGTAATCTTGGATCTTATTGTAAAAGCGTCCACTTTGCCCTTTAAAAGATTTTGTGATTTTATTGAGGCGGCTGACACGATTAGCAAGTTTATCTTTGTTTCTTGTATTAACATTATCACTATTTTTTTTAAAATAATACAATATTTTTTTTGACATGTGCGTATTAACCAAATAAATATCACAAATTCCGCTGATATCGTTACCTCTGTAATAGTGAAGTTCACAGCCCCCAACCTCAACACGCACTGGACCAGAGCTTGATAAAAAATAATAACCACGATACCCCCTATTCGTTGTTTCAGGATAAGTAGGTATATATGTAAAACATATTCTGCAAATAGGGCATCTTTGCCCTATCAAAAACGTCTGTGTATATTCTATCAAAGTATCCTATGTAAATTATTATCATCTGTCCTCACAACGCCTCAGGGGCCCGATGCTAATAGACGTGTACTCCTTTGCTACACCAATCTATCGCGTATTAGATTATTTAAAATATTAATAAAATAAAAACATTGGCGAATGCAATTCGCTTAAAATTAATTCTACCATCTATTAAAATCTAATCTTGAATATGTGAATAACACAAACTACAGAAGGCCGTGCCCGAAAACACCTGGCCCAAATGTAGCCATCACACTGGCCGCGTTTCCGCGTTGGATTGCCAGTGAAATGCGCTGGACCAGGTATGTTCGGGAACGAGCGTCGCAACCAGCATCCCTTAGGCGGCGGCCCAGAGCGGACATAAAGCTCTTGGCTTCGGAGCACCAAGGCCCTCCTGTTTCAACCGCAAATGGAACGAAATAATAAGTGGCTTCTAATGAGGTATATTTTTGGTGTTTCCGCCGTGCCGCTGTCTCGGCGGCCGCGCCTGGGGCCCGTATGGTTGTATTTAAATATGAGGGAGCAAAAGTGCACACGCATGTCGCATCCCACACCAAGCAGCGACCCTTACACCACGGTACGAGGGTAAGCCCATCTGGGTGTCTGCCGTCTGTGCGACTTAAAGCTGGTGGCTCAAGCAGGCACGGAACGTTTGCCGAGACCAAGGCTCTTCTGATCAGGTCATTGAGGGCATGGTGTCGAGAGAACCTCGCCGATATAGTTAAGCAACTTAGACCGTGATGCCCATTGGCTTCCACCCAAGAACCGCAGATGCACTTGTGGGGCTGACACACATCGCTCCCTAATCTAAGTGCAACTGCGATTCTCAGGGAGTCACCGTCCAAGAGCGTACCCAAGTGGGGTGACGGTAGAGCGTGTAGCCATGCCCCGGACTCCAATTGTGAAGCTGCTCTGAGCCTAGCTAAGTCGACTGTAAAAGAACTGGCAATTAAATTTTTAATAATATTGGAACAGTATAAATCATCCCACAGTCTCTGAACGTTAGGTTTTTTAGGAGGATCATCATTGGGGCATAAGAGCTTCCAGGCTTGCGAGGCTTCACGAACATAAGGCAAGTGGATAAAGTCTCCTTGAGAAGGTAGAATTTGAGAGACGAGATCCACTACCCCATAAGCAGAAGCCAAGAAAGCCGCGAGACCAAGCCAAGAAAGCCGCGAGACCGGTGCCCTGTACTGTACGAACTCCGAGACCGCCGTGTCTAATAGGGAGAGTAGCTTGAAGCCACTGGACATCATTTAGACTGACGTTCAGTATGGTTTCAAGGGAATTTTTTATAGTATTATCAAGTGGGGTTATATCTTCTGGATAGAGCCAAGTGGGGGTAGTGCGAATGATATAAGTTAATTTAGGAATAGAGAAACAAGAACGCAAAAGTGTCAAGGCAACGTAAGGTGACAGATGAGATAGTTGACTTTGTAGTGTAGAGAGAGTTTGTGCTTTAGCTTGCAATATGGACGGAATAGCATCAGGGAAAATAGGTGCACCTAGTAGTGATAATGAAGATTTATCAAGCTGTTTAGTGCCTGGGATGAGGGATTGAAAAACATGTGAGTATGCTTGGGCCTCAGGGCTACATGCCTAAAATTCGCATTTATCTGTGTTTATTTCCAAACCTATCTCCTTAAATTTTAAGAAAAACGATTCAATATCAGTAGCAACAGTGTTTGGATTTCCCCCGAGGGTCCCATCGTCGAGGTACCAAACGTTAAGAGGTGATTGGGCTGTAACAATAATTTTATGTATTGCGAGACTGAAAATTAAGGGACCTAGTGGGTGTCCCTGTTGTGCTCCCACTTGAGAAGGTATCAGAGAATTGTTGAAGAAAAGGTTGCTGTTTTGTGAATAACATTGGTGTAAAAACGGATATAAAGATGGTATTAAATCCTTTACTTCAGAGAGAAGCGTGTCGCGTTCAACACTATTAAAGGCGTTTTTTATATCTAATTTTACTAATACGCAGTTTTGATTTTCATTAGAGGTTAAAAAGTGGCGGGTTGCGTGAATAGCAGCTTCACAGCCTAAGGGTGTGCCGAAGCCTAATTGGTGGGGCTGAAGGAAATGAGACATCATCACTTTAACAGAAAAGCAAGCAAGCTTAGCTGTAAGACGGCGAAATGTACTCCCTATAGCGATGGGTCTAATTCCGCCATCTTTTTTCTTCAGGGCACATAACCAGGCTCCATAAATGAAAGGACGTACCTCAGAGTTTATAAAACCTCTCAGGAGAAAATTGCAAAATTTTGTAAGTGATTCCAGAAGACGAGGACCCTTATCGCCTGATGAAGAAATAAGGATCTTTAAATGTTCAGGTCTGATACCGTCAAGGCCAGAGGAAGATCCATTGTAAAAGGAATTGACGGCATTTTTGACATCCTGAGTGGATACTGTCAAAGGGAGGCACTTTGGATCGGGCGCGGAGGGCATTGAAAGGGGTCGCGAGGGACTGGGGTGTTTTTTTTGGAGTGATGCAAGAGTATCGGCATTATTAGGAGCGATAGAATTTTCCGAGGTGAGGATATGTACAGCGCCTCTTAAATCCCCGTCATAAACTTTGGCTTCAACTGTGCGAAAAAATGAAGGTGGGCATCTACCTGCTACGTCAGAGGAATGTGATGGTAGTAATTCAATGTTTTCCTTTACCTTAGCGGTTAAAGACCTTTGGTCATTAAAGTTGGGTATTCTTAGGCCAAAATAGGCGAAGGACAGCAGTGACCACCAATCATAAATACTGTTGGAGGCAACACAGTTCTCGAGCAAATCAGCTAACTTCCCGGCTGCCGCATTTCGTGCTCCTTTCGGGATTTTCTTGAGCACCTTTATGTTCTGTTTAAAAAACGACAAGTCATGAAAAGAAGGAACAGTAACACTGGGATTAGTTAGGGTACACTGGGTCGTTTGTGTTTGTGCGAAATTATGTTTAGCGTGTGTTTTGCCTATATGTATTTTCAAACCATGATTGCCTCTGAAAAGGTGCACAGAGGGCAGACACTGGTGGCATCTTATTAGATCTGTAGGTGAACACCGCAATGAAGCAACTGAGGCGACAGTAGTTTGCGACATCTTACCTAAAGTATTTATCAGTACTTACAAATGTAATTAGTTATAAATATTTTTTGAGTATCATCACAGAGTATCATAAACATAAATAGTTAAGCAACTAGAAGAATTACAAAAGTAAAAACTAAATAATTAGAAACTAGATATACAATTAAAATAGGTCCTTAAGCAAAACCGTTGTCTAACTTCACATGCTTTCATATTGTGTCTTCTTCATGGACGACAGGTTGGTCGGCGCCAATAGAGCGGGTTGCAACGCCCTAGCTTCGAAAACTAAGTCTGACAAAGCTCGTACTCGCCTTGAGGATAGCTTGAAACTTGAGGCTAGCTCGTAGTCGAATGGGCGAGAATTAGCAACGTCAATGACTGCTTGACTCTTCGTACCAAGACAATTAAAGAACGACAAAAAGTATTTCTTGTACCTTTTTGAATAAACGGCAATTAAGAACATTAACCATAAGGAGATGTGTGGATATGATAAATAGAAGGAAATTTTGAAACTCAGTTTTTCCACTAGGTTTTTAGCCAACCTTTCTCGAACAATTTTTCTGATGATATTTAAGTTTGATTGGATTCCATGTTCCGCCACTGAGATATTAAAAGGTATTGCAAACAAATTTAACAATAAATAAATATTATTTAAAATTTATAATATCATCTGTCTGTCTGTCATTTGAGACTTACTAAATGTATGCAATATCTTGGACGTGTGTGTGATTCAGTGGAAGTCATAGGTCACATTTGTAATACTTCTTTCTATAAATCTTAAATCGAACTTTACGAAATATAGTTATTAGCGATACCTAGCTGCGATCGGGGAATGGACGTACAACCGCATAGGCAAGGACATGTACTGCACGATTTGTTTTCAATACAAACGAATATAAACTTTGTTATTAAATAATAAATAAAAGAACAAACTGGATGTGATGCTGAAATATTTTTGCATGATAACAATAAATCTATCATTATTTTTGTATAATGTGTGCATCAGATAATATTCATCAAATATCGGATCTAATATAAAGTCGATCTGAGGTGGTTTCGGTTTTGAGCTTCCCGGATTTTTAACAGGTTCCCGGGGGTAGCTAATTAAAATACCTAAAAGTAATAAATCATATAGGAATAAAACAACCGCATTTACTGTATCATTTATAAGAGACAGTATATACAGGGTGAGGTTTTAATGACCAGCCAAATTTTAATATAATGATCTTTAGTAGAAAACACATAGCCGTCTTGTTTCCTTTTAGTATCGTTCTATAGAAAAATATTGAGATATAACTACACAAACCTGTCCCGAAAAAACCAATAACTCTAGTCACAATTCATGCCCGCCGCCCCATTCCGTTTCAAGGCCTCGGGCGCATACGTTTACTATAGCGTTAAGAAGGCAACCAAACGTTATAAAATAACACTGTAGATAAAATAATTTATTATGAAAATGTAATCCATATTTTTAATTTACGCAATGCGGTCTATTGGTGATACCTAACATCGAGAAGAATTTTGGCCGGTTACTAAAATCTCACCTTGTATACACCATCTAGTCCCAAATTAAGCAGATCCTATACTGTGAAAACTAGACAAATATACTTATATATTTTTTAATAATATATAAATATTAAAACCATGGTTCCGTATCCTTTAATTGGATCTTGGGGGAATAAATATTTAAATGATGAAACATAAATAAAGTTGTAAAGATTTGTTTTTAGCCCGTAATGAAAAACGCAAACCGCTTTACACAATACGAACCTCCACGAACACAATAGAAACAGGTAGAAATTAAAATCATAACAATGGCTCAAACGTCTAATACGATGGTATAAAGTTCAACATTAACATAAAGTGTGACATGGTAATTTAGTCAAATAGGGACAGCGTATTTCTTTATTCATCTTTAATTTCATTGAATATCCCATTTTTTTCCACTTTAAAATAATAATAATAATTTAAAATAATAATAAAAAATAAAACTAATACTTAATAATATTTAATAATAAATAATATATAAATATAGATATTTTATACCCATAAACAATACAAATAAACATGTTCATAAATTCGAGCCAATTGGTGACCTAATTGTCAAAAGCTGTCAAAAAGACTCGTACTTCATAATTTTGGAATAGCTATTCGATGAGATCTCAGTTAAGTGAGCATGTAAAAAAAGTTTTTGCCCACGCTTTGCATGTAGGGGAGACAGCTTTTATAATACACCTAACGATTACAACTATGTATAACCATGCAAAAGTTCAACTTTATCAGTAATAATATATCACTAACACTTAATAAGACGGACGGATGGACATAGAGAAGCTTTATGGAGTCCTTGTTGGAATACGGAACCCTAAAATGTGGGTGCAGGTAATTACGTAATTATGTTATAAACTTTTATTGATTTAATATTGTATATAAAATTTTGACAGATTTCAAAAAGTTTATTATTTTTTATTGTAAAACTATTTCCAACACGTAAGCTACAAGGGTTGAAATTAGTATTTATAATAAAAATTAGTTCTTACATTATAGAACTTTTGAAATTAACTCGAAAGAGACTAATTTAAAATTTGGACCTATTTTACAACTGAACTTAGCCGGTTTAATATATTCTATTTAATATTTTAATAATTCTATTTGACGACTTTTCGTTGCATTTTGAGTGAAATCTGCATATTAAATGAAGTATAATTTTCGATAAACTTATGTTCCTACACGAGCTAATAATGCATGGCACAATAATAATACATGGGATATTTCACACAGCGTCACCATTGTACCTTATGTTCTAATAAACGCTGTTATTTTATGCTTGTGTTATGGGTTACTAGACAACATATCAATTCCGTGTAAATATGTATATACATATATAGATATTGTACACCCAGACACGGAACAAACAGACATGTTATGCACACAGATATCCCGGGCGAGAACCGAACCCGCGATCTTTGGTTCTGCAGTTAGTGTCTCATACCTCTCGGCCGATCGGTCAGTCAATTCAACAAACGATATATTGGCAAACGAATCCAGTAGGTGCTTTGTATGGGCACAATACAAAAGAAATTACACAAAAGAATCAGATAAGTATTGCAAAAATATCTATGCATAACTATACACGGATCAGTTGCGGTCGAGTGAAAGGGATCTTTAGATATGTCGTCATTTCGGTGGGTACATTTGTCAATTAATATAATTGAGGCAGTATTAAGAAATTTAGTGTTTGCAACAAGTAGATGGTCTAAAATAATCCTAATACCACCTTGTAATATTATTAACGTAGGTTACAGATTATATTACAATAAGTGTAATCTGTATTTGCATAATTTTGTTCTATACCATCAGTTATTTTGAAATAATAAAGAATAACCGAGACCGCTTAGCCTAGTGGGTAGCGACCCTGCCTACGAAGCTGGAGGTCCCGGGTTCGAATCCCAGGTCGGGTGAGTATTTATATGATGAATATTGATACCGGGTTTTGGTTGTTATATGTATGTGGTGTCTTCGCTTGGTACCCAAAACACAAGCTAATGCTTAGTTTGGGACCTAGAGTTGTTGTGATGTATACGTTATAAAAAAAAATTATAAAAATAATTAAAAAATATTATAATATTCGCGGAACTTAAGTGACAGTATTTATTCACTATCGGTAATACTTTTGTCTTTTGTTTTTGTAAATTTATTTATCCTTACTTACAAACTAGCAGTACTGCCCAAATTCTTATGATTTACATTTTATTATGAAGTCGGTCAACTTTTTATATTTACTATATACGTATATATTTGTCTTAAAAGAATGTAATAACTAAAACAATTATGTTACAATTTACAACACCATATTTCATTATTTGGACTAAACAAGAACGACAGTTTCGCGTACAGAATGTACTTTGTTTTGATCTATAAAAAAATCAATCGATTTTTTCTTCGTGTGCCGAATAGGTGCCTGTCGCCGGAGGCATATTGAACAAGTTTAGCGTAATTAAACTAGTTCCGCCATATAAAAAATGAATAGTCTACTTAGATCAATCTTATGAGTGCATAGATTTAAATTATCGATATTCCCTCCACGAACGTCGCGTTGAGCTTTCGAAAAGTTACAAACTTACATAAAATATGTTTGACAATAAGATGGCGTAGGAAAAGCTTATTTAACGACGAAATGAAAATAATAGTTTTAGTTGTTTAAGTGTGTTTGAAACTAAACAATTTCTGCTCTAAGAAACATCTCGTAGTATCTTATATGACGCTGTAAGCTAGACAAGGTGGACTTTTTAGTTATATAGACCAATTATGAAGTTACAAGGACTGTATACATATGAGCTTATAGAACTATTTTATGTATTTAACTGACCGTTTGGTCGAGTGGTCGGAGGAGCCGATTGCAGATTCAAAGGTCTCGAGTTCGGTTCCCGCCCGGGATAAAAGTGGTGGGGGTATAAAATATCTATGTTTATATATTACTAGCGACCGCCCGCAGCTTCGCTTGCGTAGACTACAAATTCCTGTTATAGGTACTATTAACGTTCGAGATGGTTTATACGTACTTTTTGCTGGAACCAATTTTGGTCACACCCATTCAAACTTTCAATCTTCATTCCCCTTCCACCCTTTAAAAAACCGATACAATTTTTCATCTCCCGTTTCCCACTCTTAAAATGTGAAAATCTAAAAACCCTGAAACACGTCACTATTTAAGTCCCTCCATTCCCGTCCTTAAGTTTGAAATTTCTAAAAAAGCCTTTTTTAACTTCATAGTGCTCACGTTATAAAATAAACTTATGTTCCAAATTTAAGCTTCCTAGACTTAGTACTTTCGGCTGTACGTTGCTAGATCAGTGAGGACAAACGACAGACAGATAGACAGACAGACAAACACAAAAAGTAGCTTATGACACTCTTGACAACCTTCTTTCACGTCTGCAAAGTTTCATTAAAATCTGTTCAGCCGTATTGGAAATTAGCTCGAATAGATAAAATTAAATTGAATAGACGTACAGACAAACAGACGGAGAAAAAGTAGCTAATGTCAAATATCTGGACAACCTTCTTTCCCGTCTGCAAAGTTTCCTTAAAATCTGTTTAGCCGTTTTGGAGATTAGCTCAAATAGACAGATACACGTACAGACAGACAGACGGACAAAAAGCAACATTTGTTAGTTTTAATGACCTTCTTTTCATATTCATTGATGTTTCATTTAAATAGGTTTAGACATATGGACGTACAGACAGATATACAAAAAGTTCTGTATGTGACATACATATGGAAAGGGTGTAGTCAAAAGATTACATCCTGTTATATGTGTAAAGTTTCATCAAAATCGGTTAAGCCGTTTTGGCCGAAGCCGATTTGCTCGAATAGACAGACAGTTCGTTTTCATGTGTATAGCCTATAACTCTCCGCTAGAATCAGGCTATCAAAGGTAAAAAGAATTTTTCAAATTCGACTGGTAGTTTCAGAGATTAACAAATTCAAACAAACAAACAAACAAACAAACAAACAAACGAACGAACGAACGAACCAACCAACCAACTAACCAACCAACCAACCAACCAACAAACAAACAAACAACCAATCAATCAATCCATCAATCAATCATTCAATCATTCAATCAATTAATCAATCATCAAATCAACCAGCATGCGCGACGGAAGCTCTCAAAAGGAATAATTTTTCCCGTTTTTGCAACATTTTTCATTGATGCTCCACTCCTATTGCTCGTAGCGTGATGTAGTATAGCCTATAGCCTTCCTCGATAAATGGACTATCCAACAAAAAAATAATTTTTCAATTCGAACCAGTAGTTCCTGAGATTTGCGCGTTCAAACAAACAAACAAACAAACAAACAAACAAACAAACAAACAAACAAACAAACAAACAAACAAACTCTTCAGCTTTATAATATTAGTATAGATTAAAAATATATATTATTAAAAATATATATATTATTAAAAATATATATATTATTAAAAATATATATATTATTAAAAATATATATATTATTAAAAATATATAAGTATTGTAGAGCGGCTACTGGCCGCCCGAACAAAGAAAGAAAAAGCTATATACCTACGTAACACTGGCTACACCCCTATAATAAAGAAAGAAGATCAAGATCGAAATTCAAAACATAGAACAAAGAAGAAGATTTGAAGAAAGTGAGTCGACGATCGGCCCTGATCGAGTGATATCTTCCCCCAGCGCATGTATAAGAACCTACCAATATACTCCTCTAAAACCTCTAAAGGGTTATAATTTCTTACTCTACCAACTAATATCTTTACAGTATGTACATCACCTGTCTAGTTTTCACAGTACAGTATATATATATAATATATACAGGTAAAGCAGTGACATGATCGCAACTATGCAATCGATATGTGCCGCAAGTTTGTACAGCGTGTGTGTTTTTGAGAATGTTTGCGTAGCTGACAAAATATTTCATGACGTATTCTATCGCTGTCATAGATAATTTAAATGTATATTTCATAGAGTCAATAAATTTGACAGCAGCGTTTGATTGTATTTTGTAGTCCTGCGGCAAGTTACTTATCGAGAGCAATTTGCCGCAGTTATAAAAAGGAAGCAGTCTATTTTAATGTTATTAAAATTGGAATGAAGAACATTTTTTTTCGCCGCAACTGTCCACTATCTCCGTTCCTGCCTATGAACCTGCAGAAAAAAAAAACTATATATTTTGGTCCGAGCATTAGCTTTCCATTCGAGATAAAGTTTTAAATATCACCCGTGTCATGTATAGCGATTGTTGGAATCACCCCGCTCTGGAACGAAAAACCTATTTTACTTTGCATTAGAATCAATGTAGGTAGACCTACATGTAAACTACGGCCAAGTGCAACTATGCTTTAAAAAGTGAAATTATTGTCATGTCGGCATTGTGCATAATTATCACGATCCCAAGTTTACGTGAAGTTATGGAAATTGTTTTAATTTTCCATTTCTTACCTGTATAAACGATAGAAAACACAAATTTCTTGTATAGGTTTGAAATACTTCAAGAGATAATAGATAAAATAAGATAAAACAAAATCTATACCGGTATCGAAATGTACGTAGAATTTTAGATATCGATGGGTAAGCATTTAATAGATGTATTTTAACCACAAAATTTTATTTAACCAAAAGGACTTGTTTTGTGTAGCGTTGTTGAGAACGCCATATCTGAAATTCGGAATATGGGAATATTGATCATCCTGAGCTGAATGCATATTTGGTTCATTTCAATGGGATAATTTAAAACTTTCGTTTGACGGTATCGACATATGTAGTAATATTATTATATAAATAAAATGCTTAACGCGCGTTTTCACTAATTAATAGCGATTATTGTATATAAAATTACCAGGAAATATAGTAAATTGTTAAATACCTTTGTTTATATTTAAAACAATAAATTTGTCCTCAATACTGTATGACCAATTTAATTAAAAAAAAATAATATTATTTTAAAATAGTATCTATATCACATATTTAAAATTCTGTGCGATTTCTAGTTTGTGAATGACGATTGCGTGATTTTTTGTTAGATGACAACCGCCGTCCATAACGATGTGATGTTATCACCACCACCGACACGATACCCACAGTGATTCTTAACTCGGATCGGTATCGTGTCGTCTAATGAAATATCGCCCATTTCCGTATGAAAGGAAAACTACATTTTAATTCATGTGCGTTTTTTTGCAATAGACGACACGATATTGAAACTAACCCAATACCGATGTCGATGGACATTAATCACTATTGAAACGGAGGGAACACGGCCACATTAATTAGAATATTATTGTTGTCGTGTCTGAGGCGCCGGCATATCGTCGGCGATGTGCGACGTCGCGTTTTTCCATTGCGTTCGTCGTCGGGACGATATCGTCGTGCCTATGTTTGAACATAGTTCCCTTTTACAATCAACAATCTGATTAGTTTGTTCTTAATATCAAATATTGTAATGCCTTTTTGTCAACTAAGTAATTAATCAATTATGACAAACTGAAAACAGTGAAAAAGCTGAAAAAAAATACATATTCGGTAATTCACATTCATTTCGCAACTCAATTCTAAACGCGTATATGCATTTATGCATCTTGTTATATTACGGTGCGTTGTTTAGTTTTACATGACATAAATTTCATTGCTGCAGCGAAACATGACAGTAAAAAACCTATTCAATCAACACATTTTTTATGACTTAGTGATTACCTAATAACTCGTATTAACAACTATCATCACATAAAACGACCGTTATACAACTTGTAATCAGCAATATGGCCAGTTCAACTGCTACCGTATTACACCCACGAAGGGAGACTGCGTGGGGCGTGCCTCACCAACTTTATTACTTGAGTTTCCGACTTTTTTATAGGCCATTTGATATCGTAACGCTTCCTGTGCATATTGAAACAAAATGATAAATCAAGTTAAAAAATATTGTGATGAATTGTACTTCGATACGTTCGTCCATACCCGAGGTCTTTAAAATGGTAGTGTTTTGTACATCTACTATATTAGTAAATACAATTGAAGTGTTTGTGATTCCGAAATCCTTTTGTTTATATTCAAAAGTTTATTTTCCAAAAGATTTTTGTTTGTCCGGCGTGATCTCAGAAAGGACTGAACCGATTTAGACAGAATGTTCACTTTTTCGAGAATATAAGCTTAGAATTAACCTGCATAAACATTAAAAACCACCCGAACGAAGTCACAGGTTTTCAAAATCCAAACGTGCGTTTTTAAAATTTTTATCTGTTCGTCTGTCTGTTAGTTTGTCCGGGTTAATTTTCGTAACGATTGAACCGATTTTTATAGGGTTTTCAATGGCACACAGACGACTTTTTGGAAAGCAATCTAAGCTATTTTTCATCCCAGAAATATTCATCTATTCTATACATATAAATAAAACAGAAGCGTCTTTCTGTGTTTCAAAATAAAAGTAATTTTTTTATATGAGCGTGTTTGGCGTGTTTTAACAAGTGAAGAACGTAAAAGAAAGTGAAAAATTAATATAAAAGAGGACAAAAAAAATGGTTGCCCCCTTTACCTCATTAAGAAGTAATTAACTTTAATTACGATATATTTGGCTGACCGATTGGTCGAGTGGTTCGAGGCCCTAACTGTTAAACGTGAAGTCGCGGATTCTACTTCCGCTCGAGACAAATATTTGTGTGTATAAAGGTGTCTATATAATTTGTTCCGTGCATAAAATATTTATGAATTCGTTCTTTTAGTAATTCTTCATCAGCCCATTTTTACCCCACTGCAGGGGCTTAGGCCCCCCAGGGTGCGGGGGGGGGGGGGTTCTTTTAGTAATTATCTGTGTAATAATTATAAAATATTATTTTTAGCTTCGGGCGCGGGTAGTGGTGGGAGCGCCGCAACTGGTGCGGAGATGCGGCGCGGAGAAGTCACGCCGCACGCACAACCACAAAGACGACTGATCAAAGTTGATTTTGATAATCTCGAGGTTCGTATCTATTACAATATATTATTAAATCAAATCGGCATTGAACATCGAAAATTATGTCGCTAAAAAATTCGTACCAACGTAAAAATTAGAACGTAGTTTAAACTTATTGAGCATGTAAAGCTTACCAAATTAAACAAAAAGTTTCAAGTGAGCCGATGACGCAAACTAACGATTACCGAGAAAAACATGTGTACATCTGAACTACGTTTAGCCGAACATCTCGTATTTAATATACCGCGTGTTCGGCTGAACGAAGTCCAAATTTATAGGGCGTGTAGAGCTTATCGAACTTAACAAAAAGTTTTAACTGAGCCAATGGCGTAAACTAACGGTTACCGAGAAAAACTTGCATAAAGTTTTTTTTATAATTTTTTTAAACTTTTTGTTTAGTTCGGTAAATTATAGATTGATTTTAAACTAGAATTCTACTTCGTTGTCAGTAAATTATGTAATAGGTAAGGAACCTATGAGTTCTTTTGTTCAAATCAGAATCACACTTAGCAGCTTTTACTATTACTTGTAGAATCTGATATGAATAAGAGAATGACATGAAACGTACGTTTGTATGTGAATAAAATTTAATTATAACATAATTAAACATTATTTAAACAATAACGTCTGGTAGCCAATTTAACCTGAAAGAACAAAACTTGATGAAAGAAGGTCAAAGATTTTTCAATTCAATTAAATGGAAAATAAGAGAAAATCTTGAGTGAAGCTTTTCCGGCATGGAAAACCTACGAGTACGAGTGGCCATTAAGCTTTCTTGTTCTTCACGTCGAAGTTCCTGCCAGGGCTCTTCCATCAAGTTTTGCGAAAGCTTTGGCGTAAAATGCTTTCATTAATATGCAATTTTATGTATTTTATAAGACATGAGCTAGACAATTAAAATATTATATAGCCTTTATTATTAAGGATCGGTTAGTTAATCGTTCTGAACTAAGAACAGTTCGATACAGGTTCAAGCCTTGCTACGAGTATGTGGACGTTGAATCTCTTCTTTAACGATTTATGGTACACTTTTGAGTTGACTCCAGAAAACTTCGCCGAATTGAAGTAAACTTTAGGGTCCGTGTGGTAAATAAACTTTTTTATGCCTACAGTCTAAAAAGTATGTGCCGCCACGATCGACATATGAAATATATTGTATTTGTAGGCAACGAGATACTCTAGATAGCTATAACAAAAATAAAACCTATACTCCTGGGAAATTTAATTATACTAACGTTCGGATGAGCGCGCTCATCTTATTTATTAGTTCCGAATTAACCCCGAGAATTGGTCCGTGGGGACCGATGCATTGAAAAGAAAGAATTATGTTTGGCACTCCTAATTCTGTTTTAAACGTCTGTCAGACCACTCTTCGTGTAAAATTATCTGGCATTATTATTTTAGAACGTTGGGCTTAAAATCAGTCGGAGTAAAACGGAGCATATGTTCTGTGACTTTGGTGGCCCCTCCAATTTCTCCCAAATTGCCTTAGACGGTGTATCCCTTCCAGTTTGCTCAGATTTCCGTTACCTTGGTTCGCTCTTCCAAAACAACGGCGATATTGACCGTGACATTAACAACAGAATGAATGTGGGATGGATGAAGTGGCGACAGGTCTCATCAACAATTTGTGACGCCCGAATACCCCTTAAACTAAAGGGAAAAATTTATAAGGCGGCAATCAGACCTGTTGTCATGTATGGATCAGAGTGTTGGGCTATGAAGAAGATGGATGAAAGAAAGGTGCATGTGACAGAGATGCGAATGTTAAGATGGATGTGTGGTGTGACAAGGAAGGATAAGATAAGAAATGAGTATATCAGGGGAGCTTTGAAAGTAGTGCCAGTGACAGAGAGACTTGGATGGTATGGTCATGTTATGCGCAGGGATGACGAGTATGTAGGCAGAAGAATGTTAAGTATGAATGTGGTAGGACGTAAAAAGAGGGGAAGACCGAGGAAAAGATGGATAGATTGTGTGAAGGAGGATATGATAGCGAAAGGAGTGAGTGATGAACTGACGAGTGACAGAGAGGAGTGGAAAAAAAAACATGTTGGGCCGACTCCACCTAGAGTGGGATAAGGGCAGGAGAGAGAGAGAGAGAGAATTATTATTTTTTAAACAATATAGGAAAAAAATATATGCATATATTTACAAAACAGAAGCCAAATTCTCTTTGAACAGAAATTGCTTAAGCTTAAGTGCATTATTATCTGCGTAAAATATCCGCTACATCAAAATTTAATTTCTTTTAATTTTTGGTTAAAATATTCTTTTTTTTGGCTTGACAGGAAAAAGGAATAATAAATATAAATGCCGTCAATTGTTTTTTCGTTTTTTTTAAATGTGTGCGTTCTAAGCCAAATAATGTGTTATGGATTGATTAGGTACCAGTAGCGAAAACTAGAATAGAGAACCGGCAAGAAACCCCTCCCTGTTTATTTTAGTTAAATATATATATATTTTTTTTCAAACTTTAATTGCTAAAACTATTACAATGATGTAAGAATCAATGAGACCAGATCAATCGTTCTTTATTTGTCTTATATTTCACTAAATTTAAAAACAAAAACTGCTCGTATACCCGATAACCACATTTTGGAAGTGGTTTCCGCTTGTGCTATAATATTTTGCGCCGTCTGGACTAGGTAATGATATCTTCAAGATTATTCTTCTGGATGCACAGCTACCATACGTAAAATTATATACCTATGCCAAAAAGTAACCTAACGCAATTATTTATCTCAACTCCATAAACAATACAATTCAACTTACAGTACGTGTATTACGCATTGTAGTTCTGTTACTTAAAATAACACAATTTTATTCATGTTATATTCAATGTATTAATTAAAACTATAATTCCTAATCAGCATATGCTCTGGTTTGAAATATCCTCATTGAAAGAAACTTTATTTTGAAATGAAGTTATACACATCTGAATTCAGCCGAATAAAATGTGTCCTGAATAAAAAAAGTCATTAAATTTATGATGACTTTACATACCTTATGTCTTTTGGGTTTCAAGTTAAATCTCTACCAAATGTGATAGAAAACATTTTTTTGTGAAAGTCAAAAAACAAACAAACTCAATTTTACATTTGTACATTAGTATGGATTACTATCAACTTATTACTGAATTTCCTCAATTTGATTATACAGTTGAACGGAAAATCGGAAAATCAATCCATAACACATTATTTGGCTTAGAACGCACACATTTAAAAATAATTATTACATTCTAATAAATATCATATAAATAAATGTACTCACCTATATGAATAAATGTAATATAAATTTAATTAACTTTGACTCAATGTGACAATGAATAAAATTATTATTATTTTGTAAGTACTCTAATAATTCCGTTTTGTTTAATTTAATATTTTATAGTTTAATTTAAGTGTACAGTAATAATTTTGGAAATCATTGACGACATATATATATAAAGAAAAAAAAAAACATGTTGAAATTGCTACGCCCTTGCAGGGCGTCACATATTGTATACCTACGGAATTGTTCAAACCTGTGGTTCAAACTGTAACAATCGTAGTACCTACCATATATTGTGACATGCAATAAAGATTATGATTATGATTATGATTATGATTATGAAAATGGCTTGTAATTCTAAAAACGAATATTATTCTATCGTCTAACTCATCCAAATCTATACTTAAGTAGGTACTAGACGTAAGAATTAATTAAAGTCAGAAATGATACACGACATTCGCTTCACGAGTCATTAAGCTGTAGATAAATAAATTCTAATGTTACTCAAAAATATATATCTCCAAAAAGTGTAATGCATCTTTTTTTTACATGTATTTACATGTCAAAGAGCTAGGTTGTTGCCTAATGCTATGGCGTAAAAGTCTATTTTGCATTCTGGAGCAAAGCTGTGTCAGTTGTGCAAACATAATTTAATGCTAGACCACGTGTGCCCCAGTTACAGGACAAGAGCAATGTAAAATTGTTAACTTTTTAATTATTTACAGGTTAATAGTTTAATTTATTACATTTAAATACCAGTTTAAGTTGATTATGAATAACTCTAGAAAAAATGAAAATAAAATTTTCATTTATAGGGTAATTTCACTCAAAATGGAAAAAGGAACTCTCATAGACACTTCGTTGTCCGTTTGTATGTCAAGGAGGTATCAAGTTGAAACTAATATTGAATACTTGAATCTAAAGTCCCTTGGAGCTCTAGAAAATCAGGCTTTTAAATTGAGGTGGGACGCTGCCTGTCTAGTATTCAATTTTAAAAACATACGTTTTAGTGTCATATGGCAGTAAGTAGCGATAAATACGTTATATAACAACATTACGGAACCATTAAGTCGCAAGTCCAACTCGCAATTGGCCTGGTTTTTTAACATTTGTTGTTAATTGGAACTTTTATGACCTCATATACATCCAAATGTATTTCCGATTGTTATGATTTCACAGCTTATACAATGTATTTAAATGCCAAAAATGTTTTTCTTTATTAGCTACTTCTCTGTAACAGGCGTACATGGACGATACGAAGGAATATATTTTTTTGTGTATATACCTCGTCGATTCATATTCCTATTTAATATTATGCTATTGTTTATGTCATTATATTTAGATGTAATATTATGTCAGAATTAGAACAAGCAGCCTAAGATAAATAGGTCCTAGAAAAAAAAACTTTTACGATTGCAATAAAATAATAAAACTTGAATATTAAAATGTTGGTAACTCTTTTTCTTTTCCATCTGCAACATTTTCGATATTATACGCATATTCGAGTCAATATAATGTGAAAAAATTATTATCTCTATAGATCGGTGTAAGTTTCTGTTAAGTCTAATTTTTCGAGCGTCTCCTTTTATACAGAGAAATATTATTTTATAGCATCTAAAATTACATCTCTATATCGTAAAAGGCAGACCAAAATCCGGTACCAAATCACGACAAAGACAACCTTTTCAATATTGTGCATAAAAATTACGCAGATTTTATGTAATGCCTCAATTCTACATTTTAAAATTATTGTTAACAATAGAA
Source organism: Luffia ferchaultella (assembly GCA_949709985.1). Taxonomy (NCBI): domain Eukaryota; kingdom Metazoa; phylum Arthropoda; class Insecta; order Lepidoptera; family Psychidae; genus Luffia; species Luffia ferchaultella. The sequence continues at coordinate 3,599,966 of OX453241.1, forward strand.
AAAGTTAGCATACATATTAATTTCCAAAAATTAGGTTCGATTACTATCAACCGTTATATTACTTAATTATTTCAAAATTTTCCATTTTATAATATTAATAATTATTAATTTATAATCACGTTCATTTTATTTTATTATTTATTAACACCTAATGATATTTTACATAAAAAAACATTGTTAATAAGCGAGCAAGTTAACATACGTTATTAATTTAAAACAATTACTTGTCAATTGTTATTGGTAATTAATTTTCAGTAATAATAATATTTTTTTATTAACTCCAGTATGACTTCCTAATATTTTCTTTTCAATGTGATCTCGCAATATGTACAAGTATTACATATTTTCATTAAAAAATACCACTTAAACCTGTTTTTGTATTGAGGTTAATAAAATTATACAATCGGAAAGGAAGCCGACCCACAAAGCGACACCAAATAAACTGGAGTCGATTGAACGACAATATTATTGCGTTGTTATTATTTAATAAGATATAAGGAGTCTTATTACATATGTATTACGTATATTTTGTTGTACCATTATTTTTTTAATCTACATTACAATATATTATAAAAACTAACCGTATGATTAATATTTGAATTCCTTAATATAGATATAGAATTCGATAAAAAATATCAGGAATGAGTAAATAAAAACTCCCGAACTCAAAAGTCATATTATTAAATTTCTTAAAACCACTGAATCGATTTTGATAAAACTTTCAGATTAGAACAGATGAAGTCGTGGTTCAACATTACAGTTCAATTTCAATATATTAGGCATATTTCAACATATTAGATCAGGAAAGAAAAACGGCTAAGTGCGAGTCGGATTCGCACATGAAGGGTTCCGTACCACCGTACAAATTAAAAAAATTAACCTTCTTGTATGGGAACCTCCGTAAAATTTTAAGTTTATTTTATTTTTATTATTCCTTATTATAGTGACCATATTAGTGCATAATTCATGAAAATTTCTGGTGTAAACAATGATCTTGTTTTCACAAAAACTTTAGATTTGTGAAAACATTTAGACATTATTTAATTCTGTATCTCTTGCATCTCTTATGTGAGATTTGATAAGAAGCAATGATCTTACAACCACCATTCACTAAAAACGTCGAAAAATACATTTATTGTACGAGGATCCCCTTTAATATTTAATTTTATTTTATTTTTATTATGTGTATAGCGGCCATAGAAATACACACTCTGTGAAAATTTCAAGTGTCTGGTTCAGCCGGTGCACCCCTGTGACAAACGGACAGACAGCGGAATCTCTGTCCGTTTAAGTAATAGGGTTTCGGTTGGTATTTTTTGGGTACGGAATCATAAAAAGTAAGTACACCATACGCGGTTTATCGTAATATCGTAAAAGTATTTATAATTTTATAACAACCAAAAATTTTAACTACGTCAACAGACGCAGCAGTTTTTTTAAGAAAGTATCACGATTGTAAACTTTCTTTGTTGTTAAACTATGAAACAAACTGGTAATCGATTCGTACTGAGACGTTCCTCCCTTCGCCACGATCACGTGCTAGAGTAACGGTTCATCGAGATTAAGAACGAAAATCGATGAAAAGCAATAGACATCTATAAGTTTAATACTTTTATTCATTACTAGCTTTCCGCTCGCGGCTCCTCCCGCGTAAACTACACTGGTTCATAAATTGAAGAGTGACATAGGTTACTTTTTATCTTGGAAAAAGGGGAACCGGTACAACTGCGTATTTACCGTGAGCGGAAAGCTAGTAAAAAATTAAATAAAAATTTACAAAAAATGAAATGTGCAGGTATCTAATAAATTAAGCGTAGGGCTGTTCGCTCACAACGCGGGCTTTTTTTCGTAACTTTTAAACGAAAAATCCGATTCGAATAATTTAAAAAGGAATTTATATTACACATTCAACCTAGATTATGAAACTATTTAGTTGGATAAGGATTAATATTATGATACGAATGTCATCATCTTTCGCCAGTATTTTGATTGACCAATTTGAATATAAAACGGTTATTGACTTAGCTACAATAGTTAGACATATAGCCTGTCTATACTATGTACTATAAACATGTAGTACATTATTTGATATACCATCAATAGTTTTCGAAACACACCAAATGATGACTTTTAAAAGCAATTTTTTGCTATTTTGGGTTACATTATTGTAAGTTTCGTGAAGATATTTAATTTTTTTTTTAAATAAAATTCAATCCATGTTACTCGTTGATAATGTAGCTTTCTATAGGTGATTTTTTTTTTTAAATAAGTTAAGGAATTTTTGAATTTATCCTTTGCAAACATATAAACAATCAAATCTTTCATCTTAATAATATTAGTTCAGATGTTAGCTTCCACCCGCGACTTCATCTGCGTGCTATACTTTCCTTACTCTTTTGATCCTAAAAATGGTTGCGTGATATTACATAACCTAATGTTGATTGTATTGTTGATCTAGTGACTAATGATTGCAGAGCGTTTCAACATTTCATCATTTATAAATTGTTATAACAATTGAATTGAAAGATAATAAATTTTAAAATGACAATTTTCAATAAAACCTAGTTTGATGCAACACTGGCGCAACGTTTTATACTATACCCGTATATAAGGTTTAAACCGGAATTCATTCCGTTTATTCCATCGTTGAAATGAGTGCAATGCTGCAATTTTGTTCCATTGCAGTTAATTGCATAAAACATCAGAGTTACCTTCACCAGTCCATTCTTATTCACTAGGAAAGATGGGAACATATTTTAGCTAAGTTAATTAATTTAAACTATAATAATACTGGGTCTTTTATTTATTTATTTAAATAACAGACAAACAGTCATAACAAAATACAATTAAATATAACAAAATAGACCTAGTCTTCTTGATGATAAGGTTGTAAATATAACACAACACAGGTAACTTATTATACTAAAATCTCAATTAGGCGAGCTCAGCTGCATCTCACCGCACCGCTCAAAATACTATAACATTTAGTTTTTAATTTAAACAAAGAGTTACAAAATATATCCACCTCAGCCAGTTTAACATTATAAAGTCTACAATCATGTCTGATAAAGCTATTGCTCGCATAACAAGTTTTGCAGTTTCTTATCGAGAAAAGATGTTTTTCCCGACAAATACGTTTGCATGTAACCGGAACTTGAAACAAAATAAATTCCATAAGTGCGGAGACATCGAACACGTCTTTGATAATCTTGTAAGGGATACTAGCATCAATGCATTCACGACGCTATGATAAACGCGGGACGTTATGTGTTTTGATAGAGGTCTCATAATCAATAAAACGATCTTTTCACAAACGATCGTCAGGATTTCATGCCTTTTCTACTGGAGTACATACTTTTCTCAATATTGAGTTAAGTATGAGCTGACCACGCTTGTCCGGTTAGTACTTATAGGAGAATACTTACAAAAACAAAGTATAACATAGGTATATAGATACTTTAGCCCCAAACGGAACGGACATGTTAATGCACACAAGTCTTTGTCAAAACTTTTTTATCCAAGTGGCTTGTTGAATACTGGTTCAGAAAGTAGATACTGGGAAGAACCGACAAGTTTGTAGTTTTTCTTTAATTAAAACTTACGTAATATAAGTGGTATTTATATTATATTTTTATTTTTGTTCTTAATAAATATATAAAGTTATTTGTTAATAATAAATGTAAATTAATTGAACCTTAGCTCTGGGTATAGTGTTTTCAGTATTAGTGGATTGATAATTTTTACCTTCGTTTATCTTCTTCAAGATTCTGAATCGCAAAGTATTTTACCCGTAGTTTTACGGAAGTCTTCAAAATTATTAACATTATTACAGAATTCTTATATTTTTCAAAGTAATTGGTTCAATGTAAATAGTTTTTGTATGGGATTTCGTGCTCGTTTATTCGGTTACGTGATCGATGGATAATGGGATGTCGGTGAACGAAAAAAAATTGTTACGTAACGCCTGAGAAATATTAGATTAAAAAAGCATTTTCACGTCCATTGTTATATCTAACAAGTTTGATGCAGATATTTCTAGATACGTGCGCCGGCAACGGAGCGATGTAGATAGAACAACTTACAATTTAAATGTTCATTGTTTTATTATATTGCATTTGAAACGAACTTGCGTGAGAAACGGTTCGGTCGCGTGTGAATTTCTCAGTGTGTCAAATTACGTTGAGTGGAGTAATAAATTTAGTCCAGTCGATGAAGTTATATTTAATGTAAAATCTGATTTAAATAATATAAACTCGGAAAGGATATTTATTTGCCATTTTAAAATTAATTGCCAGCATTCGAAAACGTAACGAATTAGCGTGACGTGATGGATTGCTCACGCTCGTCGTGCATTTGTGACTCTGTACTTTGACCATGGTTAATTGTTAAAAAACGGTTTTAATATTTTTTCTAGTTATTTAAAATAAATATGTAGCACTTGTTAGTAAAAGTGCTTTAAATTATTGAACTACCTATGTACTGTTGTCAAAACACTTGTGAAAAAAATCGAAAACCGATAAATCCTAGAAAGCTTCAAACAGCTAAGCTTTTCTACAAAAGGGTATGGTTACGTGTGCTTTTAATTTTAGGCATTTTCATGAAAGATCGTGTACGCTTTCTACTCTTTATCATCATAATTTGAATTTATTTAGAAGTAGGTATATTTACGCTAATTGGGAATAAGAATAGAAAATTTCAGGAATATAGTGAATACAATTTTGACCGAACATATAGAGTATTATAAAAATATTGGACAAATTGTTACCCAAGAAGCATCGTATATGTTGAGGTGTAGGATCGTATTATTACTTTTTAAAATACGTTTCAGTTTCGACAAAAACATTTATTTGCCACAACAAGTTGATTTTGTCACAAGCTATGGCTCTCAAAAAAGACCGGGGTTTTCCTGGCGAATCGGATAATAAAGACCGCGGACGGTGAAGGCTGCGCGGCTAAGATATTTTTAGTTTACAGACTTTGATTATAATTGTATTTGAAAATATTTATTGACACCGTTGAAATATATCCAGTTGAGTTGATAATAATTTGGTGTCTCGGCCAGCGTTGTCAATGGGCTTGGAGCAAAATTTTTAGCACATAGTTTTTATTTAATTTTTCGTAAATATAGACGAATCTATACCCTTCTCTTAAAATAAAATGAATGTAGTCTATAATTCATCATGTATTTTTTTTCCAAAAATTCATTAATGAAATATCCCTGTGACGTCAACTGGACACATATTTACTATTTACATCGTCTTAGACTAAATAAAGTCATAATATTTATATTGATTCATAAGCTTTGCAATTTTATTTGACATAGTGACCTTATCGCAATATTTTTTAATAAATTTTAGGTTTGGTTTTTATTGTGGAAATTAGAGCAATAAATTCAACTGCCCAGATGACGTCACAGGGACAATTTCAACATCGGATGAATTTCCATCACAGACCAGTCAACCTTAGACCACGCTTTAATAAACGTCAGTACGAAAACGAAATCGCCAAAAAGTGGCGGGGTGCGGGGAGAGGTCGACTAGTTTTCATTGGCTCGTTCAAAATTGACAATTTAATGGCTTCCGACGTGCTTCCAACTGACGGCTCACTAGTGACGTAGTTATGTAGTGTCACTACATAGCCTTGGCGAATGCTACTTCCTGTCAAAGCGTGGTCTATAAGGTTGACTTGTCTGTGATTTCCATAAATATCTGGCCTATTCGTAAATAGAAAAAAAAATATTTTGAACGGTTATTGTAGAACCTTATTTCTTTAATTTTAAAGACCATCAGCTCATCTTTAAAATTTTGATCCATGCCCATTGTAAATGTGACGTTAAGTTACATTACTGAATTCCTGAATTTACCAACAGCTTCTTTTTTAGTATTTCATAAAAGATTAGTAATCTAAATTATTTTAATTTGACAGGATGACGAAGAGGAAGATAGCGAAGTGTACGCTAGCCCTGAAGCGCCACAACCTCTACCAAGGCATAGTGTGCATGCGCCTTACGCTACGACCCCTAAACCTTGGAAACGCACAGGTAAATAAAATCTAAGAGGTAATAAAGACTAATCATGGCATAATGGAAGTCTACTGTAGAAATAAAAGCTGTGAATCCTCGGACAATTTGTGTAATGGTCATTCTTTAAGTTAACTTTGTCTGCGAAGAGCATTAATATGTTATCAAAATTAAAATTTAGACTAAGGACTATAAATATTATTTCCTATTTTGTTGTAAAAATATATTTAAATATTTTGTTAAAAATAACCCGACTGCAATACCACATAACTGAAAAGAAAAAAGTTATTAACTGAAAATAGAAAAACAATCTATGATATATAGAATTTGGTTTGAACAACGTAGAATGCACCATGCAATGTTTTTTGTGCGATACCTACTTAAGCAGATATTAAAATATAGTATCATATAAGTATGACTTGAATGGTATATGGTGTTGCAGACGGGGACAAAGAAACCAATAACCAAAATATATTTGGTGGTGGTTTATATACGAAAATTAACATTTTTACAACAAATATGTTAAAACCAAATTTTAAAGTACATAGATTCTTTTTCTATTTTCAGTTAAAAACTTTTTCTTTTCAGTTAATTGGTTTTGTATTCGGGTTATTTTCTTTTTAATTTTGAGTTTTTTTTGTAACAATATTGTAAAAAGCTAATAATGTTATTAATTAACAGACAGAAAAATTAAATATATATTTCATTATTATTATTGAAAAACAAAATATATTTAGTTATAAACATTTTCTGCCCCCTGAGAACATCAACAATACTCTATGTGTGTTTCGACTGGTTGCTTGAGTTAAATACCGTATACATTTCAATGTTAGATAATAATTTAACATCTGCACAAATATTCGTCATACTTATCTATAGACGTAACTATACGTATTGGTTGTACAGAACAGCCGCCTCGGGCGCCACCTCGTGCTCACATCACGCACCACGAATACCACCAATTCTGCGATGAGGCGCTGGAATGTAGGCCTCGTTGTTTGAGCATGTCATCAGCTTTTTGTGCATTTTGTATTTGGCAGTCTTCTGCTTTTTTTTCCATTCGTACATTTGACTAAATAATGGTTTATTATTAAGTTTTATCTTAAGAGGGAGTACTACTTGGACCTCCAATAGAAACGACCTTTTACGATCTTGCTTAGAATTGGATGCCTTAAACAATATAAATTAAGAAACGTTCAAATAGGCTGATAATACTTCGAAAATGTTAATTACGAAACAATTTGAAAAGCGGAATGATAGCCAAAAAATATTATTGCATTACCTGTGGTGGATAAAGCTCCCGACCCTCATCCCGAGAAGAGGCCTAAGCCCTGTGATTGGGCATAATGGGCTGATATAGTGTAACAGAGATGATGTTAAACAATAATATATTACTCATTGTAATTTCCGTATCCTTTATAACACATTTTCAAACTAATTTTTTAATAGAGACCCAAAAACATGGTACTCCATCTTGATAACTTAAAAGCATTTTTAATACATGTATTATTCTGGCCATTTCATTGTTTATTCTTTTGCAGCTAATAAATTATGTTTTAGTTTAGTTAAGTGTTAGTCTCTATTTTGACGTAATTATCGCAAGTAGTTTTCTAAGTTTTCTTATTTCTTTTACTTATTCAAAATTCATATTTTGAGTTAAATCACATTTATTATTTATGAAAAATATTTATCACACGAAAGTGTTGGCTTTGATCTCGAATTCTTTGCCGCTAACGCATTTCAATATGTTAATTTATTATTGTTTGTGATAAGATCACGCTTGTTAATAACATTTTATTTTGACAGCTTTGTATATTTTTCATATAAGCACAACTTTTATTGGATTGTTTTCATAAAGTATGCTTGTTCGTAGCATATGACTTGGCGACGCAGTGTCCATCTCGTCGGGCCTCTGTTCGAAGACACACAGTAACACATCCCACCTGTCCACCAGCAGACGGAGCTCAGTCACTGCCTCATTCCAGGTTCGATTCTCCATATATACATGCATAAATAAGCTAACGCCGGTTTCCCTGAAAGGCAGGTAGAGACTACAGATCTCTACTTAGAACGGTCCTTAATATTAATTTGTTTCAAATTTAATTTATTTTTGATTCATTCAGAGGCATAAATATATTTTTTCTGCCTATGTCACTTGTGGTGTGACCGCTAAATTGATATCCACAACGGGATCTAGATACGGGTGTATATAGTAGAATATAATATTAAATAAGGATAAGGGGCAGTACGTACCTGGGAACTTCATGAGTTAAGTTGGGTTGAACTTGGTGCTGGCCAACGTCTTGCAGACCAGTTATGATCGTAAGATCGTATATAAAGCTTACATTGAATTAAGATATGTCTAAAAAATTGAAATTAATTCATATCTAATATACATCGTTATTTCAAGAATACTGGTGCTTTTTGGAGCTTTACATGTTCCCTTTGTCGTGGACATTTCACTTTATGTTCTAATAACACAATCATATATTCGATCAAGTTATAGTTCGCTTCAAACTTTATGGCGGATCGAAATACAACACTATAAGTGTACTTGCGCAAGTAAAGTCATATACCCCTCGCTCCACTGCGTCCCGCTACATCTAAAACTGGTTACTGCGACGCGACCTGTGCCTATGTTCGGATCCGCCATAAAGTTTAATTGTAATTGTACAGTGTTCCGAAATCGAATGTTATAACCTAGTTTTATGAACTTTCAAGGCCTGGTTCACGCGCATCTTGTACTGGAGGCGCTTCCGTGGCGAGCAGCGAGGCTGACGCTCTGGGTGAGCTGTCGTGGTCCCGCTCATCATTACAAGATGAACTCATCAAGTCGGTTAGTGGACATCAACTTCACGAGCATGTGAGTAACAGCTAGCTATGCTAATAAAATGTTAACAGGGTTCGTTCTTAATTTAAATCCCTGTTAACATTAACGCTGTATAAAATGTTAACAGGGATTTAAATTAAGAACGAACTCGAAAGCGCTATTTGTATTACAATTTCAGAAAATTTAGTCATTAGACAATATGGTTTTTCTTAATTGTAATTTTTCTAATATTAATTATTTACTCTATTGAGGTTGCGATACGTATATATGTTGTTGGAAATGGTAAGCATATGCACAGGCAAAAATTATTAAATGTTTGAAATAAGTTATTTTTTTTTATGTGAGTAGTTTTAAATTTTTGACTGAACAAATAACTTACTACCTTTTAGGTCATAGTTTATAATGATTAGTGCTGTTTGTGTATTATAGCGCTTATCAATAGATTTACCTATTCGCATTTAATTTTATTACGCAGTTCAAAACCATACGAAGGCAGGCTAAAAGTAATCTCTTTTGACCATACGCAATGCGAAAATAATACTGGCCGTTATGTAGATATATACCCGGTGTGTTCTTTAAAAAAAAAAGAAACTACATTCATTTGATGATCATGGTTGGATGTCTCATTAACGTCAATTTGTTTTGAATATGTTGCAAGAAAATCGAAATATGTTTCGAATTAAGCATCGAGCAGTCGTTAAACTAATTATAGAGGCAAATACGCAATCGCAAATCAGAGAAGGTACGTCAAATGTGTTCGATGACTTTTGCTTGCCCTACTGATTTCATAATAAAGTTTTAGTCGAAGCAGTTTGAGATGTTGCGAGGCGCTTTTAAATGTGAGTAAAGGTAAAGAGGTAGAAACACTTTCTAAATGACTTGCAATGAGACCTGGATCTGGCAATGGGATCCTGAAAGTAAACCATTCCTGTAGCAATTTAAGGATGAGAAACCTCCTTGGAAATTCAAAATTCGTCCACTGACATAGAAAATGATGGCAATTGGCGATATATTTTCCTATGTTGAAGGGATTTTACTAATGGATTATTTGCCAAAGAAACTGCGATAAATGGCGTATATTATGCTAACATGTCGGATTACCACCGGATTACCTAATAGAGTTAATTAAAAAAAAGGAGACACAACACAGCGAGCCATGAGCCAAACGGCTTTGTAAAAAAGTATTAGACTTTTGAAGAAAGATTTAAAGGGATAAAGATTTAAAGGGATGACAATTTTTAACAGATGATGAAATGATGCCCGCAATAAACGAGCTTTTTGACAACAAAGGATTTTTTTTAAAAAGGCCTTAATGTCTATGACAAAAATAAGTTAGGGGTCGGCTTTCCAACATAGCCTGGTTCATGTCATCCATCTTGTATAGTAATTGTATAGTTTAGGTAATTAGAAACACACTGTAAAAATATGGATTCACGGAAACACTTTTATTCCAGTTTAAAAAATAGAAATTTCTTTGTATTTACTATGTAAAATTACCTTAATATAATGGTTTTAGAAGCCATTTTTGCATTCAAGTTTAATGTTGCTTGACAGGTGATTGATATTTAAGTAGATTGAATAGTTTATCGTTTTTATTTTCACAAATCTAGAATTCAATCAATCAATTGATTGAGATTGAGAATCTCAAACTACATATTTGTCTTGTTTCTCCTAGATATTGGTGTTCTATTTCCTACTAGTTAAAATAAATTGTAAGTTGTTTTGTAAAAAATTTCATTGCTACCTATTTTTTATCAAACGAAAAAAATAACAAGAAAAAGTAGCTTAAGTAAAATACTTACAGTAGCTGAACACTTGACACTGGGAATATTTCTATAAACCGAAAGCACCTTAATTGAGTAATAATAATGATGAAAAGGAATTATTGAGACAATTGAGAGAGTTATATTCATATAATACATTTCTTGGAGAAAAAATAGTTATTTTTATTAAAGAACAACTTGGAAAAAAAACATTAATGTAACTCTTAAAACCCGAATAAAATAAAATGAAATAAAAATCGAATATACGGACACTTCGACTACTATTTAAAGCCATTAGGAACATAAAAAACGCGCGAGGCGAGCGAGCGAAGCGAGCGTGCCGCGCCAGCGGCCGCCGAGCGCCATGCAAATCGAATTTTCACCCATTACTAAGGTTACCTATTTAAATATTTAATAATTTGGTTTACTTTTGTTATTTGTTGGTGTATTTTTAGGTTCCTTTTGGTATTTTTTTTTTTTTTGTAATATAGATATGGTTGATAACTTGATTTTTACTTCGTTTGTCAAGGTAGTGTCGGTATGATTCGTTCAATCAAATCAATCAGTCTCAATCAATCTCAATCAATTTTTTCATGAGTGTGGAAATGATTTAGGTCCATTTTGGTGGTAAAGTGGATTTATCTGGATATATCGTGCGTGACTATTACAGTGAAATTACGTCTTAGATTATTTTTAAAAACCATAAGTTAGTTGGGAATTTAGTTTATAATGTTAATTTTGTGTTTAGTAATTTACCTACTACGTAATTTTAAGTGTTTTAAGTTAAAGAATAGCGGAAAACCTGTGTTGTAAATACGTATTTTAAATTTTTATTTTTTTTATTTTTTTGCATTTCCTGTCAAAAAAAACTAATGTTTGGAGTTTCTTCTTCCTTCCGCCTTCCCCCTAAATGCATATTTCCCCATTTTTCAACGGGCTATGTCGTAAAGCGCTACCTAAGTTAGTTCATTGTCATATTGAAAACTAAAAAAAAGTGTCATGTTCGCATTGAGCATGTTCGTCTTTTCCTTCATAGTTAGGTAGATAGATTACTTATCAGCCTCCCTCGTATGTTTCTTTATATATTTTTTATTTCTTTAGTATAGGTCGTATTATGCCCATAAAAATATGTTGCTTAATTAAGCCAAATGCTTGCTCTAAGCTTGTTTGTTTGGTGTTATATCTTTTGATTTAAAAATATTAGTTTACAGTTCGTACAGTGAAGGGATCACTGCAATAACGATGAATGTCCGATATAATTTTAATTTTAAGAAAGCTGTCATTCTTCTCACACTTGATATATGGAATTAGTAATTTTGTTTACAAACTTAGCAATATATCTACCTTACAGTCCCGAGACAGATACGTTTTTAATATTAGGTACTACACGGATAAAGAACGCTCAAAAAAGAACATGCCGGGACATGTTGGGAAACAAGTGCGCTTTCGTTTCGTTTATGGGAATCAAGTGTGGTTAGCACATCAGTTTTTTTTTTCGATATATAAAGTCTAATTGACGAGAGAAAATATAAGTTTTCTTCTACCATATAAAATTAGAACGCGATTTTCTCGAAACAAAGAATTAAGGAAATTTGTTAATACTTATTGCAGTGGACCCTTTATAAATTAAAGTTTTTTTTTTGCGATAGTGTGAGCGGGCAACATTTTATCGTTGTTAGACTAATATGAGATTTAAATCTATACCTACTTCAACTTTTGCAGAAAATAGTATTTAATTTATTAATTTTTATAATTTATTACCTAACTTGACAGAAACAGTTAAAATTAAATTTAAAATTGTCCATTATTCTCCTCCTTTTTTGATTTATGCGAAACACGAATAATTCTCAATTTATTATTCTAGTAATAATTTTTCATGAATATTAATTATGTTGTTTAACAGAAGCAGTGGCAAGAAGCGATAATGTCTGACGACAGATTGTCGCTGACGTTAGAAGAGATAGTACATATCCGCTCAGTGCTCACCAAGGCCGAATTGGAAGCGTTGCCTGTTGAAGGTCGAGTCAAAGAGGATGTGGAGAAGAGAAGGGTTAGTCGATTAATCAGTAAATTTATTTGTTTGAGGGCCGTTTTAGGTTGCAGTAGTTCACGTAGCACGATACCTGAAGAGTCGAAACTATTACGGAATCTCTAGTGGACTGTCCGACATCTATTTGATCCATTTTTACGGTCTACATTAATATAATTGTCAGACTCTATGTCATCGTATTTAGGGTTACGACGCTGTCTCTATGCTGTCTGTATGTCCGTCCATCGGTAGGTTAAAGGCCCCTCGCTCGTAAACGAAATAAGTGACAAACTTCTAATTGGGGCACATTATGTAAAATGGTGACTCGAAACCAAATGCACTAGTAGAATCAGAAATAAAATAAAATAATTTTTCTGGGGGATCCCATACATGAAAAAGAAACCGAAAATATTTTTTCTTACTCCGGCTTGAGACTCGGCATTTTGGACCTCATTGAGTATAATAGCAAAAGTTGGTAGTTTTAGACTATTTTTAGTCTATCTCAAAAATTAAACTAGTTACTGGAATCCAGTTTGTGCTGTGACCAAAATAAACACTTCTTCTTTCATGGGTTGTTACGATGCTTAGCTCGTTTTGGTAAATATCTACCAATACATAACACAATATATTGTGTGGTGGTACGGACTCGCACTTGACCGGCTTTTTTAACCATTTGAGTTGAACGAATACTTCTTCTTCTTCTTAGTTATTGAGTTGAACGAATACGTCGTTACGTTAGTTTTTGACGTTTGCATACGTCTTTTCTTGCTAAACTTGCATAAATTATAGGTGTAGTTAAAATGGAGTACTACATGTTTGAGATAATCATCTATAGATTGAAACCACAGATTAAAACTAAATGTTTATTGCTTTGGTATCGACTTGTTTGAAAAAAAATATATTCTTTCGTTTATAGATTGTATGATGGATTGATTATTTTTTGAAATAAGTGGTTTGTGTGGGTTTATGGATTAATAATTATGTTTCCAAATATTGTTTCCAGGTATGCTTCTTGTGTTTAAAAACAAGATTTGGCATATTCGGCCCTTGGGGACAGAAATGTAAACTATGCAAGAAGACCGTCTGTCAAAAATGTTGTTCGAAGGTAAATTTTGTTATTAATCATATTATAACTATCTACTTAGATAAAACAGACTATAATTCTTAAAATATTCGTGAGAAGTAATTATGTCAAACCGATTATATACGCTACGGTCTGATGGCCCCACTGATCATCTCCACTAGTGGGGTCACGAGGACTTTCAAGTACTAATGTCTCCACTGTAGTAAGCCAGTGGAGCCATGCGGATTTGCTAATACTTATGACTCCACTCATATTGTATAAACACTGATCGCTATTTAATACACTACAAGCACAATGTAAATTTGGCCCAGTCCTGCCGTGAGAGTCTATGTTTCGGCACCGTATGTCATTATAGGCAGGACGCATTGGTTGAAGACCTTGGTCTTCAGACATTGTGGTAGTGTGATATGTAAATAATCTGAAAATTTTATGAGAATGACAGGGAAAGAAAAACCTAGTAGCTTACTGATCTAGCTTTTCGGAAAGAACGACCCTCATATAGAAAATAAGAAACAAAGACTTGCTACTTTTCTCCGATAATAGAGATCTAGGCTCCATACAGGAGCCGCAATAATGCTTGTAATACAGGTAACTTTTGTAAAATAGTACCTCTCCACCTTTTCTATTTACTAATTCTAATTGTTCTTCAGAAATTGGCTCCATTTTTCGAAAGCAAAGAGACACAATCCGAGCAAATGCAAACTGATTTTCCCATTGCCAATTATTTTTACAACAAATATTGACAGCAAATTGACGTTGCTCTTATAGTATATTAAATAGCAATCAGTGCTTATACAATATGAGTCGAGTCATAAGTATTAGCAAATCCGCATGGCTCCACTGGCTTACTACAGTGGAGACAACAGTACTTGAAAGTCCTCGTGACCCCACTGGTGGAGATGATCAGTGGGGCTATCAGACCGTAGCGATTATATAGCCATTAGTGACCTTGGTAGAAATCATCCTGACTGTACTTACTACTTTGATGGACCCTCGCAATACAATGTCTTTACATACTTGTGTGTGTGACTCAACATACCACATACTCTCGCTGCGCCATACTAACCATGTGCTGACTATCAGTGTGTCCGTGAGTTGGTACGGAAAAGTTAGGTGATATTTTTATCTACGTTTTTGGCGCTGACTCTTTATCCGGGCATTATATAATCGAAGACTTACCTCCTACTTAAATGTATAAAAATACAGTGTCTGAACGTTTTTTCTTCAGATACGTTTCATACACAGATTACGCAGGCAATAACAGATGATTGAGCTTTTTAAGCCCCTGTCTCGCTCGGAAGAATTTAAAAAATTGTAAGACAAGGATTACGTACAAACTTTAACAGTAATTAATTATGAATAGAGTTGATAAGCGATGTTAGCCTACAAAATGTATTTATGTATATATTATAAAGAATATTTAAGTATGTATATCAGTTGCCAAATACCCATTATACAAGCTTTGCTTAGTTTCGGACTAGATGGCGCTGTGTGAGATGTCCCAGGTATTATTATTAAAATATGGATCCTTAAATACAGTTCTTCAACTAGGTGGGGTTCTGGTGTCTACATTTTTGTAGCTGTTGTGTAAAATGAATATAGTGACATGCGTACGTTTTAATTTTAACAGATGCGCATACCGACGGAGCACTTCGCGCATGTACCAGTGGCGTTATTGAGCCCGTCGCTGTTGCCATCGCCAGAGGACTCTCCTCCAGCCTTCCCCAGGAGTTTGGTGTCAAGGCTCGTGGGGCCAGAGCATTCGGTAAGCAGACTATTTTGTAGCGTGTCGCGGCACTACTGATCGTATCTGTTACCGAAGCTGTATCCTCCCCTGTCACCCTACATCTGACCATACCTGTTGTCGTGTCTATCGCTGATTCGCTGTATCAGCTGTTACTGTCACTATGAAGTCCCTACTGCGACATTAAGGTTCTATCATATCCTGGATACAAAATCCTAACCATCTCAAACACGACACGGTTATGTCGTTTAGTTGAGAAGTTCCTATGGCCACCTTATGTCTCCATCACCAGACCAGCTCCATGGTAACATATTACATTTTTACCGAAGTTACATGGGTGTGTCAAATTTTAGCATAATCGGAAGCCAGAAACATCTTGCAAAATTTATTATTAACTAGCGATCCGCCCCAGTTTCGCATGGATAACAGAACATATATGCCATAGTGTTTTTTCTGTCACAGTGTCATAATCAGCTTGTTGCGTCGAACATATGAATTAGATTTAAATGTAACGTATGTTTATCCTACTTAGAGTATTTTTATTGTATTTTATTTCCAATTCTGTAAATATTTGAAAACATAAATATATACATAAAAAAAACTAAAATATTATTTAATAAAAGTAAAACGTTGATAATTTTTGCCTTAAACATCACATGTGTTGCGTCGGTATGGGGCCGCCCGGCCACTTATCGTGTGATAGCTTTTATTTCGCAATTACTCCTAAGATATTAATTTAAATTGTATCGTGGAAAGGGCTATTATAATGTGCATGAAAGTCTGAAGGTAAATAACGTATTTAATTTGATAAGGATTAATACTGTATCCGTATAAATTGCTTTCAATCACCTCATCATATTACACCATTTTTAAACATAAAATAAATGTAGTAAGCTATCCATAAAAGATTGACATATGACATCGCGGACTTTTCTTTAGTCTTATAAAAGACACAATTCCTCCATACATTATTTTGTTATATCTCAAAGAGCTTAGGCAGCGTTTTCGATGAAAGCTCCCAGTTATCTTGATTTTTTCCGACTTCTTCGACTATAATCGTCATATTTCAACTAATTTGCACAAAAAATTGATAAATTATACACGTAAACGTTCCTTTTGAATCACTCTGTCCATTGGTGTCAACCACATGCCAATCCGTTTGGTAGTTTTTGAGGTTATCGCGTTCAAATCAGACAGACAGACGCGGCAGAGGAGTTTATTTTATAATATGTTGTGATGTGCCGGAAAGACTGACAGACATACTAAAATACATACGAACGAAACATGTTAAATAACTTGGAAAAATTAGCTAAAAGCAAGAAATTAATAGGGAAGCTAACTTTTGGCTACCTAAGTTTTAATTTCTTGCGATAACACGGATAATATGACGGGAATTGGAAAAGTCTTACTAATATCATTGATATATATAATATAGACAAATTAGACAACTCAGAGGAACTCGACGCTTAGCTTGACGAGGAGAACCGACCCCGAATGATGATAATGCAGAAAAGAACAAGAAGACGTTAAGTCGAATAATAAGATTGACTGGTTGGCCGAGTGGTTAAAGACGCTTACTCGGAGTCAAGGGTCGCGAGTTCGATTCCCGCCCGGGATAAATATTTGTGTGCATGAACACGTCTATTTGTTCTGTGTGGGTATAAAAGTATCTACATATGCAAATATTATAAAGAATATTTAAGTATGTGTATTAGTTGTATAGTGCCCCATAGTACAAGCATAATACTTGCTTACTTTGAGACTAGATGGCGCTGTGTGGATTGTCCCAGGTATTATTATTATTATAAATAGTGTTTTATTTTTAAATTCCTCAGAGTATGGTTGACAACACAGTGGGCTCAGCGCCAAACAGTCCTTCAAATACGAGGCGCAGTCACGCACATTCCGCTCCAGGCTCGCGCGGAAATTCCGCCTTAGGTTTCATTAGCGAATTATCAGTCCCACCAAACAATATGTCGCGTAGCGTCGAAGGGCCGGAGAGCATGCCTGTGGGCGAAACATCGTTAACTACTGCGGATCGAAGGTAATTTTCTTACTTAATTACTTGATAAGTGATTTTAATTAAAAATGTAATTCGTATCTATTTAAATTATAAATAATACAATAAATAATACTTGCCACGCCAAGAACTTATTTGTTTTTTATAGAATGGGCATACTATACGCACGCATGTTAACCAATAAATCAGCGTTGATCGACCAGCCGATCCACCTACTGCTAACAATAGAGCATATTACAACCGTTATTAAAAAATACAATAGAAATATTCATTTTATTCAGTGAAAATGAATTTAATTTCCCAATTGAAAATAAATATCTAGTGATGTCTACTTTTCTCGTAAAATGTATTCTTACATGGATAATTTTAGTTCAATCCAGTAACATACAGGGTAAAATGTGTTATTTTTTCTTTCACTGAGTCACTGAAATTGACAACAGTGCATGTTCATTACAGCAGAGGTAGCATTGGGTCGTTCCGGTCAATTACCCAAACACTACTTTCTTGGTGTATGACTCTATACTCATACATTGTCGGTTTGTAAGCGAAACAGCTAACCGTATGCGGACACACGGCCAGCCTTCTCTCACACCATCACTTGTGTTCAGATATTTTCGCTTTTCCTCCGCGTGAAACGCCGCAGACGATAGCGTGGAACCATTTTTGAATGAATAAATATAAGATAATATTTATCCTGTCAAATGAATATCAAATTTCTTCTTATTCTTCTTCAGCCCATTTTTGCCCCACTGCAAGGGCTTAGGCCTCCCCCGGAGCGAGGGGGCTTGGAGCTTAAAACCACCATGCTGCTCCACTACGGGTTGGGGATTGCAACGACCGCCATCTATTCACTGCGTCCGGGACCGACTGCTTTACGTGCTCTCCGAATCACGGTGTCAGTGATAGTTATGTACTTAAGTTAGAAAAACTCATTGGTACACGCCCGGATTCGAACCATGGCCGTATGGCCTTATAAATTTAAGACAGGTTCGTTGCGTTTTGGGCTATCACGACGACAATATCATCATTCAAATAATATCAAATTTCAATAAAATTTATTAGAAATAGCTTAATTTTCCAGCAGTGACTATGTCTATAGGTAACGATCGCCACTGCAATTTCTAAATAATAATACCATGACTGAATGGTCAAAATATTTGCCCATTTTCGAAGATCGTTTGAACTGACATAATACTTTTGCAACAGGATGCGATACGGCCGCAGCATGACGGGAACAGCAGCTGCAGCAGAGAGGCTTCGAGGCGTCCAAATGGCCGTCTGCCACGACTGCAAGGCCATGGTTTTGCAGATCATCAAATCATCGCGTACAAGCCGGTCAGCGTCACGCGATCGTGCTATCAGACATCTTACTCTAGACCTAGCTCCCGTGTATACGGCGGATTGCTAAATGAGACGATGAATGCAATATGACAAGCGATTTCTATTGAGGGCTGTATGGCAGGTTGCTCTGATGCCGATAAATGTGATTTAATTAAAAGTTCAATGTCTAAACTATAAAAATTACCTAAACACACAATAATATTAACGTTTCAATTTAATTACAAAAACTTTAGGCCAGACATTTTGACTCACCGATTGGCCGAGTGGTTAGAGACTCTAACCGCGAAGCCAAGGGTCGCGGGTTCGATTCCCGCCCGAGACAAATTTTTGTATGCATGAATATATCTATTTGTTCCATGTCTGGGTCTATATATGTAAGTATTATAAAAAGTATTTAAGTATGTATATCAGTTGTCTGGAAACCATGATACAAGCTTTGTTTAGTTTGGGACTAGACGGCGCTGGGTGGGATGTCCCGGGTATTATTATTATATTTATTATTATGAATCTACGGCAAGACGAGTTGAATTGAGGTTTTGATTGTGGGTTTTGAGTACAATATGTATTTATGCGACTGCTAGGAATACAGATGTTAAAAAATTTTCATTTATTTAAAATGGATTTAACACGTGAAAAAAACTTTGTTTCCACACATCCTCGTCTGAAATGGTTTTTGTTAAGGAAGAGAAACCGCTCGAAACGTTTAAACAAAGAGCACAGGTTTTAAATTAGACAGTACATTGCTGTTGCACAGTAGACAACCTTGTCTCAAAAATATACAAAAGGTCAAAAATGTACAAATATACAAAAAACTTACTCAGAAAATTTTGATAGTTTTCAATAAATTAATGGTGTAGCATTAATATTAATGCTACAACCTTAGATATCATATCAAACAGGATGTAGCGTATCATACTACGAAATGATCGAAAACATGAGCAAAATGCTTATACAGATTAAATGATTATACAGATCATAATCCAATACCATTGTCTTATAGAATCTATTTTGTTAAATTACACAGAAAAGTAATTTTTCACTATTGCTCTTTCTTTATTCAGAATCTTAATTTATTTCCAGTATGAATTTTCACAAAAAATTCAACTTCACAGCGAATATTTCAATACGTTGGCATATATTTGGTCTACGGCGTATTTTTTTTGCTCATATTTTTGTCGTCACAAGAGTTAAACTTTCTAACTTAAAATTATTTTATCTACAGGATTTCACATTAAGCATAGCGATACATGTGATATAAAATTTGAAAACTTCATACACGTGTACTTTACCTGAGACGTGTACATTATCGAAACGACACATAATATTCGACATATACACTACTCATATATAGCTCTGCGAATGACTCTGTGAACTGTAAGGAATTCGCACACTTCGGGGTACACGCATTGAATTTAATGTCACATCAATTTCGATGTAAGCAATGAACCCGATATAGGAAACGCTTGTCATCATACGTGGTCTATTCCATGTCACCAGTACCACATAACGTAGATCTGATAACTGACAACCGCTGAAACACGAGGACGCGAGTCGAGCCTCGGCCATACAGTGAGCTTATAATGGTTGTGTACCAATCTCTATAGTACAATAGCTGCAGTAGTGTGCAGAAGTCAAAATTTGCATCGATATTATAAATCGGTATCTATTTTAAACAGTTGTACGTTGTGTCAACTTGAGATCAAGTAGGCAGATATGAAAATAAATCGGTACATTATTCGCTAAAACCACGGAATATTTACTTAGGTTGGAAGTGTTTTAACGTTTTATTTGTAGCGAAATCGCCACTCTGCCACAATAGGTATAAAAACACGCAGATAATGTAAAGACTATTGTCTCTATCCGCGGAACGCAGGCCACGCCTTCTTCACATTTGGAACCTCATTAAGATATCCCGTAATTAAAACTATCTCGAAAATTTGCCATCAAAGGTATACCGCATAACAATGGCTTTATCTTTGTATGCTGCGCGGTGCGGAAGGGGTGGTTTCGCGCTGTTTATTAGAGTTTATGCGGTATGTTTAGTTAACATTTCGTTCGATTGAAGGAATGAATCTAAATAAAATGACTTTTATCGTTGGCACTTGTTAAAGTTAAAAATATAAATTAATATCATTGGCAATTATTTATATATAATTTATATAATTTACTAGCAATAGCATTATCTCTGACGTGGCAAAGACGTGATGAATGTTCGTTCACAAGAAATATAAATAAATCTATCGAAATGCTCACATGCATTTTCATTAATTGATGCAAATTTTGACTAGTACAACTGTAACTATGATTTTATGATGTGTTCACAGATTTTTATTTTTCAACCCAGATCCCTTGACAATATTGAATTGGCTTTGACAAAATTGTATTCATCTACACACATTTTATTTAGCGCACAAAAATTATAAATTTAATAAATTAAAATCTTATTTACAACAATATAGAGTTTGTATTCATCTTTGAAATTAATGTAATTATTACCTATATTCAATAGAAGAAAATTTATCATTACTATTATAGTGACGAAAACCTATTTTGAAAATTTAACTAAAATTTATGTAACATAATTAATCTGTGTTCAAAATGATAAACTAATATCACGTTATGGATGTTATAGTTAAAATATTTCTATGCTAATGTTACTTGAATGGAAAATAATTAATATTTTTAAAAATGCATTAATAATTAAGTCATTCAATATAAAGCATTGTTGTTGTAACATTCCTGGATGTATGTTGATAGTTTATGCAATTAGATTTCACTGAAAGTGTGCCATATGTCGAAATAACTTCAAAAACGTATAGACAGAATAAAACTCGCTTGCTTCGCCTATTCTATGTATTGATACGTGTTTTATCTGAAACCTGTACCACCAAATAATTATGTTCATTATTTTATTTAGTAACTTAAATGATGGTACATTAGAACATTTCGCTTGTGGAATAATAATAAGACAATTTTTTTCTGCAGTTTCTCATCGCTTTATATTAAACATGTTTTTTAATAACAAAAATTTCTTCAATTCACGTAATGTTTTTCTTCCTTTTTTTAAATTCCTGGTTATGTATTTATCTATCAATTTATAAAATCGCATTAATTTATATGAGTAAAGAATGAATAACTTAATATTACATTTACATGTACCTACTATTGTAAATATAATTGTAGTCTGATCTTACACTTTGTTACACAATCTTAGAGATTAAGTTTTTTTTAATAATTTCCTTGCCTTTATGCTCTTATGTGTACAATTGCATTTGTTAAGGGCACTTGTGCGGTTTAAGTCTGTATAGCTTCAATTGTTTTTCTTGTTCATTGTATCATTTCAACTATAGTAATAAAGGATTAGGTGTTTACAAGAAAATAAATAAGAACCTATTTCATTTCTATTTGTGAACAAATATGTTTGATAAGACTGTACTATCTTTTTTAAGGCACTATAAATGGTAACAATTGAAAAGTAATATTTATTATGGCATCCAAGTATCGAGTCCTCTTGTACATGTGTGTAAATTGTAGTCTATATTAGATATTTAATTAGAAGCTACATAGATAGTAAACTGTTAATATAATAGTAACGATACATACGTGAAAGAAATGGAAAAAAATAATATATTAAATATAAATGAAAATTGTTGTTTGATTTTTGGTTTCTTAACAAATGCAGGCATTTACAGATGTACATACAAAATAAAATATGTGCCTGGATAAAGTTCGTCTCTCTTGGTATTCTTGAACCAAAATGTATTATTAGGTCTTAACCTATGAAGTTGACGTTTTGTATGAAATAAGTTAAAGTATTTTTTTTTTTTAAAGATCTTTATTTCCATTTTTCAAAGTAATCACCCGTGCAATCGATGCATCTTTGCCAACTTAATGGCAGTTTATTGATGTCCTTCTTGTAAAAATCAACTTGGACGGGAGGCAACAAACTCTTCATAGGCATTTTGTACTGTCTTTCTGGAATTGAGTTTTTTTTCCGTTAAAAAAATTGAAAAAGTACTAGGGTAAGCGCTCCATTAAATGAACACTCACCATTGAATGAACAAAATATGGTTTTTGAAAAAAAAATAAGAAAACCTTTTTTCCCCTAAAACTCGTATTTTTTTTTCATTTGGCAACACTGTTTTTCATGTAATAGCAGCATTTCTTTTGTAGGGTAGTGTACACCTGTGTACACCTCTCTTACGCTAGTATATATACCTTTATGTGTACACGTGTACACCATGTGTACACCTTCGTAAATACGGATGGACGTAATACTAGGTACAGGACAGTGCACTCGGCTTTGCAAAACGAGGAGATGAAATAGCGAGGTCGAAGTCCCTTTGTCTCTTTTCTTCAAGGGTGACAATAATTTAAATTTTTTTCTTCTCTCAAATTGACTTTTGTTGCGGGTGCTCTATAATAACAAGTTTACTTAAAAAGAACGAATAAATTAGAAAAGATGACAAATATCTAAATAGCGGATGTGTGTGATGGAAAAAATGGCAGGTAAAAGAAGATTTTTAAAGATTAAAAGAAGAAAAAGGTAAGAGAAAAATTTAAATTAAAATCACATTGCCGACACCTTAAAAAACTGCCAAATAACAATTGCATGTTGAATCTCGTGGTTTTGTAGCCATACCAAGAACAAAAATTAATCGCATAGTTATCAAAAAGTGCATCAAGTGCGTAATCCAGAAAAGAATTAGAAATCAATAACTATGATGAAATTTATGATTTTGGTTCGTCTTAAGATTTTGTATATACTTAGTATCTACGCTATCTTTTATTATTATTAGGAATTTTTTTTATATCTTTCACAACAGTCCAAGAAAGCTACTAACTAAAAGCGGCAACACGGCAACAGATAAGGAAATTTTCAAAGAAGGAAATGATGACATAGAAACTCTTCCGGGTTCCAGTGAGTTTAGCCAGCTTGGGGGAAAAGATGAAAACACCGTACTCCCTGCTTGGTACAAGAGCTTGGAAATATCTTTATTTGAAAAATTGCAAGCAGTAATTATCTCCGAGGTAAATGAAATAAAATGTTCTAATAGTGAAATACTGAGGTCTACTTCATATTTGAGCGAAAAATACGACGATCTTATAAAACAAACAACTGGATACCTAGAAGAAGTAAAGAAACTCAAGAAAGAAAACGAAGATTTAAAATCTACTGTATCAGATCTGTCCCATAGACTATCACTTTTAGAGCATCACACACGTGAATGTAATGTTGAAATATCTTGCCTGCAGGAATTTAAAGGTGAGAAC
Organism: Luffia ferchaultella; assembly: GCA_949709985.1. Taxonomy (NCBI): domain Eukaryota; kingdom Metazoa; phylum Arthropoda; class Insecta; order Lepidoptera; family Psychidae; genus Luffia; species Luffia ferchaultella. Next base: position 3,624,070 of record OX453241.1, read on the forward strand.
CTTGTTAAGACGGTGATGCAACTGGGAAATGTTGTTTCATATCCAATAGAAGAGACGGATATTGTAACTTGTAAAAGAGTCGCAAAAATTAATCAATCAAATGAAAAGCCTCGTTCAATAGTTGTTAGATTGCAGAGAAGGTCACAAAGAGATGGGTTGCTGGCGGCAATTTCAAGTTACAATAGAAAAAATCCTAATGATAAACTTAATTCAAGTCATTTAGGATTGGCTGGTAAAAAAAACGCAATTTTTATTTCGGAGCATCTGTCACCTACAGCAAAACATTTACATGCGACGGTTAGAAAAGCTGCTCGTGATAGAGCATATAAGTATGTGTGGATACGTAATGGCCGTGTTTTCGTTCGTAAAAACGAAGATTCTTCGGCATTACAGATTCACGGTCTTAAGGATGTTGCGAGGATACAATAGTGCCCCATATAGGACAATACCGTATTTGTAATTCTTAAAATTCGATATCTACTACCAAAATATGGGAGGTATACGCACGAAATTGCAGGAATTGAAATTAAACTCTATTTGGTGTAATTATGACATAATCATTGTAACGGAAACATGGCTTCATGAAGGAATTGACGACGCTGAGATATTGGATTCTAGGTACACTATATACCGTCGCGACAGGTGTCGCGAAAAAACATCTAAAGCTGATGGCGGTGGTTGTTTGATTGCCGTCTCTAACCGTTTAATATCGTCACGTCTTCAAAGTTGGGAAAGTGAACACGAAGACTTGTGGGTTGCGGTGAAGGATTCTTCATTTGGAACAATAAACATAGGTGCAGTTTACATACCTCCGAAAGCTAACTCTCTAGTGTACAGTGATTACTTCGATAATTTGGGTGATGAAGTTAATTCAAATGATGCAAAAGTGATGATCTTTGGTGATTTCAATATTAGTACGGTTGAATGGAAACTAGATGATTCTGGTTTATGGGCAAATCCATCTCATTGTAATATTAGTGCAGCTCATTCTTTATTTGATTTCATGTCACTTACGAATATGTACCAGTTAAATTCCGTTTTAAATGGAAACTGTCATACTTTAGATTTAGTTCTTACTAACTTCTTAGGTCCAACTGTCAGTAATGCCATGTATCCATTAAACAAAGTTGATAGACATCATCCGGCCTTAGAGGCAACAATTAATTTACATAACAATCACACATTGTCTACGTCTAAATCATTTGCAACATATAAATTTAGAAAAGCAGATTATGCATTAGTCAAATCGAAATTAAATGATATTAATTGGTTTGTTTTGTTGAATTCTTGCAAAGATGTTGACAGTATGACTGCGGAATTTTATACATGTTTACGTTCAATCATAGATGAAACAATCCCTAAAGTGCGTTCTCGTCAACGTGATTTTCCATCTTGGTTTACTCAAAATCTCATTAAAATTATACGAGAAAAAGAAAAGAAGCGTCAGATATGTAAAAAAACACAAAATCCTAGAGATCGTTACGAGTTTGAATTACTTCGCAGACGTGTGAAAAATAAAATTCATAAAGATTATATGGAGTACGTTGCTTCTGTCGAGGACAACCTTGAAAGCAATCCCAAGGCTTTTTGGTCTTTTGTTAAAAGTTCTCGCAAAGGTAAATCTGCATATCCTTCTAATATGAAGGACAATAATATCACTGCCAACAGTCCTTTGGAGATTTGTGATTTGTTTGCCTCTCATTTTGCATCTACATTTTCAACAGAACGGCAAAGGTTGTCCAAAGCAACTGACATATCTCACACAATGCTTACCTTGTCTAGCTTACGTTTCAATGAAAAGACAATTCTTCGAACATTAAAAAAGTTAGACGCTAGTAAAGGGGCTGGCCCAGACGGAATTCCTCCTCTTTTCATAAAAAGATGTGCCGAAAACTTATCATATCCGTTATTCATCATATTCAATGAATCTATGAAATCTTGTACTTTCCCATCTTACTGGAAGGAGGCTAATGTATTACCTATTTTTAAAAAAGGTGACAAGACATTGATAAGTAATTATAGACCGGTGTCAATGTTATCCATTTTTCCCAAAGTTTTGGAATCTAATATTTATCCTAGTCTATCGTGGCATATTAAGCAAATTTTATCACCCACACAACACGGTTTTACAAAGCAGAGATCAACCCTAACTAATTTAACATGTTTTGTGAATGATTTAACTGTTGCAATTGATGCTGGAAAACAGATGGATGCTATATACACAGATTTCAGCAGCGCTTTCGACAAGGTCAACCATAAGTTGCTTCTCTATAAACTATGGCACAACTTCGGTATAACTGGTGAGCTATGGAATTGGTTTGGATCTTATCTTTCAAACCGACATCAAAGAGTAATTATGAACGGATATATATCTAAACCTTATCAGGTCGTTTCTGGTGTTCCGCAGGGCTCACACCTGGGTCCCATATTATTTAATGTATTTATAAATGATATAACCACTGTTCTGAATTATAGTAAATGTTTATTATTCGCTGATGATTTAAAAATATACAAAGAAATTAACTCCGAACACGACGCTTGTCAATTGCAACACGATCTTGATAATATCGCTGACTGGTGTCTCTCCAACGATATGACTCTTAATGTAAGTAAATGTAACTATATAATTTTTACTAGGAAAAAAGTTACTATCAAATCAGATTATTACTTAAACGCTAACAAGTTACAGAATGTTAATGAAGTGAGAGACCTGGGGGTAATTTTGGACACCAAATTAAATTTCATTAGCCATATTGATCGGGTCGCTAAACGGGGTAATAAAATGCTTGGTTTTCTTAAAAGAACTTGTAACAGATTTAAGAGACCAAAAAGCTTAATGCTCCTGTACAACGCGCTTGTCAGATCTAATCTTGAATATTGCAGTCCCATTTGGAATCCTGCGTATAAAATCCATGTCGATCGTCTGGAAAAGGTGCAACGAGCATTTACCAGATTTTTGGCTTTTAGGGAACAAAATGCAGGTATTCGACATAGCACGCCATATGAACTAAGATTAGAGTTTTTTAAAATGAACTCTCTTAGAGAAAGAAGGGACTATCATGACCTTAATTTTTTGTATAAAATTGTCAAGGGTGTAATTTCGGAACCGTATTTACTAGAGAAATGTAATTTTTTTGTACCGAATGTAAATACTAGGCATTCTCACAATATCACTTTCCGATTATGTCATTTCAGAACAAATCTTGGTAAGAATTCACCATTGTACAGATGCCAAACAATATATAATGAATATCAAAAACGGATTAATCTGGACATATTTAGTGATACGATGTTGACATTGAAACATAAAATGCTAAAGTTGAAAACTGTCTAAAATTGTAAATTTTATTGTTTGGGGAATTTTTATCCTGTATTTTACGCTGAATCCTCAAGGGTTCTATTTTTGTGTTTATGGCCATTGTTTTTAAGAAGTTATTTGTCTTTTATTCTCAACTACTCATTGGAATTTATTCTTTGTTCTTTTAATGTTTTTTTTTCTGTTCTTTTGCAAGAAGTTGTGATTCATTTAAATTAAACAATATACTCATAAATAAGTACTTAAACATAATGTTATGAAATTTTTGTGAATGCTGTTGCGTACCTGTTAATAGTGTGTAGACAGGTTCAGAATATTTTATGTAAATATGATTTAGTTTTAATATATTTAACACTTGTCTATATGCCGTTGGTATGTCTAATAAATAAATAAATAAAATAAAAATAACACGTATTAAAATATGATCCGTCGGCGGAGGATTATCACCTCCAAATTAAATTGTGAAGCAGTTAGAACTCTTAAAAATCAAAGCTCAGAGCTTGAGAGATAGATACCTTAATCACCTTAATAAAATAGCGACAGGCTCCCCTTATATATAATACCGCTTCGTATACAAATCTCCGATTCGATCACAGAAATAAAGGTACCTAGATTGTGATTAATAATTAGATGGCTGACCGTGTCTATTTACAAAGTTGTTAAGTCCCACATGAGTAAGAAGCCAAGCACCACAAGTTACATATTTTTGCACGCCCGGGTTCCCAGGATCCATCACTTAGGATATATTTCGTTAAAAGGATTGTGCCTAAATCCGCTACACATAAGATTGGGAATTTTCTACCCATCAATGTTTAAAATATATTACTCATAAATTTTGTCACGCTTTACTGCCTTATGCGAACGTGGGAACCTAAAAATACAACTTTGTACAGGTGACCAGCTTCTTTCATTTAAAAAAAAAAACAAACAATCCCAAAAGTCCCCATTGATCCGGCGGATAAAAATTAATTTAAAATACTCAAGCTTCCGAAACAGTATTTCTAGGGCCAAAATGTCTTGCACTTGAGCGCTGGTGCGGGACTTAGTTATAAGAAATATTTCTTAGATGGGAAAAGAAGTTTCGTGATGATAAAAGGTAGTCTATGTCACTTCTGACAACGTCCTATTCATGTCTGCAAAGTTTCATTTAAATCGGATCAATCGTTTCCGATATTAGCCGGTACAGACAGACAGACAGGCACTACGATTTTATTTATATGGAAGATAGATTTATTACTTGTCTTGGGAGAATGCAGTTTCCGTAATGACGTTATAAATTTTATTTTATAAATTACAAGCAAATCGCTATTTATTATTAGAAACCTGTCAAAAACTTGTTCTTGGTTGTCTCCTCGGGACTGCTTTAAATTCCACAATAAAAGATTTATTACTGACCAGTTTTTTTTTAATACTATATTTGAAGTCACCTGTGGAAAAAAATTGCCACAACCACCCACTGATCCTCTTCCACAGTATCATATACAACACTTTTTAACCATTTTTTAATGTAGCTATGAAGAATATACTAAAAACTTAAAACAAAAAACCAATGCAGGAGAAATTTTCACAAACCCAGTAATCATACGAAATCAATGTAATAAGACGAATCGCATACTATATATGTAACAACCGAAATCAATTTCATGACGGGAAACAAATGGTACTACATGCCGCGATCCGTCGAATGATCATCGTCCTGTTTACGGAGGGTCATCTATTTATATAATGAATGTTCCTTTGTATTTTTATTATCTATGTGTTTCTATATCATCTTACGCTGAAACATTTGCCTATGTTGGACTGATTCCTGCTGCTGACTCTTTTTCGCACTCATGTAGTTAGTTATTTTAGATTTTCCATCTGATGCTCCATTAATATTTTTGTGCGTAAGTACTATGCTATTCTATAAATTTAAACATATTTTTTACTACATCAGAATATTGTGGTTTTTGACATAGTGTTTTAAATTTGCACTGCAAAAAAAACTGGATATTTTGACCCCATTATCTTTTTTTTTTAAATTTTCATAAAGAATTCCTAATGAAGAAAATATTATGGTCACCTTAGTAATATAACGTCAAAAACTTCAACTTTGACAATACACACGTCAAAAATCCCCGAATTCTCGTATTAGTTGCCAGTATAAAACCATAAATTAAGACATCATTTTTAAATATAACTGAAAATTTTTATAAATTTGTAAAATATAACGTATTTAAGAACTTTCAAAAATATTATTATCATCCGAATACCAAGACATATCAAAAACCAGAAGTCACAGAAAATAGATATTAAACGAGTATTCATATATATAATAATAATACCGTACACATCACAACAACGTCTAGGCCCCAAACTAAGCATTAGCTTGTGTTTTGGGTACCAAGGGAAGACACCACATACATATAACAACCAAGACCCGGTACCAGTATCAATATTCGTCATATAAATACTGACCCGACCTGGGATTCGAACCCGGAACCTCCAGCTTCGTAGGCAGGTTTGCTACCCACTAGGCTAAGCGGTCGTATATAAAAATCGATAATGAACCTACTAGATGAAATATTTTTTTCTAAAGGCAAGTGTTAGAAAGAGACAAACGAACTCTCCGGTAGCTGTCTCCCCATGCTGTCTCCTACAAACTCATTTTGCCTCCTTGCGGCTTACAATTTAAAGTAAACCTCACGCGTACTTAACGCAAAGGTTTCATTTTAGGATTATACAGTTTCGGGAGTGCACAATCCTGAACCTACGTAGTAGGTATATTACGTCTATGCTAAAAGGCATGTCTAATTAGTAGTTGATTTAATAAAAAACTTAATTATTCTATCAACATGTTATATATTTTAGGATAGGTATTGATTTTTGTTTGGTAGATACATGGTTTTCAATAATTTTTTTAATCTATATTATTCTCATTATTGTTAAAATATCCAAATGGCATAATTATAGCACCGTACTAACTTCATCACAAACAATGTTATGATGAAAAAATGTACCTACGCTTATTTTTTTTTCTGTCGTAATAAGCACTCGTAACTTGATCAACTTGAATGGTCGTGTTATTGTAATTTGATTTGTCTTGTTTCAATTTTATACGAATTATAACTTCATAAGAAAACAACTTAATCATTAAGAATAGTTCCTTGAATAATAAACCTGTTTAACAGTTCATTTACTGGTTTTTATTTTGGTCATTCACTGAATAATGTTGTTCATTTTCAATAAATGCTGATGGAATATTCGTATTTCTAAAATAAGAGGTTTTTAATTATTAACTGAAAATTACAAAAATTTTCAGTTAAAAAAATATTTTATTACATTTAAATAAAAATAAACAAAGCATCTCAATAACTAAGTTTGGTACAAAGGGCAGTCTTATCGCGAAAAGTAGAAGTGAAACTTTATGTCCACTCTGAACACAAGGCGAATGCGAGTTGGCGGCGGTACAGCATCCTCGTTCACTCAATTTGCTACTGCGATGACACACGACGCTATGCTCGAATCGGTCATAATGTTGGGCACCATCTGTACCAACTTACCAGCAAGATTATGAATTATAATTTGTTAGCGTTGCGCACGCGGGTTTATGCGTCTGGTCTACCAAAACATTTGTTTGTCCAGGACATTGTAACAAAGTTAAAGTTATAAAGATAGAACTATGTTAATGTATGTTATGTAGAATTATGTTGTGGATTTATTAAATTTCACCTTTTTTAGAAGTACTTTTTAAAGATAAGTAGGCTTATGCCCAATAAGGGGTCATCCATAAAGTACGTCACACTAATTTCGTGATTTTTCGATCCCTCCCCCGTTCTTGTCACAGTTGGTCAAAATAAATTGTGAGACCCCCTCCCTAGTGCGACGTCACTAATTTTTCTATTTTACATCTAGAAATTAATAGATTATAAAACAGCAGTTTCGAAATGAGTTTTATTTCCATTTCAATTACTTTTTAATGTAATCAACATTTGAAAGAATTAACGGAACAATAAATTATTAAACCCACCGCGGCTTCGCACGAGTGCAATGTACTAATGCGTAGAAAGGGGAAGAGGAACGTTTCCGTAGTCCACCCGGACGAAGCCGAGTACGACCGCTAGTTATTATATTAATGTTCCGTGAAAAATTATCTAACTGATGGTGAAAACCGCATCAAAATACATACAAATACGTTGCGCGGTTTAGAAGTTAGCGGATATACAGACAGACAGCCGCCGAAAGCAACTTTGTTTTATACTATACTATTTTTAGGTTCCTCGTTAATAGTTCAAATTAGGCATTCTAACACTTAGATTTACATGTATAAAATTTTGAAATGTGACATCACAAAACTTAGGAACCCCTCCCGCCCCTTGTCACACTTCATCAACCGGATCAAAATCAACATAACTGTTACAGAAACACATAGACTGCAGTGCTCTCTGGCGGCCTATAACTGCTAAACCTAAGTTGATACTTATGCGATACAAAAAACCGCAACAAAACCGGCCAAGATTTAAAGAAACACATTTTACAACACCGCCCCTGGTAGCCCATAACCGCAAAAATTGTCTAAAAACCTATGTAATATGAAAAACATATCAACAGCAGCGCCCCTGGCGGCCTTTAAGCGCAAAGCATCACTTCAAGAATAAGTGTTTCACTATAATAATCAAATAGTGTTTTAGTTAAGTCGTCACAAACACATACATACAAATAATTTTATTGTATGTATAATTAAAAATTTAATAGTACAAATGAACATATTATGGCATATTTGCACTTGCTTTATCTTTGTATATTCATACAATTTTAAATATGATAATATGCACATTGTAATTCAAAAAGATACCACAGTTATCTACCAAAACCAAGAAACTTTTAGTGAAACAATAAGATAAAAATGATTTCATGATAACTTTATTTCACAACTATTTTAATTTGTAATAGGTGTCCAGTACATACTATTACCAGTGACATAAATAAGATAGTCTAAAATTTTAATAATCACATTTCTTAACCTACAACTAAGAGATCATCCGTAAACGTATAAGGTGGTACTTCAAGATTCAAAGGTGCTGGCCCTTTACGGATGCGGCCTGACGCATCATAATGACTTCCGTGGCAGGGGCAGTAATATCCTCCAAAATCACCAGCATTCGCGAGTGGTACACAACCCAAATGGGTGCACACTCCAATTACGACCAACCATTCAGGATTTTGTGCACGCACTTCATCTGCCTCCGGGTCTCTTAACTGGTCAAGAGGTACGGATTTCTCAGTTGCGATTTCTTTGGGTGTTCTGTAGACAATTAAACAAATAGTAATAATATTTTTAATTAAATTAAAGCTCCCCGCCCCAAACACAATGACATAGATTCAGTTAAAAACATTCTGCCAGAAGATCTACGCTGTAATTGGAAAATTATATATACATTTCTATTTAATACTCAATATAATCGAAAATTATTTACACTACCAAAGTACCTACTTAATACAATAGGTATAAATAATGTTTATTGAATGCTGACCACATTTTACTTAATTAGATCTGTTCAAACTTGGCATTTTTAGAGTGACGAATTTCCATACAAACGGCGTTAACGACTGCCCCCATCAAACCTTAACTGAACAGTGCCAAATATCACATTTGGTATTCAGATCAGCAAAAATTTGGTGTACACGTTTTACCATTGAAAATGGTCATCAGATTCTTTTTTTGTGAGACCTAAATTTGGCTATATCTTCGAAGACAACGGAGGGATTGGGGTCTTAGGGGTTTGAACAGTTGCAAAATTTATCGGGTATATCCGTTGAAATATTAAAAATATTTGAGTTTTCAAAAATTGGCCAAATACGCATCTGAAGAACTAAATTGTCTAACGAATGGTGAAAACATTTTGGAAATCGGTTGATAATTGCAGCCTGTAGGTGGGCCCTGAAAATTGACAAATTTCAAAAAACTTGTATTTATGGATATGGGTGTGGTATATTTAGCAATGTAAAATTGCTAGTTGGTCTAGGTTTTAAGTTGTTTAGTTTTCATATTACATTATTACAAAATAAATAAATTAACGCTATAAGTGAGGTTTTAATTTGTTTGTTAAACTTCTAGTCATTTTTAATGCCTCCGATGGTTGTGGAAACTGCCAAAACTGTGAATTTTTTTAATTTTCTAAATACAACGTAAATAAAAACTTAAATGCGTGGGATGTTTTCTCGAAATTGTTTCATCTTTTACAACATGTTCAACGTAAAAGTAATTGCATTTTTACATCTCATCAAAATTCATTTTTTTTTTAAATATTTTTCATACCAGGTGATAATGCAAATAGTTTCATATTGAACATTTAAAAAAGAAAAAAAAAATGAAAAAAAAATCTCCCGCATTCAAGTTATCATAAGAAAGTTCTTTTTTTGCTTAGGTATCAAAATATTTTAAAAAATTAAGAAAGTATAAACCTAGTTTTCGTTAATCTGAATACCATATATTTCTTTGCGTTAATCGGTTAAGGTTTAATGGGGTGCAACCGCTAACACCGTTTGCATGGAAATTCGCCCCCCTACTTGGCCACTACAGAATCCTCTTAAGTGTGAGTCGGACTATGCAAATTGACTTACTAATTCTCAGTAAAATTAAGCAACATATTTTATATCTATGCATTTTTTTTCATGAATATTTCCTGTTTCGTGCGGGAAAGAAATTAATAAACTTTAAGATTTAATGTTAAGCATAGTAGTTTCGGAGGAGTAGTTAAGGAGTCGTGATAGCCCAGAGCGCAACGAACCTGTCTCAAATTTATATGGCCCCATAAGGCCATGGTTCGAATCCGGGCGTGTACCAATGAGTTTTTCTGACTTAAGTACACAATATCACTGACACCGTGCTTCGGAGGGCACGTTAAGCAGTCGGTCCCGGACGCTATCAATAGATAATGGTCGTTACAGTTCCCAACCCGCAGTGGAGCAGCGTGGTGGACTTAAGCTCCAAGCCCCCCTCCTCACCGTGGGGGAGGCCTAAGCCCCTGCAGTGGGGTAAAAATGGGCTGATGATGATGATAGTAGTTTCTGAGATAAAGGGGGCAATGGGAGTTTATCATATATTTTATTTATTGTCTATTAAACTATGCATTTTAAAGTTATAATAAACATTATGAAAAATATATCTATATCTCATAACGAGCATTTTCATTTGATATGAACCATGACATTTGTACTTGAGGATTGTTTTTAATTGTATAATTTTCTTCCAAAGTGATAATTCTATTTATTTATGGTTTAGTTTTTTCTGTAAAATATAAATGAAGCTCTATATTCCGTTTTCTTTTTAACTTTTTTTTTAAAATTTAAACACTACAGTTTGGGTGATAAGGGAGGATAATCAATTTTCTTTAATATCTTTGAAACCATGAATATTAAAGTTATAAATGACATATGCTTGTACTTTTTATAATAAGCACTTTCATTTGACACATCTCTAGGAGCTCTTAAAAAGTTTATTAATTATTTTCCTACTTTGCTTCTCAAAATGGAAATATTTCATTTAGCTACTTTACGCTATACATTCGTTATTGGGTCACCAAACTCTGTACATGTGTCAAATTTCAACTTTTGCATTTAGTAGATTCGGAGAAAGAGGCTATGACAGATGGACACCAGAATGACCCTATACGGGTTCTCTTTTTCATCTTTGATGTATGGGACCCTAAAAAGGAGGCCTCATAGAAACACTTCGTACACCGTCTATAAGTATGTCCAGACACTTTTTCTCCAGAACGCGTGGGGGTATCAAGTTGAAAGTATCAAATACTTAGGTTAATTTATTTATAAGAATTAAATTATATGAGATGGCTTCATGAATTAACGAAAATCCCCTTGCTTCTGTGCTAAGATTGTAGAACGTATCTTGCATATATATAGCACTAATTAAGCTTTAAGTTCAATGAAAAATATGGCCCCCTCCCAAAGCTTGAATCCTGGATATGCCACTGCCCACATCTATTTTTTTAATATTGTCCATCACATTTTCTTTACTAGAATGTTAGCAGATAATCATTTATGACACTTAAATTAGAACAAACCTAACATATATGTATTCTGTTCATATTATGTAACATAGAATTATTAGGGTAGGCCTGAAACATTAATATCAAATACTGATTGAAATAGATAATGTTCACAATGAAAACTAACAAAGAAAATAGACGTAGTGCGATTATAAATAGCTAGTTGTATTAAAGCAATGAGGTACAGTTTTTTCATAAACATTAATTTTATCAAAAAAGAGCTTAAGTTGCTAAATAAAGTTTCCTTGTATCTCTTATGGTTTAATATATACCCATACTGTTCCATTTTAGAAAAATACTCTGTGCATGTACAACTCTGAAGTTAGTTACAATAAGATCACAGTCACATAATTTCATACAAGCGTTACAGTGGCAAGCATAGTGAATCTGTACAATAGGGCATGTGCATTGCACTTCAGAGCTATGCACATATACAGGGTGAGTAAATGAACAGGGGCCTCTATGATAGCTACCCTAACCGTTGGAGATGGGAAGTTTTGTTCTTAGAAATCCATCTTAAGTTTAACTTAACTACAAAAAATTTTTTTTGCAGAAATTATTTCACCTGTGTGTAGCGAACAAAAGTTGTATGACACATTTTGTTTTATGTTACTGGAAACAGACGAAACTTGACAATTTATGTTCCTTAGATTATTGACTTATTTTCCTCCGAGTGACCTGAAAATGATGCCTGAGAATGTCCCATTTGAAAATGGAACAGTTAGCAGTTGCTATTCTATTTTCAAAATCTATCAGATGGAACGACACCCTATCAAGAAAAGTACTGGCCACTAATAATTTTTTACTAAGTACCATTTATTTTCAAGGGTGAAATTCTAATTTAGAATGTTAAGTTTCCCGCTTTCTTTTATGTCATAATTTTTATTCATTCATTGTCATTGTTACTTTCCCGCGTATTTCAGTAAAAAAAATATTATAATATGGGATTAACTAACAACGAACTGTTTGAACTTTTAGCATACTTTACAAACAATAAGTGCACTTGAACTCCAATACGTTGGTATAACCATAGAAAAGCCGACAGACATACTCCAACGCGTAAAGTTCTAGAGCATATGTTAGTAAATTTAAAAAAGTATGGAAGTTACAATAGACCTCTTCTACGAGCACCGATGAACCAAGATACGGATTTGAATGTTTTATGGTATTTGGAAGCGGATAAGCAAAAGAAATTAACATTTGTAAAAATCAGTTATAAATGTTTTGAAAAGAAACAAATATAACTGTTACAAGAATGGCAGGATTGTCCAAAAGCTACTACCGGGTGATAAAGGTTGTTGTTTAATATTCTGTAGGTGGCTATTAAGAAAATCAAGAGCAGATGCAGATGTTAACTTTTATAAAACAATTCTCTGGAGTGATGAGACAAACTTTTCCAATAATGGAATGTATAATCATCGTAACCACCATTATTGGTCTGACAAAAACCCTCTCTGCGTAACTGAAAGTCTTAATCAAGTTAGATTTTCGTTTAATTGTTGGTGTGGTATCTTAGACAATAAGGTAATATACATAGAGTTTTACAACGGCACGTTGACCGCAGAAAAATACATAGACATAATAAGGAATCTCATCGACGCAATGAATGACATGCCCCTTTCAATTTTAAGTAAATTACATTTTCAACAAGATGAGGCTCTAGCTCATAATAGTTTAGTTACGAGGACTTTTTTAAGAAACTTTTTAGAGAAAAATTAATTACTACAGACGACGCGATAAAATGGCCGGCTAGGTCACCCGACTTGAGTTCAATAGATTACTTTATTTAAGGAAATGTAAAAAATAATATTTATAAAAGACATTATGATAATATCCACGAACTACAAGAGGCTGTGCGACAAACGAATTATAATAGTCCCCCCAGAGCATGTGTAAGGCAACGCGTGCGGTCTTGGGTAGATGTAGAAAATGTATAAACCAAAATGGACTACATTTTGAACATTTAGATTAAATATCATAAAATGTACTTATTATTTTTATGAATTTCTTAAATAAATATTTTTTATAAATTGCACATACTGTTTCAATTTATTGATTATTTTTAATTTCATTTAAAGAATAAAAGTCATACAGCTATGCTAAGCTTGAATAGGTGGAAGTTAAATAATTTCTTTTATTTTCTGGGCATTACTGATAATATTTATTATTTGAAACCATCTATCCACTTTTAAATACAATGCATTTTTTTTTTGTAAATAAGCAAATCTGGATAAGTTCGTGTGAAATTATACAAATAACTTGTGTTTCAACACAAACATAAATCGTCGAATTTCGTCTGTTTCCAGTAACATAAAAAAAATGTGTCATACAACTTTTTGTTCGCCATACACAGGTGGATTATTTCTAGCAAAAAAAATTTTTTTTGAGAAAATAGTGACTATCTTCGAAAAAATAAGTTTTTAAAAAAATCATTGAATGCCATTTTAATTCAGTCTAAAAACTTAAGATGGATTTCTAATAACAAAACTTACCATCTCCAACTGTTAGGGTAGCTTTCATAGAGGCCCCTGTTCTAATCCTGTATATGGCAAATAGTTGTACATTGCTCATAAAAATTTATCCTAAATAATAATAATAATGTCATTATATCAAAAATTCAATAATGTAGAATGATTCATACCTATGGCGAATGAAGAGTGGTTTGCCGCGCCACTTAAAGGTCACCGATTTGCCTTCAGGTATTTCAGCTAATTTGATTTCAATTTTTGCCAAAGCCAGTACATCGGCGGAAGCTGACATTGATGACACAAAATGAGTGACAACAGACTTTGCAGCATATGCTCCAGCAACAGCACCACCTACAAGTCACTCATTTTAGACATATGAAACACTTAGCTACTGGTAAAATACACAAAATATTAGCAATATTATTCTCACTGTTGACACTTGATAATTTAGGGTAGTAAACAGTCTTCAAACAATATGAAAAGAAAAATTAATGTATCCACTTCACATGTTATTATTTTCTTCTCTGGAATGTCCTATCACATAGACTACAAGGAAAAGTAATAAATTTTGTTAGTTCTCATTACATTGAAAATGATATATGAGTATAAACTACAAGATAAGTGGTATATAATAGGTTCTACTACAGACACATAAAGTTAATAGAAATTTTACCTCCAACAATTAAGTACGTAAAAGATTGGCGAGCATCTGCATGTTCTTTAGCTAAGCTTTTCGGATCCTGTGCCTCTTTTCGGCGATATGAAGTAAAGTCGGGTATTGCGATGTCGGTATGTGCAAAACGCACTTGTGCTGGTCCTGCAAATGACATGTAATTATGTTATGTAACAAAGTTTTCACTAGCGACGCATTGTAGCGCAATTTATGTTTCAGTAATAACTTACCAGCATAACCAGCCATAGCTTTTAAATTTCCGATAGGTAGGGCTTTGCTCAATGCATGGACAGTCGAGGTTTTCGGAAAAGGCTGAGTAACCAGTTTATCTGTTGGGGTATAAGCCACTGTAAGCGGTCTTAGAGCTGAAGAGACGACGGGATTAGTGGCTTTAAAATATGGTACCAAATGCCCAGCTCTCGTAACAGTAGTCATTTTCAAAAACTGTGTAAATTACGAGTTAATTATTAGTATTTATAACTCGAGTCGTCCACGGAACCACAATTTCACACCAGGCAATTTTTTTCATGCGTAAAACCACAGATTACGTAAAACTTATAAAAACTAAATGTCATCAATCATATCATATGGCTATGTTCCGTTTAGAAATCTAAATAGATTTCACAATTTGAATTTGGCATGACTACTTTATCTAGCACACAGTTTTTTTGTTTTCTATCGCAAATAACGTTAAAAATAAAATACTAATTTCGTTTATTTAGGTATGTATTATATAAAGTATGTGTTTTTAGCACTGAAATATTATTATATTACTAGCGTATGGAAGAGACGACGCGAACAAAATTTGTGCATACCTACGTGTGCAGCGGTGAGCAGTGCGGGGCGCATGCGAGGCGGCTAATGAGCCGTGCCACTGCCTTCTGTAGTTACAAGCCATGCTATTAGATTTGGCAAAGTCGTATTATCTGTAATAGTAATCCGATTTATTTCGTCAGTTAACAAGATGTCATGATTTAATAATTAAAAATATGGGATTTAAATAACCAAATATGAAATTATAGATAGTATTTAGTAGAAAATAGAATTAAGAAGACCTATTATGACACTAGCACTAGGTTATAAGTGGATTTTATGAATGGAATAGAATGAATGTTTATAATATCTCATTTTGGTGGTATTAGTTTTGTACATTTACTACAGGCTACCTATATCTTACAAGCTAGTTTTATTTTGTGTTCTACGGGGAAGTACCGTTCCCTTGCAGTTTCTTCATCTCCCTGGGTTCTACATAATCAATCTCGCCAGACCTGCTGGTGGCTAGCATGCGGTTAAAGTGGCCATGACAGGTATAAGTATAGTACCCCGGGATCTTCCAGACTCCATATCCTCGAACCTACTCGAAAAATGATCAAAATTTACTGTAATTTCCACCCAAACACCACCAAAATGAGTCATAGATATACGATGTCTCCGTTACATAGGCGACGTGCGAAATTGTTTATATTCTGCCTATTGAATTGGGCAATGTAAGGGAACATGGTAAAATAAATTAAAAGAGGCAAAAGTGATGGTTTTAATTACAATGGCTATTTTAATTAATACTGTGTGTACATATTTCACGTCGTGTTAGCCAAAAGCGAAACGAACCTGTCTCAAATTTATAAGACCATAAAGCCATGGTTCGAATCCGTGCGTGTACCAATGAGTTTTTCTGACTTAAGTACATAACTATCACTGACTCCGTGCCTCGGAGAGCACGTTAGGCAGTCGGTCCCGGACGCTGTCAATAGAAGGTGGTCGTTACAACCCAACCCGCATTGGAGCAGCGTGATGGATTTACACTCCAAGCCCCCCCTCACCCTGGTGGAGACCTAAACCCCTGGAGTAGGGTAAAAATGGGCTGATGAAGAAGAAGTACACATTTCCCTATATGAGTAAAATATTTATACATTAAATTGTAAATGGTAGGTACTGAATATAAGTACTAGAATATGCGCTTGCACTAACTAGACCCGACATTTTATCTCACTTTGCCTTATCGGTAAAGAAATAAACGAAGTGCAATAAAAATCATCTTTGCAATGTGAAACTTTATTTACCACTAGCTTTCCGCCCGCGGGCTTCGCTCGCGTTGACTACACAGTTGAACGCGACGCTCCAGAACATTGTAACACTTTCTAAAACATTCTGAAACTTAACTACCTAAGAAATCTCTATACCTAATTTCATAATCATATAAATCCATTTAGTCATTTTAGCATGAAGAATAGCTATCCCACAAGTCGGTCCTAAAATCAGTCAGACAAATATATATCATATAGCCAGACAATACTATTTTTAATTTATTTTAGTGATTTTGCTCCAAATGTAAAGACCTAACTAGACCTAAGAAACCTAAGAAATATGATTTCAATTTCAGTATTTTTAGCATACTGGCAACGTTTTAAGTTACATAGTTCTGTTGACTGCTTGAATGTGAAATTGGGCGACGATTAAGAAACTTAATATCAGTGTTAATTCACTTAACGGATACAACGGATAAATATAAAAACTTTTTAGAACTGTACCTATAGAATTTATAGAATTAGTGATAGTATGTGATACCTTAACATTAAATAATTTAGGGTACAGAGTTATGCTTTCCTAACTTCTGACAATGCGGACATAATTTTCCTAATCTGCAATCCTAGAATTTTTTCGCCTCATCGGAAGCAGCTAAAACAAATTCCCTTTGAATTAACTTGTCTTTCCCTTGCAGTGGTATATTTATTATTGTCCTCATTATAGTGAGGCTCACTGCAAATATACATTTTAATTTGGTTTTCTTCCCGAAATTCATATCTGGTATTTTATATTCAAATTTCTTTTTCTTTGATGATTTTGATTTCCTGTTGGCGACATAACGTTTAGACTCTATTTCATTGATTGTCTTTGGAAGATTCAAATATCTTTAAAACCTTTTGATTATTCTTTCTCTTATCGTTCACATATAATGTTGCTATGGTGTAATATTCTAAATAATTTAAAGAATTTCCTTTATGACTCAGTTTGATTTTTTTCTGGTGCTGATAATTATCCTGATTTATTTCCTGATTTCTCCCCTGGATTTATCTTTGATTTTCATTTTCATTTCATGAATCATATATATCTATATATGGAAAAAAATTCCATAATTAAGAATCTCAAATAATGTTTCATCAACGAGGATGAAGAACTTGCTTCGGGTTTCGATTTCATACATCGCAATATTATAGTAGGTACCTAGTTGCGTTTAATTTGTTCAATGCCAAATAATGCACATCAGCTGCTAATGGCAGTTTTCTTAGTCTTTCCTTCAATTTATAGATCGCTATATTGGATAAATTTTATTTGTCGTCCTAAGCCTTCTATAACCTTATTGGTTATTCCCTTATATGTAAACTTTATATATCTACATTCCCTTTGAATTAATCCAAAATTGGTTCCAACTTAAATATCCCCGTTAAACTCAGGTAAGTTCAGTCTTGGTAATTTACTTAATAAAATTCTTGTTTATCTTGGTTCCTTCTAAATTTAAGTTTCAATCCTACAAATATTTCATCAACCTTTAACTGAATGAACTGAATTTGCTAATATCGTCAGCTGAAGGATGTTTACTAAACTGGAAGTAGTTATTTAACTCACATGTAAATCCTTTCATTGTCGCCTCGATTTTGAAAGATACAAGATTTGCACGTAATATGATCATTGGAAATATCGCAGATACAATGCTCAGCTTTAGTTAAGAGGTTCTTAATTAGTTCTATTATTGAGCTCAACCGACTAACCATTATGCCTTTTATGATGATATTAAGAATTAAAGTATAACTTAAGCACTTGTAGGTCAAATGTTCTCAACATGAAACTCGTTGGTGACTGCTTATCGATTTCTTATGTAAAGAAAATAAAATAGTTCCAATGAAAGCCCATTACATGCTTATTACTTTCACTGTAAGCTTTGCGGAATCCGACGATTCTTATATCAGTCCCATAGACATAAATAAAGGACCGGCCGAACAACGCGTCTCAATGTCTCCACGTTAAGTGTCCTAATTTCTAGTTTTAGGACACTCGTCAACTCAGTCACGCTCGGAACATCGTCGCGTGCACGTCGTTGTTAATTCGTAAAAATGCCAAATTAAGTTGTGTTAGGTTGCACAAACTATGACAGGAAAGTCAATAAATAAAAAAAATTACATTTCTTATCATCGGTAAGAAAAAAATATGTACAAATAATACCCTTTTAACTTGTTATTGATTAAATGCCATTTTCGAGTTTTATCGCTCGCCATAGCACAGTAAACCTACTCCGAACAAATTTTTTGTTCGTCCGTTAGGCGTCCATTTCTTTCGCACATGCAGTACACGTTTCATGTGTAAAAGAGATGTAGGAAACTTATCTCGACAAAAAATATGTTCGGTCAGAGAATCACTGTACAGCCACGCACCGCGCGTCTACACTGTATACGATTTAACCTTGTAAGGGCGTCTCGTCCATGTATGTAGTTAGGAATAAAGATTTGAACTAATAGGTACATATTATAGTAAACATTACAAAAATCTAAAGAACTAGTTTTATTTAACGGCTCATGATAACACACTATAATATTTTCTTTTGTAATCATCATCATTATCATCATACGCCCGTGTCTCTCTACTGCAGGATATAGGCCTCTCCCAAGGCTCGCCACCACACACGGTCCTCCGCCTTTCGCATCCAACTACCCCCGGTATGGCGCTTCAGGTCATCTGTCCACCTGGCCGGGGGGCGTCCAACGCTTCGCTTTCCGGTACGTGGCCTCCAGCCTCCGAAACGTGGACTCTTACGGCAGGACTGATCCATAAATTCAAAGTCGCTCAACGTGCTATGGAGCGTGCTATGCTCGGTGTTTCTTTGATGGATAAAATCAGAAACACTGAAATCCGTCAAAGAACTAAAGTTGTCGATATAGCCGAAGCGATCAGCAGGCTGAAGTGGCAATGGGCCGGTCATATTTGCCGTAGAACTGATAACCGATGGGGTAGACGAGTTCTTTTGTAATAATAAATCATAATACACGTGTTTTTCAATCTAAAACTAAGTTCTTTCTGGTTTCTTATCGTACTTATATGAAGAAAAAATCATACCTAGATAACTTAGAATTAATAATATTGAATATAATATATGTTATGTACTAGGCTTGACAATCATCAATCGTTTTTAGACTGACATTCTGTGTCATGTCACTGAACGCTAATTAACGTAAGAACTGTAATCTCATGTAACCTGGTGTAAAGTAAACGTAATTATAATTGGATATATTGCTATGAATATAAATATATAAGAACCGATGACCGTGTATTAATCTGGATCTTCTGATATGTTATTATATGCAACAATGGCGACGAGGATGGGATAAAGGCGCACTAAAAAGATGTGTTCTAAAAATATCGAAATAGCTACGATAGGAAAACTGGAAGCGTTCGACGAAACGGTAGAAGACATTAACAACTACTTGTTGAGGTTAAAACATTTCATGAAGGTAAATGCAATAGAAGATGGACAAAGAGTTTCAGTATTGTTGACCGTATTGGGACCAAAGATCGTGAAACTTTTGTCGGATTTGCTGGCCCCAGAAGAAGTAGACTCCAAATCGTACGACTTTCATATAGAAACGTTAACAAGTCATTTCAAACCAAAACGACTTGTGATTGTGGAGCGTTTCAAATTTAACTTCTATCACAGCAGATAAACGAAACAATAACGGAATATGTAGTTCAAATAAAACATATGTCTGCAACCTGTCAATTTGGTGTATTTCTTAAAGAAGCACTACGAGATCGAATTGTAAGTGGCTTGCGGGATGATAATATTCGACAAAAATTATTAACAGAAGAATTAGATTTTGAACAATCATACCAAAAAGCGAGAATGTTAGAAGAGGCCAAGAAAAACCAAAGCATGTTCGTCAACAATGAATCCGTAAACAAAATTAAGATGGAGGACCATAATATCAGTAAAGCAGGAACTCAAGTACAAGAGAATAGTAAACTCATATTCAATAAAAATTATGGTACATCATATACTAACCGGAGTGCACACTATAGTAATTGCGCAGTATGTGGAAAGGCAAATCATAATAAAAATAGTTGTTATTTCAAAAATTACAAGTGCAATATATGCCATAGAACTGGACACTTGGCAGTGGTATGTAGAGAAAAGAAAAGGATTCAAAATAATATCAATTACACAGAGGCTTCTACATCGAAGGAACCAACCATAATGGAAGAGACATTGTACAATATTAACAGTATTTCAGACAATAGGGCACCAGCAGCGTACAGGCTCAATATTAATACAAATGGAAAGTTGATTTCCTTTGAAATAGATACGGGAGCAGCCTTTACCATAATATCAGAAAACACTTATAAATATTATTTCAAGGATGTCAAATTAGAAGAGTGTAAAAATATGAAGTTAACAACATATTGTTTCCAAGAAGTATTGCCAATTATGGGAAAAATTAAATTAAATGTCACTTATAAAAACAAAAAGTACAAATTAGAAGTAATTGTGATAAAAAGTAGTGACAGAAACTTGCCCTCATTAATAGGAAGAGATTGGTTGGAGGAAATACAGTGGAGAAAAGAGGTAAATAGCATCCATCAAATTTTGTATAGTAATGCTGACATGGTTACTAAACTAAAGAATATGTTTCCTACGGTGTTCAGCGAAAAGAGAGGACTAATTGAGGGATTTGAAGCAAAATTAATATTGAAAGATGACGTTACTCCTGTATTTTGTAAAGCCCGGCCGGTGCCATATGCCCTGAAGCCAATAGTAGAGAAAGAAATAAAAGGCTAATTCAAGAAAAAGTACTACAACCTACAACACAAAGCGAGTGGGCTACACCATTGGTGGTAGTTCCCAAAGCAGATAATAAGATACGATTATGTGCAGATTTCAAGATTTCTATAAATAAACATCTAAGTAAAGAACATTATCCACTACCTAATCCCAAAGATATTTTTGCAACATTATCAGGAGGAAAGGTATTTTGCAGCCTCGACTTATCAGAAGCATATTTGCAACTACCAATTTCACAAGAATCACAAAAACTATTAACAGTAAACACATCGCTGGGATTATTTAGATTTACAAGGTTACCATATGGAGTGACAACAGGACCAGCAATTTTTCAATCAGTAATGGATCAAGTACTTCAAAATATACCAAAAGTCGCATGCTACTTAGATAATATTCTAATAAGTGGAACAACAGAGGAAGAATGTTATGAACTTTTGATAAAGGTATTAAAACGGTTGTCACAACATAATATTAGAATAAGAACAGACAAATGTGAATTTCTAGTCAGCTCGGTAAAATATTTAGGATACAACATAAATGAGCTAGGACTACAACCAAGTGATGAACTAGTAAAAGCTATAAAGTTGGCTCGGCAACCCCAAAATAAACAGGAATTGAGAGCATATGTGGGACTACTGAATTTTTATGGTACATTTATACCGAATCTATCAGATAAATTATCAAAAATATATCAATTACTAGCCAAAGAAGCAACGTGGGACTGGACAGAGGAAAGAGCAAGAATATTTGAAGAGAGTAAGGAATGGGTATGTTCAGATAATATTTTAACATTTTATGATCCGCAAAAGCCACTGAGACTTACTTGTGATGCGGCACCAGGAGGTGTAGGAGCAGTATTATCGCATGTAATTGATGGACAAGAAAGGCCTATTAGTTTCGCAAGTAAGACATTATCTCCAGCAGAGAAGAATTATAGTCAATTGGAACGAGAAAGTTTGGCTATTATATTTGGATTGAAGAAATTTCATGCTTATTTATACGGACGTTACTTTGAGATAGTAACTGACCATGCTCCCTTGATAGTGATATTTGGAGAAAATAAGGCCGTACCTTCAATGGAAGCAGCAAGACTTCAACGATGGGCCATATTACTCGCAGCTTATAATTATAAAATTATTCACAAAAAAGGTTCAGAAATAGCTAACGCAGATGCCTTGTCACGATTGCCACTGTCAAATAATGAACAAATAGAACAAGTAAATAATAAATTCTCGTCCGTGGAATATGTCTGTAAATTTATTAACACAGCAAGCCCAGTATTGACGGCTGCGGAAATCGGGAATGCTACACAAAAGGATGATATACTGAAAAATATTTATCAGTTCGTTTTAAATGGTTGGCCCAAAGAATCAGCAGATAAACAAGTTAATAGTTATAGTAGACATAAAGAAGAAATATCATTAGAACTAAATTGTTTGACTATGGGACAAAGAGTCATTATTCCAGAAATTTATCGTGAGCAAGTTTTGGAGTTGTTACATGCGTGCCATCAAGGTATAGTTAAAATGAAAGAATTGGCACGGTCTTTGGTATGGTGGCCCAACATAAATGAAGATATCGAACAAAGAGTACAAACATGTAATGCTTGTCAAATAAACGCTCGCAATTCAGCAAAACTGCCAATATCACACTGGCCGACCAGTCATCGTAAATGGGAAAGAGTACACATTGATTATGCACAATTTGATTACAATGAAGCAAAACATAATTTTCTTATAATAATAGATTCATATTCAAAATGGATTGAGGTGGAGATTATGCCGAATACTACTTCTCAGAAAACAATAGAAAAGTTGAGAACTAAGTTTGCTGCTTATGGGCTTCCAGAATTGTTGGTATCTGACAATGGTAAACAATTTGACTCTCATGAGTTTAAGGAATTCACTACTAAAAATGGTATTAAACAAATATTTTCACCCCCATATCATCCTTCAAGTAATGGAGCTGCTGAGAGAGCAGTGCAAAACGTGAAAAGCGCACTCAAGAAAATGATTTCGGACTATGAGAATAAAACTTCATCTTTATCACTTCAACATTTATTAGACAGATATCTATTTGCATATAGAAATACGCCTCACGAGACCACCGGTAGATCACCAGCAGAATTATTTTTGGGAAGACGACCGAGAACCTTACTTTCCATTTTGAAACCGTGCTTGGCAGACATAGTAGATAAAAAGAAATAAGAGCAAGAAGAAAATAGAAATGTTAATATAAAATCAAGAATACCATATGCAAGCGGAGATCTAGTTTGGGTAAAAACTGTCAGGGGGGAAGTCGAGAAATGGTTACCAGGAAAAATAATAAGACAAAAAGGTTTGTTGACATTTATTGTACAGGTACATGACCAAAATAGATATGTACACACTGATCATCTGAGACCTAGATATCGAGCAGTTGTACATCCAGTACCAAACCCTGAAGAAAACATAGTTCTTCCTGAAGGTTCATCGAAGCCAGAAGATACATTGCAGACATCCTTATCACAGGACAGCGTTCCACCAACGTCGATGCCAGCAACAGAATCATTTAATCCTGCAAACAGTCAAGATAAGGAGAAGAATACAGTAATTCCAAAACAGACAGAAGATGGCAAGATACGGGAAGAACCCAGACGTTCTTCGAGGATCAGGAAACCAGTGGACAGACTAAATCTGTAGGCTAAGTTGAAGGGAGTGTTATGTACTAGGCTTGACAATCATCAATCGTTTTTAGACTGACATTCTGTGTCATGTCACTGAACGCTAAATAAAATAAGAACTGTAATCTCATGTAACCTGGTGTAAAGTAAACGTAATTATAATTGGATATATTGCTATGAATATAAATATATAAGATCCGATGACCGTGTATTAATCTGGATCTTCTGATATGTTATTATATGCAACAATTAATAATAATAGTTTATATTAATTTTGATAAAATTATATGGATTAACAAATTTTATGGAAAAAATATTACAAAATATAAAGTCGCTCTTTAAGGTGATTGCAGACAGCCATATGACTCAATCATGGCAACACTTTATTTTTAGTTTCATTATACTGCTAAATGAGTTGTTTCATTCTGGGCTAGGTTTTTGTCCATTTTATAAAAAATAACAAAAAATAAAGAGACCTTCGTAAAATACACAAAATTTTGTTGATGTAGTATCTCGGTTGAACAAATAATATTTCTATCAATATTTTATGATATGAAAGACTATACTGACTTGACATATATTGATAGACAAATGTTAAGTTAAGCCAAGATTGACAAACTTCAGATGGCGTCAGAACAGAAGACCTTCCCTGAACAATTTTTTTTCGCAATTGCGCTGCCTGCGGTAGGCGTCCATCTCATACATGAAATACGCGAAACATACCCATTTATTTCTTTTACAAAACGTAGGCAGTGCTATCTCGACAAAAAAAATTGTTTGGAGTGTCACTGTCCTGGCAGATGTCAGTGTTAAGATATGTGACAGTTTTGTTTGTCATTCTATATACCACCATTTTCATGTCAGAGTGTTTTAACTGTTTAACTTAAAAAACATTTTGTGCGGCTACAAAACACGCCAGATTTCTGTATTTCGTAGTAAAACTTGTTAATTTCCTTGATTATGTATTTTTGAAGTACTGTACAATGTCCTAGTCCAGATGCCCATACACTGTGAAACGTTTCCTTTAATGTTAATACATAGTTAGGTATGTAGACGTTTACATTTAATTAAGTACGTCCCGACAAGGTTACATCGATGTCTCAATAATAGGTTGATTGCTAACCGACTACGTAGTTCTAATGAATAATTACAGATGGCGCTTATGTAACAATAACGATCTGAGGCCGCCGTTCGTATTGTGAAATGTTCTATACGGCCTATCCTGACCTGACTTTATATCTATGATCAGACCTTTGCCTTCCTTATGGAAAATAAATTAAAAAAAAAAATATCTATGATCAGTTCACTTAAACACGTCGTTCACTGTTGATGTTATTTAAAACACTTTGCAATATCTATGTATGAATTGATTTACCTCAGAACTATCAGTATCGAAATAATTTCTTTTAAATATCGCGCTTTATTCTCATGAAATTAACTTGAAACATAGAATGATAAACAAACATTGAATCAAATTGACAATTTCGTAATATCACTATTGATAACTATTGACTTTAACTGATTTGATAACAATTAGAGTCAACTTAGTTTTCATACTTCGTGTCCGGTGTTGACAACACCGGGTATGATATATTACGAAACTATAGAGAATTTAATAGAATAGACCGGGTCACTTCGCCACTTTCAAAAATTTACTCTAAAAAATACGCTTTTTGTAAATGAAAAGAATGAAATCTGTTTTTTATTTTTAACCATATTTTCAATAGAAAACATAAAAACTGTAGGTAAGTAGGTACCTACGTACCTACGTTAGAAAAAATGGTTTTACCGAAGACTGCCGAAGACCACGATCACTTTTAGAAGGTTATTTTTATTTATGTGGTAGGTACTTATTCACGTACATAATATTGTCAGTGATGTTATTTTCATTATCAATAACATTTGTTTGTATTTCTATCATCATCTACATAGGTATGTATGTTGTTAAAGGTTAGTAGTACTAATAATACATAGTTATTGCACATGTGAATCGTGCCTATATCTATATATATTTGATAACAGTCACAACATGGACAATCTTTTGTATTCCATATTTTTAAAATTTACATCTTAAAAACGACTTAGAAATTGTAATATTAGGTAATAGCTTAATATTATAGATATTTTTTTCTGTTTTAGCTATCTCTTGCAAATAAATGCTCCTGGTACAATTCCAATGATTGGTGAGTCAGGTTTTTACAATTAATATTATAATTATTTTATATTTAGAAATTTCATATATATTTGTTGGAAAAAATATTATTTTATGATGAAGTTTTGTGTAGGTATAAGTGTAAGTCATTAGGTATTGTATCATGTAGGTGCCTACAAACAATTTTATTATTATGAGTAAGGTTTGTAATGTATATTTTGTTTGCAAATGCATACATTTGATATAACCTCCCATGATTTTATGTAAGTAATGTAATAATTAACTTGTGCTGTCTTGACAATACCGATTGCTACATCTAATGTAAATAGATGGGTATCTATCTATGGACAGCCAAACAGAATGCTATCTGATAGTTATATATATATAGATATACCTAAATAAGGAGTAATATGCAATAAAAAAGTTCCTAATTTAATATGAAAATTTATAATTGTATTATTTAAAAATCCAATTGTAATCTAATAAGATCCCAACCGGTGAACGAATGCAACTGATAATTTTATTATAGTTCCAATCAACCTTTATGGCGGATGTGAACTTAGGCACAACTCGCGTCGCAGTAACCAGTTTTAGGTGTAGCGGGACGCAGTGGAGCGAAGGGCATATGACTGAACCTGCACAAGCACGCCTAAAACATAGTATTCCGATCCGCCATAAAGTTTGATTCGAATTATAATTTAATTTTACAGTATGTATACTTGTTTTTGTTATATTTTGTGTACATACTATGTACGCACAACTTACAATGACTATGTATTTAAAGTTTAAGTAGGTATATTATAGAAGAAAATAATAAAAGTATTTTAAGTTATCCAAATTTTTTTTCATTAACAAATTATTATTGTAATGTAAAATGTAAAATAAATAATATAAAGAAAACAAAAATAAATTAATAAAATATTGAAAATGTATAACCATCTATAGCATGATAGCGTGGTGAGCCTGCTTCTTGTTTAGAAGGTCGTGGTTCAAATCCCAGACACGGGCATGCACCAATAAGTTTTTTCTGACTTAAGTGCATAACAATTATCTATTTATAGGATATAATTATACTCCTCTTCAGATCCCGGTTGCCATTATCAGATGAGAGTCTTAAAATGCACCAACCTGCACTGGAGCAGCATGGATGATTCTCCAAGCTTCTTATCCTGAAAGTAGGCGTAAGCCCCTGCAGTAGGGCATAATAGGCTGAAATGGATGAATGGATTCAAATTCAAAAAGTTTTTATTCAATATTAGATGTTTACACACACTTATTGAAAGTAAAAATAAATTGATTATGTACCGGTTCAAAAACTAGGAGGAGAAGAATTGGCAAGAAACTCCTCCCTGTTTACTTTATTATTATTTTTTTATTTAAAGTGCTTATAACTATTACAATGATGTCCATGCGCACTTATCATTTAAATACTCGCTAATACAATAGTAAGCTTTTTTCATGAGTTGGACTTTAACTCGCTTTATAAATTGATTAGAATTCAAGTCTAACATTTCTTTTGGAATTTTATTATAAAAACGGATACAATTTCTCATGAAAGAATTATTAACCTTTGAGAACCTGAACCTGGGAATTTATAACATATGCTTATGTTTTGTATTTAAGTTGGGGCCATCACCCACCCTAGAGAAAGCATTTAAGTTTTTATGTACATAAATTATATTTTCATAAATGTACTGACAAGGGACTGTCAGAATATTACTTTCTCTAAAATGAGCCTTTACACTATCTCTAGATTTTAATTTATATATAGCTCGAATAGCCCTTTTCTGCAGAACAAATATTGTTTGAATGTCAGCGACTTTTCCCCAGGGCAGAATGTCATATGACATTATGCTATGAAAGTAGCTAAAGTAAACCAGCCTCGTTGTAGGCTTACATCGGTTAGTTTTCTTATTTGCCTAATTGCAAAAACAGCAGAGCTCAGTTTACCAGCCACCCTCATAACATGATTAAGGATTAAGAACAATGAAAAAAATATTAAAAATAATAAATGAAATATAGAAAAAATAAAATAAAATTGAGGAAATACAATATTAAAAATAATAAATAAAATATTTAAAATAATTAATTTAATGAATTAAATAGATTCTTGAAAATAATAAATAACATATTAAAAAATATTTAATAATAATAATAATGTATACATGACAACAATGTCTAGACCCCAAGCTAAGCATTAGCTTGTGTTTTGTGTACCAAGGGAAGACACCACATACATATAACAACCAAGACCCGGTACCAGTATCGATATTCATCATATACTTAAATACTGACCCGACCTGGGATTCGAACCCGGGACCTCCAGCTTCGTAGGCAGGGTCGCTACCCACTAAGCTAAGCGGTCGTCACTTGATGTCTAAAACTTAAACAAATAAAATAATTTTAATTAAGTTCATTAACCAAATATATGGTGATAACTAATCCTGCTACATCAAATGGGGTTCCTTTGTTGAAGTAGTCCATATAGTTCTATTCAGTTCTACTAGTAGGACTAAATGGAGAAAAAAGTTCCTTTAGTCCTACTAATTTCTGTACCATATTCAATAGGACTAAATGGACATAGAGTCCTGCTGTTTGCAAATACAACTATTTATTAGGCAAATGAAATAAAGTACTCAACTTAAATTTGATATTTTTACTATGATAAATGAACGAAAGAGCCACTGACATAAGTGTGGAAAGAGCAGTTAGGCTAACTCTTAACTAAAATACGAATACAAACATAATACTTATGACTTGTTTTTTCTAAAATCCTAAAAACAGTGAAGTGGATAACTAACTGGCCATTGACCAGCATCATTTGCTGGTATATAATATCATACTTATATTATTTACGAGTTAGAAATAAGTACATCCAAATTACAAGTTCCATTCAGATTTGCCTTTAATAAATCTGAATTGTCTGGGACATTGTCAATTTTCATTAATAATAACTGTTATAGTAGAATTGAATGGTAGAACTATACGGGCTGCTTAATTTTTTGTCCGTTCATTTCTACCAGTGGGTCAGAATGTCTAAATTAATCCGTTCTGTCCTACTAGTAGAAATGAACGGATTTTGTTCTCCGTTTAGTCATACTAGTAGAACTTAACGGTAGAGCTATATGGACTGCTTCTCTTTGTTGAATTTACAAAATAGAGACCTCCTATCTAATGGGATATTAGGCCTTAAGAATAACCCGAAGGCCTAAATTTCCATTTGAAATTGGCTGAACCCATTTTAATTATATCTTGTAAGTATGTGAAATTGGATCTGATATATACCGTCACTTTTCTGAAAAACATAACCAAAGTAATATGAGAGATACCAATAGGAATTCTTCCATTTTATCTTCCGTGTAAATTCTCTTATGTGCAAAACGATTGTAAATAAAACTTTAAAATTGTACAAACAGTTATAATAATGTCAATTCAGAGAATAAGAAATAATAATTCTTAATAAGAAATAATAATAAGAAAGAATAATTGGCAATAGCAGTTTTGTTATTGTAATGAATCAATACTACCAGAAGTCAGTGAAAATTGTGATAACACATCAGCAATTGACACTTAAAGGAGGGTTTTTTTTAACAGAATTGTAACATGCGACGAAAAATTTATTATTTACAAGTGCAAGCGAAATACCCAATGGCTGGCCCAGGTCAAACGTCAGAAACATTTCGTAATAAAAAGAAGCTTACCCACAGAAAAAGTGGTAACTGTTCATCTGGTTGTGGTGTTATCAATTGTAGCTTTCTCAGATCCAGTGCATCGCTAACAGCTGGGATAAACTGTGAATAACTTCGGACAATAATACCTACTGATACTAGTAGAAAAACAGCCCCGAGCAGAATCGATTTTTACCTTTCTTGCTTCAAGATGATACGCAAGATTATAGACTGCTCAAAAAAAGTTTCAACGCTGCAGGAGGAAAACAATTTAGTTTTCGAGAAGCATTAGAAATGGCCTTAATGATTTTAGTTTAGTCCTGCTCTCGAGTTCTATTGCAATTTTTTTTCCCCGAGTCTTTTTTTCTGAGTTCATGGTTGCGAAACCTTAGCTCATGTGGAGCTGGACATGCACTTGACCGGTTTTCGTCAGTCTCAAAAATATTTAATAAGAATACCTTGGACATCCATCACAGCGCCATCTAATCCCAAAGTAAGCAAGTATTATGCTTGTATTATGGAGCACTAGACAACTGGTAAACATACTTAAATATTCTTTCTAAAATCACGCTATATATCACGTATATATCATATCACGCACGCATCCATGTATGCACGCACGCACTCTCACGGTAACACTCAACCACACACACACCCATTCGCACACCCTGAACACACATGCCTCACACACTTCGCGCACATAATTTGTTACTATTCCTATCTATTAGGAAATTTGGGAGTTAATCAATTACTGATATATTTTTTAATTTGTTACTTATTTTATAATCGTTCTAATTTTATGTTTAGTATAAGTGTAAATGGTTAATTCAATACAATTGTCACAGAGAGCTCTGTTGTCTGAAGCACAGGTTTTCCTAGTTCAGACACAGGGGTCTTCCATTTTTCTTTTCACTCCTGTTAAACATACTTATTAAATAAATTGTTAGTTTACTGTTTAGTGGAATTAAATATATATAATTTTGAAAGATGATAGAATATATAAATTTAAAGATACTTTTGTACACCTGGTCAGTGGTCACGGAACTAATAGACATGCATGTTCATGCATACAAATATTTGTCGCAAACGGGAATCGAATTCGCGGCCCTTGGCTTTGCAGTTAGGGTCTCTAACCACTCGGCCAATCGGTCGGTCATTTATGTAAAAAAATTTTACATATAAACTCACGTCCCCCTGTGACTTCGTCCGTGTGTGGTATAATAAATAGATGATAATGGTTTTTATCAAGCGACTTCAAAAAAGAAGGAGGTTACTCAATTCGACCGTATATGTTTTTTTTATTTTTTTTTTATGTGTGTTCAGGGATAACTTCATTGTTTATGAACCGAATTGGATGATTTTTTTTTTGTGAAAGGTAGATATCTCCGAAATGGTACCATGATAAGGAAACCAGGATCTGATGATGGCATCCTAGAGAAATCGAGGGCCACCTTTGAAAATCGTATTTTAAAGTATCGCATTTTAAGTATTTTGATAAAGTACGACTACTAGTACTATTTAATGAAGGTCGGGAGTCGATCTGATGATGGAGCTGAAAGACAGTCGAGGGAACTTCTCAACGACTTACAGCAATTACCTGGTGTTTGGACTTGATTCATTTCTATTGATGAGATCTTTGCACCCATATGGATTATAAGTGCCATAACAGGTCTGATGATGGAGAACATACACAATCGAGGGAACTCCTCAACGATTTACAGCAATTACCTGGTGTTTGGACTTAATCCATTTCTATTGAAGAGAACTTTGCACTGATATGGGTTATAAGTACCATTACAGATCTGATGATGGAGACCATACACAGTCGAAGGAACTCCTTAACGATTTACAGCAATTACCTGGTGTTTGGACTTAATTCATTTCTATTAATGAGAACTTTGCACCCATATGGGTTATAAGTACCATTACAGATCTGATGATGGAGACCATACACAATCGAGGGAACTCCTTAACGATTTACAGCAATTACCTGGTGTTTGGACTTAATTCATTTCTATTGAAGAGAACTTTGCACTCATATGGGTTATAAGTGCCATTACAGGTCTGATGATGAAGACCATAAACAGTCGAGGGAATTCCTCAACGATTTACAGCAGTTACTTTTTGTTGAGCTTCCTTCATACGGTTGAATATGCCAAAATGTTCAATTCGCACAAAAATAATAATTAAGATTGAAGTTTTACATAGGAATACCACTGCCTGCTAGGCATGCTGATGCGTCAATTTGACACTGAATTTACGTTGCGTAATCGCGGTGCTGTCTCATTAGAGTAGCGCATTTAGTAGCCCCATTTATACTAAATACAAATAAGTTACAGATGCGTTCAACTAAAAATTTAAAAATAAAATAATTAAAAAAAAAAATTAAAAACCGACTTCAAAAACATAAACTAAAAAGTTAAAAATAAAATTTTCACTTTAAAGAAAGGAGCATTAACAGGCGGCATATAGTTAATGAAGTCGGTGCCAACTCAGACACTTTAAATGGGTACTTACCAGGTAATAACAATTACAACAATGATATATATGTATCTATAACAAAAATAGAACACAATTTTAAGTGTCTGAGTGAGTAGGCACCGACTTCATTAACTATGTGCCGCCTGTTAATGCTCCTTTCTTTAAAGTGAAAATTTTATTTTTAACTTTTTAGTTTATGTTTTTGAAGTCGGTTTTTAATTTTTTTTTAAGGGGGCAATTACAAAAAAACGGCATGTTTAGGTACATTTTTAGGAAGTTTGGAAAGGTATATGGTCATAAACCTAATTCTAAAATAAAGATCAGTTCTTAATTTACAATTGTGTTAGAAAACATTTGCATATTTTACACTCTTTCACACTGAAAAAATATTATTTTGTAACCCACTTTTGCCGAAATCGCGGAAAATTAACATTTTACGGTACATATTACACCATCATCACAAGGTTTTTTGAGATAAAAAAATCATTTAAGTATTGTTAATACTTCATCCTTTCTTTCTGTTAGAGGAAATTTTGATAATAAACGGAAAAGTGGCAGAAAAAAATTATCAATAATATGCAATTTCACCGAAATTTCGCCATACTATTTTGTATGAACTGACAGCACACTGACAGCATAAAACCAAGCGCACACGGCATCGTGCTTCAGACCGCTCCGAGGAGCGCTATTGAAAGGTCGGGTGTACGTCTTTGTTTTTCTCCGATCAAATGCTGTACGTATGGTAAAGTTGAACTCAATCAATCTTGAGACGTGAGTGAAAGTAAAAGTGAATGGGCATCTTTGTATGGGCTGCGTACCCAGGTTGTATCAAGTTGTGGTATATGTCATTTTAAAGGTCGTATCAATAGCTTTATTTTATAGTATGGCACCAACCATGAAACACGTGCAAGGAAATAACTATGAGTTATTTTATATCTCATATAATGAAATGTTATTTTTAGTGTAAATGTTACTTATTGTACAATATTACTTTATTACTAAGCATACCTACTATGCGGTTACCAATCGCTATTCCACCGCCGCTTGCACACCTACATACTCTTAAGACTGGCCAAAAAAATTGCAGGTTTTGCATAGGCTTCGTCTCCATGCTGTATCTAGTGTAGGCATGTTGTTCTTGGATTTCTTATTAAAAAATATAATTAAAGGCTAGTATTGCGTAGGTCCAAATAATTTAAAAAAAATTATCATTGAACTAATAATCTAGATCAACAATTATATCATCTAAAAAAGTTGCTGGCAACAATATATAATTTTGATGCCTCGCCCACCCCAAATACCATATAATGCTTATTATATGTGAACATGTGCCGACTGTTCTTCGCCCTATCAGGCACGAACAGTAATTATCGACTCCCTTCCCGTCGTTATTGTAGTTACTACAATATAGGAGTAATATATCCGATTCGACACATGACAGGACTGAATCCAACCTCTAGTAGTATGTATGTGTGTGGACAGGGCGGTGTAAGAGTTATACTGACAGGTAGCCGCAACGCACATTATGCTATATAACATGGTAAATAAAATAATATAAGTAAAAAATAAAAACCGACTTCAAAAACATAAACTAAAAAGTTAAAAATAAAATTTTCACTTTAAAGAAAGGAGCATTAACAGGCGGCATATAGTTAATGAAGTCGGTGCCTACTCACTCAGACACTTTAAATTGTGTTCCATATTTGTTATAGTTATAAATATATAATTGTTGTAACTGTTATTACCTGGTAAGTACCCATTTAAAATGTCTGGAGTTGGCACCGACTTCATTAACTATATGCCGCCTGTTAATGCTCCTTTCTTTAAAGTGAAAATTTTATTTTTAACTTTTTAGTTTATGTTTTTGAAGTCGGTTTTTATTTTTTTTTTAAATTATTTTATTTTTCAATTTTTAGTTGAACGCATCTGTACCTTATTTCTATTTAGTATAAATGGGGCTACTAAACGCGCTACTCTAATGAGACAGCACCGCGATTACGCAACGTAAATTCAGTGTCAAATTGACGAATCAGCATGCCTACTAGGCAGTGGTATTCCTATGTAAAACTTCAATCTTAATTATTATTTTTGTGCGAACTGAACAATTTGGCATATTCAACCGTATGACGGAAGCTCAACAAAAGGTAATTGCTGTAAATCGTTGAGAAGTTCCCTCGATTGTGTATGGTCTCCATCATCAGACCTGTAATGGCACTTATAATCCATATGGGTGCAAAGATCTCATCAATAGAAATGAATCAAGTCCAAACACCAGGTAATTGCTGCCAGTCGTTGAGGAGTTTCCTCGACTGTCTTTCAGCTCCATCATCAGATCGACTCCCGACCTTCATTAAATAGTACTAGTAGTAGTACTTTATCAAAATACTTAAAATACGATACTTTAAAATACGATACTTTAAAATACGATTTTCGAAGGTTGCCCTCGATTTCTCTGGGATGCCTTTATCAGATCCTGGTTTCCTTATCATGGTACCATTTCGGAGATATCTCCCTTTCACAAAAAAAAATCATCCAATTCGGTTCATAAACAACGAAGTTATCCCTGAACACACATAAAAAAAAAAAACATATGTACGGTCGAATTGAGTAACCTCCTTCTTTTTTGAAGTCGCTTAAAAAGAACTTTATAAGCTAGAAATAATGATTATTTAAATAAAAATTAAATAATTTTAAATTTAAATTTCAAAGGCAGTAATTAAATAATAAGTTGGTGTCATACAATAAAATGAAGCTATTATTAAGACCTTTAAAATGACATATGTCACAACTTGATACACCACTGGGTACGAAACCGCCCATTGTCTTTTATAATATTTTATGAATTGAATTAGTTTGAATTATTTTTTTTACCAAGGCGGAAAGCTATTAAACTTAAAATAAAAATCTTACACTATATATACAATGTACATAGTATATACATTACCGAGTTGACCAACTAATAATTATTTTATGATAAAAAAATTAAATTAAAACATATGTAAAAAGTGGTGACCTCTTGGAATGGTGTAATTATTTTAATTTTGATACGCTTTTATAAGTTCCACCTGTATGTTTTTTTGTATCTAATGGAATCTTTAAACGCGGTTGTCACCCACTTCCACTGAAGATATTGGGCTGAAATTCAGAATACATATGTAACTTCGATGACAATACACTAAAATGATAAACATAACTTGATGTTGCAGCCAGAATTGTTTCCTCATAAGGATACTCTTCACCGGTTAATAGCACGAACACGAAACTTTGTATGTAGGTTGGATTTCGATAGTTATCCATGATTTTCACTATAAACTGATGATTCACCACGATAATTTGTTTACAAGGGAACTCCTCAGTGGTTAGATTAGCACCGACATGAAGCTTTGTGTCGGTTTGTATCATTTCATCGTTTTATAGGTAATTGTGAGTTCCACCTTTATGTTTGTAAATTTTAATGGAATGTAGTTTAAAAAATATTAAGACTAAAAAAAGATAAAAAATAATATATTAAAAAAAATTTATAAATTACACTTTGATACGACTTTGATAGACAATCGAACTTTAAAAAAGAAAATAAGTAGAAAAAAAATTGAAAATTAATGTTATTGTGAAAAATCGTGGAGTGCTATCGGGCACCCCACGTTTTGTCACAATAACATTATTTTTCCTCATTAAACACTTTATTCTTATTCTAAAAGTTATTTTCTCCTTTTTAGATCGATTTGGTATCAAAGCGCAAGTTTCTTAGTTTTTTTAAACTATCTGGGGGCACGGCCGTGCCCCCACCAAGTCGAGCAAAAAAGCGTCACGGCCGTACCATCCTTTTCTCGAAGCAATTCAGACCATTTTCGACCCCCTGTAACTTCGTTGTGGATAAAACTAGAAGACTGAAATTTTCAGTAACCATGCAGGCATATTATATAAGCATATTTTCAAATTTCATTCAATTGGAACCAGTATTTTTAAGAAATTATAACGGGTCAAATTTCTTCATTTTGTCACTCACTCACTCACCGATCATCAAAATTCTAAGGCACTTCTAGCAGACCTAGATGCTTCAAATTTGGAATATAAGTAGTGTTTGGTGTATGAATCAAGGAAAAACTAAAAAATCTAGAAAAGACCGCAAAAAAAAAATTAAGCCCATACAGCCAAGTCTTCAGTTAAATTTTTCAATATTGGCTTTATTCGTAACGATGTTTTATTACGGCAGTTATTATTATATTAAACTGTAGCTGAAGCTCAAGAAGTAGTACCGGAAAAGAGAAAACGGAAGGCTACCTACAAAAATAAGAAAAGTTCATAAGTCAGAGAGAGGGCTTTAAGAAAATTCGTTGCTGGTAGATATACATATATACAATAAGTAGAAGGTACCGAAAAGGAAAAAAGTAGAACTGTCTACAAAATACAAAAAGAAATGAGATCCCATCAAAAACAATACTTGTCAAAAAAACCAAGTCTCGCAACTCAGTTGTTCTGCGGTAAAAAGTTGTGAGATCCATGTAATACCAAGTCGGTTATTAATTTATTCAGTCTCTACTTGTAAGTATGTAATGTTTTATATAAATATATTGAGACTTGGCCATCGCCTGAAAACACGTGTAAATTCAATCGCCTGAAAACACATGTAATTCAATTATTTAGTGCGATGGCCAAGTCTCAATATATTTATAACCGAATAAATTAATAACCGACTTGGTATTACATGGATCTCACAACTTTTTACCGCAGAACAACTGAGTTGCGAGACTTGGTTTTTTTGACAAGTATTGTTTTTGATGGGATAATGTTTGTAGAAGGCGGTCTGAATGATCGTGAAATTTGAAGGGCAAGTTAATCAAAACAGGGGTGTTCGCACGGTTCCTCAATTTATAGAAATAAATAATGGTAAGAGCTAAGGGCGCGAGCGGGTTGCTTTTCGCGGTTTACACATGCGGTGCAAACAGAATGCTCGCTTGTGATTGGTGTAAAGTAAAAAGATTTAGTACTGTAAAATACAACATTTCGGTACAAGTTTCGATGTCATAAAGAACGTATTAATAGTAACTGTATTGACAAAAGTATTAATCGTTGTTGTAATAACGCATACAGACTTGTTTTTTTTTTTGTAATGTGACCAAATAATAATAAAATTTTAATCTATACGAAACAGACTTTATTTTAGTAGTGTTAAGCCCAGAAAGAAAGAAGTTCAAAATGGCAGACACTATTTTCAGTTTTGACCGCAGATTTGTGAAGGGAGACCACATGGACCCATAGATATCGATTTTGAAAGCAAGCAGTTCAAAAACTATAACAGATTCTAAGGCAGTAATTTTTTTTTAGTTCTGAGCACAGATTCGTAATCGAAGACCATACAGACTCTTACACATTGATTTTGAAAACAATCGGTCCAGAATCAAAAATAGTAGAATTTGACGAAATGGGAAATGAAAAGGTCACCTCATTCAATGGGACCTCGGTTTCGCCATCGCCACGTATCACAAACAAAATGCACTCGTATTGCAAAACTCCTCATACGATAACTGTGGCACAGTATAGTATTGTCTAATAATTTTTTTTATGGAACTTTAAAAGACATCGTAACCCACACCCATAACACAAGCTTTGCTTAGTTTGGGACTAGATAGCGCTGTGTGGGATGTCCCAGGTATTATTGTTATCACTACATATTATAAAATAAAGTCCCCCGCCGCGTCTGTCTGTCTGTCTGAACGCGACAAACTCAAAAAGTACCGAACGGATTGGCATATTATTGACATCAATGGACAGAGTGATTCAAGAGAAAATTTGTTGAAATATGACGATTATTGTTGAAGAAGTCGGAAAAAAATCAAGCTGGTTGGGAACTTTCATCGAAAATGCGGCCTAATCCTTTTGAGATATAACAAAATAATGTATGGAGGAATTGTGTCTCTTTTATAGGACTAAAGAAAAGTCCGCGATAGCATATGTCTATATTTTATGGATAGCTTACTATACTATTTTTATGATGTAATATGATGAGGTGATTGGAAAACAATTTATACGGATATGGTATTAATCCTTATCAAATTAAATACGATATTTACCTTCAGCATTTCATGAACATTATGATCGCCGTGTGTATTCTACAATTTAAATCAATATCTTAGGAGCCATACCGGACGACGCGACACACGTGGTTAGGCTGAAGTTATCAATGTTGTATACAAAGAAATATTTTAGTTTGTTTTTAGGTATTTATTCTTTACTTTTTCATATATTTATAGAATTCGAAATAAAATACATTAAAAATAATCCAAGTTGGACGAACTTGCGTTACATTTAAATCTAATGAAATCCAGTCCACATGTTCGACACAACAAGCTGATACGACACTACGACCGTAAAAACATTATGGCTCTGCTACCCGTGCGAAACCGGGGCGGATCGCTAGTTATTATATAAAATAAAGCAACATTAAAAACCTGACATAAAAGAAAACTAATTTTTAAATAAATAAAAATAATAATGATCAAGACTAATTAGTTCTGGTATAGAGCCAAGTATGTGTTGCCTCTGGTGCAGATGCGCGTGTAGTAGTAAGCAAGCTGTCAAGTAAAACCTATTTTCGAGCTGTCACTTTTTGTACATACGTCCTTAATTATTTTATTTTTAAATTTTTAGTTGAACGCATCTGTAACTTATTTGTATTTAGTATAAATGGGGCTACTAAACGCGCTAATCTGATATGACAGCACCGCGATTACGCAACGTAAATTCAGTGTCAAATTGACGCATCAGCATGCCTAGTAGGCAGTGGTATTCCTATGTAAAACTTAAATCATAATGAAGTCGGTGCCTACTCACTCAGACACTTTAAATTGTGTTCTATTTTTGTTATAGTTATAAATATATCATTGTTGTAATTGTTATTACCTGGTAAGTACCCATTTAAAGTGTCTGAGTTGGCACCGACTTCATTAACTATATGCCGCCTGTTAAAGCTCCTTTCTTTAAAGTGAAAATTTTAGTTTTAACTTTTTAGTTTATGTTTTTGAAGTCGGTTTTTAATTTTTTTTTTGTCAGTAGGTAATGATTATAAAAAAATATCTTATTAGTTGATTCCTACGTCACCCTAATAAAGTGCACAACTCAAAGTTTCTAGACCCAGCAGCGGTTCGGGCTGTACGTTCTTGCACAAACTTTTACAACCCTGTTTTATAATAATAATAATAATATATGGGACATCCCACACATCACCATTTAGTCGCAAAACAAGTACCTAGTACTATGCTTGTGTTATGGGTTACTAGACGAATGATATACTACCTTTATACTATATATATGTATAAATATTTTACACCCAGACACGGAATAAATATACATGTTCATGCACGCAAATATTAGTACGAGGCAGGAATCAAACCCCCGACCTTTGATTCTGTAGTTAGGGTCTATAAACACTCGTCTAATCGGTCAGTCATGTTTTCCCGTTAGAGATTTAATTCCAAAAATAGGTAAAATGTGTATTTCGTTATTTCTTTACTAGATATTTGCGCTAAATCTCAAGTTGATACGCGCAATATTTAGGTATATTTTTTTTCATTTCTCATACTCGGAAAGTAGTGTTGTTTTGATCTGATTATTGGGTAGAAAATGCTGCTTCCTTCCCTAGAGTGGGAAGAACTCATATAAATTACTTTCCACCTAAGGGCCGGAATGAACTTTAAAAATAGAACTGTCAGCTGTGAAGAGTTTTATTAAAAAAAAACTAATTAAAAAAATGCTGCGGCCATCTGAGTTTTTAAACAGCCAGTGTGAACTTAGCGCAATCTTCTTTGAGCGGAATAAGCTGCAACAATTTACGCGATGCGTTCCATATTTAAAATTTAAAAAGTCGACATAAATTGGCGGGATATTAATCTGTTGTGTATCTGTTAATCTTTTAACTAAATTTACATTTAATTTATATAGATTTGACGTAAATATTTACCATCATCAATGATAAAAAATACTGGCTGTGTAGAATGCCACAAAAAAAAACATAGATATTTCTATAAAATGAGTTCATCAGATTCATATATGGATTTAACGCTTTTTTTACTGTCCTCATATTCGTAATGAAAAGCAGATTGCTTACCTCGGGTGAAAGACTTATTTAGGCACTCGAACTATTAGCGCCCTCGCTACGCTTGTGCGCCAAACCATCTCGTGCCTAAATAGATCACTTTCACCCCTTGTGTAACAATCTACTATTCCATTTAACTATTTTAACACCCTTTTTTAATTTTTTATAAATTATTTGAAAAATAATTCTCAATAGATGCACACGTTATATGAGGAATCTTTATGCATAGTTTAAAAGTTTCTAAGTCCAACGCTTAGAGCTGTACCTATTTCTATGGTGGATATATTTATGTGAATACAATTTTTGACCATCTCAGAGGTCAAATTAAGAAAAAAATCATTAGTGAATGTTAAAGTTATACATATAAGGACTGTCTGTACGAAATTTCAAGTTTCAATTATATTTTTAACGTCGATAGTCATGAACGTGAGACAGTGTTCTGTCAGTAACGCTCTAAGACAAATTTTGAATCGATGGAGAGTGGAGAAGCGCTTCTCTGTCGTAGTAGCTACACTAATAGTGTAGTAAGAATATTTTAAAACTTTTTTGTATTGCTATACATTTCAGTATCACAAGCACAACGGCCGGGGAGGTTTGACTTCCATTATCTCCCGTTGACGACGGCGGCCGTAAGTTCAATAGATCCTTATCTAACTTGGGATAAACATGAATCAAAAACAAAATACGATCGGGACCTCGGCTATGTAATGTAAGTGCAAACTTTACATGGTTATTAACTACTCACGTCCACTCACTTGTGTTGTGCAATACAAAATGATTCGTAAATTCCTGGCGGAAACCAAAAGTATACAAGGACCATATAACAGCGTTATACATTTTGTTTGAGAGCATTCAATGACTATCAAGGCTGGTCATTGACTATTTGAATGGGGTTGAACCATGGGTAGAACGTAGGTACGAGTTTATAAAAGCTGCGCAGATGTAATCTAAGAACAACTTGAGAACAAAAAAAGTGCGTTTACGAACGAACCCAAAGAGAACTGAATGCCCCTTTGAATGATTAGTTGAAGCCGCCTTCAACAATACATAAATGTCGCAAAGAACTTTGACGTCCGAAAGTCATCTGACTACTGACATACTCTAGCTCACCCAAAACACACACTGCGCAATCGCAAGGTTTGTGAACGGAGCTAGAGACAAATGTAAAAATTATGTAAAACTAAAGTAAAATTCCGTAAAAATGAACAGGCAGTTAATGTAGGTTTTGTTTTTTACAAATTATATTTATTTTTCATGTGATAAACCCGGTATATGTTTGGAAGTTAGATCATAAAATATGTGATGTCCAATTATTATGTTTACTTTGAAAAATTAATAAGTTTGAAATTGTTTTTGTGACGAAAACTTTAATCTTACTAGTGTGTGGGTAAAAGTACAAAACGTCCTGGACCGACCGTAGCGCCGCAAAAACTCATAATTTTATAGCCGCGCGTTCAGTGCATTGTTAACAGGAAAATGTTGTTTCAATAAATATTATAATAAACGACCCTTTATAATGTAATAAGTAGTTTCGGAGATTACCTACTAAATACAATAATGTAATGATAATAGATAATTTAATGAACCATAACTTTTTGCAAGATGCTTTCCCATTAGCGGTATAGCATCCCCATGCCTCTCTCATTTGTAGGATTTATGAGCCAAAAGGACTCTTCGTAGGTATATCACATTCGTAATTCCTATATACATTTCGAGACAAAGGTAAATGAAATATTGCAGTTGTAATGAACAGGAAGAATTAACATTTTATTAGTCGCCAAAAATTTAATCAAATTAAGTATTTTAAACAAGCTCAACTTTTATCATCATAATAGGGATGAACTTTTTGGAGTATCATTAGGAAGCTTTTTTAAAGTTAAATATAGTTTCCATAGACCACTTTTTATTTTAGCCTCCCGTTTCTGAAATATAAAGTAGCTTTTCTCGTCTGCATGTCCGTGGGAAACGTCTCAAACCAAAAACGTCGAAACAACGATTTTGGCCGGATGCGCACACACGTGACCACTAGCCAGTGTCGGCTAATTGATATTCCCGAAGCGATGACTTGATTTGTTATCTACTATAATAGTGTCTATTATTTCCGCCCTGTAGTCAATGTGGCGCTTGAGCTGCACAATGGAACAACTTATGTACGATTGTTCGTTTACAATAATCATCTATAGCGATAACATCTGACTAATTTTGTTGCTTGTTTGTTTTCCTGTGCTTTCGTTTATTTTATGACAGTTTCGGTGATATATTAAATTACATATCTGCAGGCCAATAAAAAATTTAAACTAATTGTGTAAACAATAATTTGAGTTATCGATGTATGCTGGGCTTTATTCATTTGCAGGAATAATAATTGTCTATCATTAGCCTGATTACCTTTAACGTAACTTCTACGATAGTACTGCTGAATGTGAAATACAAGATGAGTCAAAAGGATTTGATCTATGTTGAGGATGTGACTGCACTCATAGAACCAGTAATCATGAATTCCTAAAAATCTTTCTTACATTCGAACATATGCGTGATTTTTTAGGGTACCCAGAGGGTACCAACGGGAGCTCTGCTACTAAGGCACCGTTTTCCGACTGTACATCCGTACGCCTATCTGTCACAAGGCTGTATCTTCTGAACTGTAATACGTAGACACTGAAATTTTTAGTGTGTACTACTACTCTAGCCGCTTTAACAATAAAAAATGAAATGAAGTTGAAAATAAAAGGGGGTCCCCATGCAAGAAACGTGTTTTTTTTTTTTTTTAATATTG
This sequence comes from Luffia ferchaultella, assembly GCA_949709985.1. NCBI lineage: Eukaryota > Metazoa > Arthropoda > Insecta > Lepidoptera > Psychidae > Luffia > Luffia ferchaultella. The sequence goes on from OX453241.1 coordinate 3,667,232, forward strand.
TACGGCAGTACGGAACCTTTTGTGTGCGAGTCTGACTCGCACTTGCTCGCTTTTTTTAAATACTTTTTCTTGATATGTTGTAGGTAATTAATGTACTGTCAACATAGAGTAAATTCATGTGACAGCAGCGTTTCGTTTTAATAGTCATAAATGTCACTTCACAGTATCGAAGTGACATTACGCAATTTTGCGGGGTTGAAGACCGGCGCGCGGGGATTTCACGGGGGTAAAGACACGGCGCGCGGGGACTTCACGCACTGAAACTCGAACTGAAACTCGCCATCTTGCATTAGCTAGCTAGAGGTGGTCAGACGGTAAACGCAGAAGAAGGCTTCTAGTCAATTCGTACTTTTATGACTGCCAATATACATCACACCTATATTCGGAAACAATCATCAGAAACAATGGACTACTTGATCCCAAACATTCGTGAAGACATTTCTGAAGCACTTGCAGTTTGTTAACTATTACACGGTACATAGTGTAATTAACGTAGGTATATATACAGTTGCTGCTGTAGTCTAGGAAACGCAGAAAACATTAAATAAAACCGGATTAAAATCGCGAACGCTCTCTTATTCCCAAATTCACGTTTTATAAAATTAAAATAGGAAAACTATTAATGTCAACGAGATATGTAATAAGCTTTAATTAACTACATAATATAAGCTTAGCTGGAACTATTAATAAACTAAATCAGAATTCATTGTGTGAAAAGCCAGCCGGGTGCTTGCTTAAATATATCTTTAATGTTACTATGTTATTTCATTATGTTATCGCGTAATAGCGAAAACTCGGTTGGCCCACGTGACACCCGAATATTCTTCAACATATACTTCCATAAACAATTTCATGGCCACTGCGCTTTGTGCTGATAGTTGACTGTGTCCGTCAACAACATCGTGTGTACACGAATTTAGATATGTAGCTACACGATTTTGTGTTTGCGCGTGTGGTGCATGCACGTATGTGTGGCTTATGCTATGAACACTCGTGTAGTAAACCTTGACAATACACATGCGCGGTGACGTGGTGAGAAATAACGCAGTTGCCTGCGCCACGTAGCTTTATGCATAGTACAGACATGCGAGTAATGAAGTTACATAGAGACGACTTTTTAGGCCAAAAGCCAACTACTGTTTATCTAGAGCTCCCCTCATCGCGCAACAAGGGTGTAACAAAAAACTTAGAAAGTAATCAACATATTTCGTTTATTATAAACCAAACAGATAAACGAATTTTTATAAAAAATATAAAATAATAAATATTATATCATTAAATTTTATAAAATCAATTTAATGTGCAGTTTGTAACTTACGTCCAACATCTTGTCTCCTAGAATAGCAGGGCTGGTCCCAGAGTAAAATGACCCAATTATTTATTGCTGATGTTTGCATCTTAGCCGATAGGATTATAGTGTATGTTTCTTTGTGGAAATCATGTAAAATAATGTAAAATTAAAAAGTCCAACTGTTTAAAAATAAGTGGTAATTCTTACCTTTAACGTTTTATTATTAAACAAATTTTAAAAACGCAAATTCAATGTTTTCTTAACAAGTCGTTTACCATCGAGCGTCGCATATCGATTGCTTTTTGACATAACTGAACTCGTCTTTTCTAGATACTATCACTAGTGCCGTAAATTGTTAATATCTTTCGTATAAGTTTTGTATTATAAGTATAGTAGCGTTAATTTTTCAATTACTTGCGGTATATTCAATTCTTATAGTTTGTACTTGGAACTGTTAATACAAAATCATATAATTAGGCACTACACAGATCACATCACATATCAAACATATACACATCGTATATCAAGCCAACCATAAACAAGCCCACAGGGTCATTAAATATATATTTAAAAAAAATCTCTTTTAAGTATTTAAAATAAACTAAAAGTTTCGTCAAGTATACCTTCGTCACAATGTGATATGAAAAGTGTGCGTGAAGACAAATTGGATGAGTCCGAATTCGGTGGGTTTACTAGTAGCCATTGAATAGTTCCGTCATTCAGGTTCCAGCTCCATCTTCAGACCTTCGTTATCACATGACGCGAAAAGTGTTTGTCAAGAGAATCTAATTAGTCCAAACTCGGTGGTTACATTAGTAGCTGGGGATAGGTTCTGTTGACCACCTTTCAGCTATATCATCAGATCAGCTTGATGGTACCATAATTATCGATTTTCAGCTAAATCGAATATATCTGTGAAATCTCGATTCGGTAAACCTTTAAGGCATTCTCTCGTAAGGATACGATCCTGACTGTATCAACAGGATCTGGTCACCAGATTGTCATAAGAAACACGTGTGTGTAATTTTTAACTTCGCAGGTTAAGAGAAAGTGGTTCTAAATTAGCTTTAATTAAATATTAATTATACAACGAAACAAAGTTGAAGTCGAGTTGTAGTTGTGACGCATCAGCTGTGATAAAGATAAGTGTGTTATATACGGGTAATGCACGTAATTTGAGGAGTTGCAGTATAGATAATTTGATAGCGAATTTCATTAATATTCGGAATATAGGTTTAGATTAGAATAATCATATACTTGTATCCTACTATTATTTTATAGTAAGTTAGAAAACGTACGAAAAGGAACGCAATTTATCTGTTAAATGTTAATAAATAAAAAAACAGCAAAATAATTTAGGTAAGTACATTCCTAAAATTAAAAATGTCTGTTTCTTATATTATTATTTAGACATTCATAAGCAGAACACTAGGTATATTCCCAGAATTTGAAATTATTCTTTGTAAATAAGAAAAAAGGAAGTACGTTACGGATATAAATCATACTGGTTCGAAAACGGGTTTCGAAGCAGTGCGCAGCGCCCACTGTGCTGTAGGCAAATAAAACGCGTGAAATACCTACTAAGTCTTCTCTATGTAATTATTATTTACTCGTTTGGTATATGTCTTAACTCGTATTGACTATAATCTATGTATTTTGTATGTACAGTTTTTTTGAAAAGAAGGTTCTATATTAATATACTTTTCATAATGTTATGATGCGCGATGTAGGTAACTGTAGTTTTAATCGAAATCACTTTTTTTATTTGTACTTCAAAATGAAAATATAGGTACCAAATTGTATTTCATATTATTGCATGTAAATAAGCATTCAAAACTATGTAGGATAATTTATTTATATATTTCATAGTTTATATTTAATATAAATTATAAAGGAAATTGACTTTGAGAGTATCTCATAAATCCGGTTGCATTAATTTAAATTGAAAGAAAATTTGCATAGAAGCCTTTGGAACGTAGATGTAGGTACTAGTAATTTTATTCAGAAATATTATTCAACAAACTAATGACCCAGTTAAAAGAAGCGATTAATTCTAAACTGTCTAAACGCATGAAAATATACCGATCGAACGCCGCCGCGCGCCGCGCCGCTGACCTTAGCTTGCATAGCCAAATATTTCCGCGGTGCTTGCTGTTCGTACACATGTCGTCACAAACTATTTTATAGATAGCAATGACTGTGTGTGTTGACCCAACGCACACAGATGCATCAACGATTTTTTGTGTTGTGTGCCAGAGGGTCTTTATATGTGTGCAAGCGTTAAACAGATCTAGTGTATAGATAGATGGCGCTCTAAGTTGCCGATCGTTAACCGCCTCGGCGTGCGTTCCTGAGATGCGTTTCAGAACTGAATAGAGTATGATGCTGTAGCAATGCGAGGCGCCTCAGGGAGGGACGGCCCAATTTCAACGGTAGCCTGCCCGTTACACAATGAATTTATTGCCGCATACGACTCGATTGACACATACTGCGTGCACGTCATGTCTAATAGTGCGATGGTACTTTGAAGCCATTACGGCTGTTTCGAGCTCCAGTCCTTTGATTCTTGTTGAAATTAAAAAAAAACCTTTCGAAGACATTTGGTATAAAACGGTTCTGACGTTTTTATCGACATGTGTGAAAATTGAACTGCCTGCATTTAGCACGCATTGTCTAATACTGACTTGGCTTGAATCCAAATTGTGATTTTCAGTGATTTGGCAAGTTTTATTTTATGTCGACACCTGTCGTCTTGCAAGTTCATTGTATTCTTTAGTTATAGTGTATTTTTATTTTTTATAACCAGGAAGTGAAAATCTTCCAATATATGCAGTCTAGAGATCGATGATTGAATCTGCATAATTGGTGCCTTGGTCTTGCTCTGTTATGATATTCTTCTTCTCAAATTATTTTCATAAAATTATGTTAGACTGATGCGAATTTCGTACCTGGAATCTTCAATCTAGATGTGATGATAAACGGATCGCGTCACTGACTTCTTTAACGGTAAAACATGGTTAATTCAAAGTAAAACAAACGTGTAATAACGGTTAATTTAAATTTACTGCTTTTTTTATTACTTATGTAATTTCACTCGCATCTTAATAAATAGGGCAATTACAGAGGACCATATTACGTCCTTTTGAGGTGACCCCTCTGGCGTACGTATTGATCTTGATAAAATGCACGTGTGTGGTCGCATTGCCAAGAGACTCGCAAATGAGTACGAGTAGTTGTCTATAGTAAGTATATGTATTATTAAAAATATATAAGTATGTATATTAGTTATCTAGTACCCATAATACAAACTCTGTCTAGCTTGGAACTAGATAACTGTATGTATGGCTGGATGTCCCAGGTATTATTATTATGTAAAAAAATTATAGTACAAAATTACTATGTACGAATGTAAAGATAAATCCTGTAATATATAATAATAACCTAGCTGACATAATAAAGCGCTTACTGAATTAAAAAAAAAAAACTGCGTAACTAGCGTGAAAGAAAATATTTTCATATAAAATGTGGCGGTATACACTCAGCTAGGTTTGAATACGCCCTAAACGTGGGTAGGTGTAGATTAATCGTCATGACATCTCCACGTATGTCGTTGCGTGGACGCATGCGGAAATCTTCCTCGCAATGGACAAGGCCACATAACCGGTTGTAGGGACCAGTATCAAATTCATAATACCAGTCCTAACCCGGCCCGGGCCAATGACTACTCCCCGAATAGACACGGCTTGTTCTTGGAAGCACGCGTTTTATAAAATAAATCACGTCGAAATTGTCTAAATTCCATGTCATGAGCATTAGAGATACTATTATATAAAGAAAAATGTGTAGCAGGTTTTGTTATTCTACCATGAACACAAACAGAAGCAAAAATACCTACATAATAAAGTGTTTTACTTTATATGGTATTGGCATAAAAACAAGACAGAAAAAATTTATTTTGCGAGACACCAGAAACAGCCAATCCAAACATGTTATAGTTCCAATCAAACTTTATGGCGGATCGGAATACAACGCTTTAAGCGTGCTTGCGCAGGATCAGTCATGTGCCCCTCGCTACACCTAAAACTGGTTACTGCGACGCGACTTGTGCCTATGTTCACATCCGCCATAAAGCTTGATTGGAACTGTACCTACATCAAAAATCTATAGTGTGTCAATGTTCCGTTGAAATATGATTAATTTACCTTTACTGAATAATTAGATAATGAATATAAAGGTACGTTTAAATTTTATCTCGTCGACCATTATCATCACTTCCACATCTCTAAATAAATTGTTTTAAATTTAAGAATAAGCTTATCCAATATTCATAATAGCCTTCGAGTCGCCTCGAGGTAAGTCTAAAAACCGGTTGTTGTAGCGTCATTTATTTATTCGATAGCTGGACTTGAATGGTGTCTCCGATGAAAATTTTTTAGGGATCCGTTAGATGGCTATTTGTGAAGTGATGACTGAAATTATTAAAACGTGCGTCCGATGAAAAGCTACGTGCGATGATTGAAATTATTAAAAGCTTTGAGCTCAAATTCGACCGTACCAACACTTGTGTGATTTGGTAAATCGCGCTTTCTTCCCGATTTTGTCAATTACAACAATCATACCTGTATTGCGTTGCGCCTGCGACGTTTTTCGGTATTCGCAATTTGTATTTTGCTATCTCTAAATGGTCAAATCGAAATCAATTGTCAGTCCGCGCATCGCGCTTACAGTTGTCGAAAGTGAAAAGCGACTTAGGGATGTAATGTAAGTACAAAATAATTTTCGAAGGTTAGAATTAGAAAATAATACATTAGTTGAAATTTGATATGGCGCACGGTTTTGATCGGAATCCTCAAATCACTATAATTACCCAATAATATATATATTAAAACTAGAATTGCACCGAAATTCGGGTCACATTCGGTACTGCCGAAGTTCGGAAGGTTTTATTTACCCTTCGTCTCCGGCCGAATTCCAGTTTGCCAGGATATACCGAATGTCGGCCAAACTTCGGTAACTCCAATTATCAGCATAACTACATTTCAATAGTCAGTTCTACTTGTTTAGTTACCATTTTACTAATGTAGTATTGTATTTTGAAGGTTAAAAGTATAAAAACAATAATTTTTTACGCTTTATTTAAAAATTGAGATCAACAAAAAATATTTTCATTTAAAAATTGTGATAACAAAACGTCAAATGAGAAGCGGCAGGATTCGCAGATGACGGGCGGGACGCGCGCGGGTGGCATGGCAAGCGACGGAACGAACGAAAGCGCGCCAATTTAAACCGAAGTTCGGCCGAAGCCGAACTTCGGCAGTACCGACATTCGGTGCATCTCTAATTAAAACCATACGCATGCAAATATGACACTTAAAACTCGCTATATAAAATTTCGATAATTCGGAATAATTCATAGAAAATTTTGACTACTGTATCAATAACGAGAAAAAAAAGAGGGTATGTGCTTATGACCACATGATATAAGTGAAAACTATACAAATATAAAATGACATACGCGATTATATTAAACTATACTGAAATAAAGTATTAAATACTAACTGTATACACACATTATTATACACTTGAAATATTACAATACGCGAATTGCAGTACATAATATTAAAACTTAATTCTTGAAAGGATGTATTCCTCTGTAAACAGTAAAGGTCACTGACCGATTGGAGCCGAATCTACTCGATTCAACGTCACCAACGCGAGCGCGTGAAGGTTCAGTTTCGTCGACTGTTCAGAAAAAGTGCGCATAATATAATTCTTGAAACGATGCACTCCTTATAAGACAGTAAACGTTACTGACCGACTGTTGCTAAGTATACCCGATTCAGCGTCACCGACCCGAGCGCGTGACGGTTTAGTTGCGTTCAATGTTCAGGAAAAGTACGTCTAAAGAAATTTTCGCCTTAATAAATAGTACACTTTTCATAGAATTTAAACATACTACTTTCGGAATTGCATATCAAAATAATAAATCTTAATAATATTTTAATAACATGATTATTAATGAACTAGATGTTCATGTTTGAGTTGCGTTAGTGATTTTCAAGCGGAAAAAGAAAAAAAAAATGTTTTAATGCGGCGCGTCATTAGAAACATCTGCCGAACACGTTTTCGCACGTCTAATATATGTGGTGTGATAAAAGTATCTACGCGAAGGCGATACGAAGATTTACGTTTTTTTATGTAAATTAATATAATACAAAGCTAATTTGTTTAGAAATTAATTTAACACATTGGTAAAGTAACGTTAGTGTAAGAAAAATCGCAAATACAAAACAGTAAAAATACTGACGTTCTGCGACAACTTAATCGATTCAACCGTTTATTTATTACGTAAGCACTCGTCGCGCATGCGTACGCGCAAAATATTCAAATGCGTGGATAATTATACTATAGGAAAATGTTAGAAATTAGAAATCACCGTCGCCATATCGATCTCATAGATTTATTATACCTGTGTCAGCATATTTCACGTGACAATACAAAACATGACCAGTACGATATGTATATGTCGCAGAATTATTTGATAATTCAAATTTCCGCGAAAACCCTAGGGATTTTGCAAAAACACGGATAATTAGACAATGGTGAAAACATTTCTCTATCTTACTGGAAAAAGTTAGGGTTTTTACAAAAACACTAGGCGCTATAGTAATACTGCGAAACGAAACGCTAGCTATTATGAAATAAGAACGCTGATTGGCCGGTCGGAGCGCCCGAACCAGGACCTCCTCTGATTGGTGGACATTTTAAATGTCAATAATTCACGCACGTTGTATTGTTTATGTTTTTGAAAGCAACTTAGCAATCTTTTGTTTTAAATGTGGTTAAAAATGGTTAAAAGTTTCTATAAATCGATAATATTATTTCTAGCCCTTCATAACTCTATGATATAATAGTTCAAAGTTCACAGGGTAAAACTAGAAACCAAACAGAATAAGATTTGGTCAGTAAGCAAAAATCTAGCCAATCAGAGTTAAGGATATTCAATGTTACTAGAGCGACTCGTGTTTTTGCAAAAACCTTATCTTTTTCCAGTAAGATTTGCAAATGTTTTCGCCACTGTCTAATTATCCGTGTTTTCGCAGTATTTCTACGGTTTTCGCAAAAATTCCAATTATCAAATCATCCTACCACATATACACAAAAACCTGAGAGCATATTTAATTTCACTATAGGAAGAAATTAAAAATTAAATATAAATAAATATAAACATTTTTTACAATAACATGAAAATAACAAACAAAAATAATATCCATCTTCGGTGTACTGCTCGACATGTCGTCAACTTTATAATTATCGTTTTTACGACATTGTCCATGACTTTTGCACTAGCAATCTTATAAAATGTTTACTATATGTGTTTTTTATGGGCACGTGTAAATTTTTAAGATAATGCTCGATTCGCATGCATAATAAATAACATTTTGTAAAGAAAATAATAGTTTTTTTTTAAACTGGCTGCACTGGGAAACGATGGTTGATATTCCGCTTTTCTACATTTGGTTCCGTATTTAGTTAACATTTTGAATTTGATCATAAAATGTAAACAGTGCGAAAAGAATTGCACGATGTCTTACTGAGATTCGAATGTCTTATGTGATTATTTAAGTAATAAACGTTCAATTAGATATAATATTTCTTAAATTTTTTTTTGTACATTTGCTATTATTACGGTCTTTATGATTTTGAAACTTGTACCGTAATACAGTATTTTACAGTACTAGGCCTTTTCATTTTACACCAATCACAAACGAGCATTCTGTTTGTAACGCATGTGTAAACTGCGAATAACAACCTGCTCGCGCCCTTAACTCCCGCTATTATTACATTTGAAGTATGTACCTAATTTTAAACCCAAATGTATTGAAAAACGTTGTATGATGCTAGTGCTCAGTAAGCTGGCTATTATAGTCATCGGTTTATTATAAGCACTTGGCTTCGCCTCGTGCCTATAAACACCTCGTATAATATCCAGCTTACCGTACTTGCATCATAATGTACTATAAATAACTATAATGTTCCAGTTATGAAGTTTACAAAAGTGTCAACATTGTTGTATTATTCATGGATGCGATATTCATGGATCACAATAGTTATACATGGTCTGCAAAAGTTTGTGATGAATCGTCACATATTCCATAGCCTGTACATTATTTTTTATAGCCTTTCTTTGTTTTTGTTTACGTATATGAAATTTGGCCTATACCTAGCTGCGGTTACAACCGACCTATATGTAATGATGTATATCTCTATTTGTGTCGAAATTCATATCGACATATTGTCAGCATTATACACGAACCTTCAGAACCTGCGGAGCCGGGGGCTGCGGGTTCGATCCCTATCGGGGACAAATATTTGTGTGCATAAACGAACATGTCTACTTGTTGCGAGTCTGGGTGTAAAAGTATCTATATATGTATATATTATACAAAAATAATATTTATGTATATATATCAGTTGTCTAGTAACCCATAATACAAGCATAATACTTTTGGACTAGATGGCGCTATGTGAGTTGTCCCAGATATATATATTTTCACAATAAAATCTAGGCTAAAGCATTACACGACTTACAAGCATACAACCTACTACAACGTAAAAATTCATTGGAGTTTTATGGTGCGTGCATACACCTAAAAATATTACATAAGTAAATTGCTGCTGCGCTTAAAATAGCCGTAAGTGATTACCGCGCGTGCACGCCATCTTGGAGGAAAAAAGTGTCATTACTCAGCATATATTAGTATTTTTGCTGCAGTTTTTTGCGGAAATATAAAATTTTTATTTGATTTGATCGATTGATAAAGTACCATAATCTCTATTTCGGCATCATCATAAGGCAGTGAGATTACAAATACTTTTACCAACCCAACAGAAAAAGCGTTTATACCTACTATCAACAGAATAGATACTTGAGAAATCTAGACTTTCACAAGGAAAAGTCATCAGAGAAAGCTACTAATGTGCCAATAACATAATTTTACAGAATATTTTATTGGTGTATTTTGTGAAAGTTGAAATAAATTTAATAATCATCCAGGTTATAGATACTATCTGAACTCTATGTCAATTTGTAACTTCTATTTGTTTTATTGGTCGTATAGGAGTGTATGTTTTCTAATAAATAAATAAATAAATAAATAAATATAAGAACGTGTGATATTGCGCAGCATTTTTAACACTTAGGTACGAAAGTCTCGTACTTCGAATCGATCGAAAACGTGAGAACAATGTTAGACTCAATGATTAGACAAACTATACGCCATTATCATTGTTTTATACAAACATTTTCTTAAATTAAACATCAAATGTGATTTAAGAACTTTTGTTATCTTTTCCAGTACAAATACACGTGGGACAGGTAAAATTTTACTTCACAGCGTATATCGTAATACATCAACTGGGGTATAGTTCGCCTTAAATCGCTCCAGTGCGTCCCGCTACACCTAAAACTGGTTACTGCCACGCGACTTGTGTTGACGTTTGGATCCACCATAAAGTTTGATTGTAACGGTTCCTATATGATAATATTAATAATAACGTATACATTACAACAACGTCTAGGCCCAAAACTAAGCATTAGCTTGTATTTTGGGTACCAAGCGAAGACACCACATACATATAACAACCAAGACCCGGTACCAATATCAATATTCATCATATAAATACTGACGAGACCTAGGATTCGAACCTGGACCTCCAGCTTCGTAGGCAGGGTCCCTACCCACTAGACTAAGCGGTCGTTAAATATATAAATTATATAAATTGGTTTAGAGCGGATATTTTTAGCTTACATTTTTGTTGTCAAACTGCGGTGTCTCTATGAACATCCGTGGCTGAACATTACGTCAAGTTATTTTATCAATATACTTCAATTTTTAAAACGGAATTTGAAGGATGAATAAAATATTCCTTAGTTTAAACGTCGTTTAAATATCCAAATATGTAAATAAAATTGATTATTTTACCTACTTTCCTCAAGTTTATGAAAGTTTTATCATAAAATTTTGTTACGTATGAAGTTTTATTTGTAGATCACATCGAATTATTAAACAACAGGAGCCTGCCGACGTAATGAGCTGTATGAATTACGATTTGATGAAATAAAGGACTTTGTATAGGCAATAACATACATATTCACGCACGATTTTGTCCTATCTAAATTCGAGATATTCATGGACCCGAGCTGAAATTAAGAAATTTCTGTTATAACATATATTGCCGGGAGAGTGACCATTTTCAAGACGGGAACGTCCAAAAAAAAAGCGGTAAAAAAGGAAATTTTTCTTAAGCGGAGTCTTCGGAAAATTAGTATACATACTAATTACTCTACCGTACTGTTTTTAAACAAATCTCGCCAACAATTCGCGCGCTCGGGAAATAAAAAAAAAATATAATATTTTCGTACCAAACTCACTGAGAATTGTTTGAATTGGCGAATACGTATTCGTGAAAAATCAGACATTTTCGTTCAGCGGTTTTGACTAAGCATCGATAAAAATTGTAAAATATGGATCCATCGTTTCAAAATTGTCCTGAATAGTTATGGAAATGGAAGAAAACGTCCGATAAGTCAATTGTAACTTCATCTCAAACTCAATTTCATCAAAACCATCCGCGCAGAAAGGGTTAGTTTACTACATATTCAATCACCTTTAAAGGAGGATTATGTTACTTAAGGCGCTTGTGATAATCGATCGATATAAAAAAAATTCTAACAAGCACATTCATATAGTTGTTTAAACCTAAAAATGGCTTGTTAGGCGTTTCCTTTCGTTTCAATCAATTTTTAGGCAATTTTAAAATGATGAATCCATATTTTACATTTTTGAACTAATATAAGAAATGTGACTTAATATTTATATGCATTCACATTATTTCGTTCGTAATCTAAAAACTAAATAATGCATATCGTGATATATTTAAAAGTTATAATTAAAGTAGAATTTCACAGAAATCAAACCACGATAGATATAATAGCTTACATTAATAGTAATAAAAATAATAAAATATGTTAAACATTGTCCTAAAATTTATACCAATATCATACTGTTTTGTTTATCATACTTCTAAATATATTATTAGATAAGTCAAAAAGGGCACATATACTCGCCAAAATGTATTGGATATATTTATTTAAATATTTTATTAATATTATTGTATGAGTAATTTAAATATAAATATATTTTATATTTTATAACTTATATTTATACTACTTATATTTTATAATAATACTAACTAGCCAATATTTGAGATTTAACAGCAAAAATTCGCTAAATAAGGTATTTTTATACAATTAGCTTTGAAAGTTACTTTAAATAAACTCAACATGTAGTGTCGTAATAACAAACATCATTTATTAACAAACAACACGCAAACATTGTGTTAGATGATTTATTAACAAAATATATTGAAGTAAGACAGCGTCTACAGAAAACCGTAGGGGTTGTTGCGTAGCATTGTAGCGGTGCAACGATGCATCGTAGCATCGTTGCACAGCTACGATGCAAAATTTAAATGCATGCTAAAATAGAAAAAACAAAATATATTGTATAAGTTGTTTATGTATGTTTTCCTGTTATTTTTAATATTTAAAATAAATAATTGTGTTTGTCAAATCGCCTTTTTTATGCTATACGAGTATGAATACAAGATTTTTATTGTGTTGTTCATTATATCATAAACTTTTTATTTGTGTGTTGCTAAGTTCTGAATAGCAAATGTTTTTTCTCAACGTAATGTGTAAACCATGTGTAAACCTTGTAAACACCATGAGAAATTGTTCAAAAAAATTTATTGTCCAAATAAATGTGATTGATTAAGACCTTTTAGATTTATTTAAATAAATTAACCTAAAAGGTTTTGTTCCAAAATAGTTTTAATACGATATTTAACTATGTACTACAATGATCTATTTCTACAGTAGCATTGAGAACCATTGCTATAGTAGCATTGGCTACGACTGAAAATCAGCTGTGCAGTGTATGCCCACTGGACCTGAGCCTGAGCTGAGTCGTGGCCTTTTTGGCATTGCTTTTATTTATTGTGTATATGTTTTGTATTTTTTTTTCTCGTCTTGTTTTATAAGCATGTCAAATAAAATTTTTCTTTCTTTCTTTTAAATTAATAGTATATCGTACACAAGCGCGGAAGGTTTTCAATTACGGGAGCGGCATTTGAAGAGTTATAGAATACAAAAATACTGTTTTTAAAATTTTTGTCTGTCTGCCTGTTTGAACACGCTCTCCGAAACTACTGAAGAGACTTTTACAAGGTTTTCACATTATAATTGTGTTGAGTTCTGCCTGAGCTACATTTTTACCCAAATCGGATGACGAGAAACAGTATATACTTTATTAAAGTGTTTAGGAATCACAAGATCTCCGCAAATATTATGATCTACAGTCTTGAAATTTATTTGATATGCGCGTTCCATTTGTTATTTAGGGATCAGCTAAGATCGGGTTTTACCGAAATCAACTCAGAAGAGATTTGTGGGAGCCGTAACATGTAAAAAATTCCAAATTTTTTTCGTACTTAATATTGTAAGTCCTGTATTTCATGCGGGCAAAGTCGCGGGCAGCAGATTGTTCACAATAAAAAACGCAGTAAACAAATTATCACATATACATTTAAAGAGTATTAAGATGATATGATAATTGCATCTACATATTACGGAATACGTTCCGCAATAGTAATAACAATGTAATAATTGAATTAACATTATGTACTTTATTAGCGCAGGCGGTTACATAAGCTGCGCATGGGAACGCCCTGGGTTAGCCCGGATAACGAACCCGTTGTCGTCTGTTTATTTTCACTCTGGTTTTGGCGAGTACGCCCGTCGCATTAAATATACGAAAATAGTTACCTCGTGCCACGTCTAGCGCTAATACGCACTGCTTGAGAGATATTCGAAAACTAGCAGAACTAGTATACTGTGCCTGTATCGAAGTATTTTTAAATTTTTTTGTTAAGTTTGTAAGTTTAATAATCTAGCAACCATGCACAGTCGAAATTTAAATTGATAAACGAATGAAAACAAGAATTTACTTACAGTACACGTAAAAAAAAATAGATTTTTTTTTTAAACTTTGCCTGTTTAGATATATTAGGTCGGGGACAAAATCTTTTCGCAATAGTTTGTATATGTCGTAGGATGATTTGATAGTTCGAATTTTCGCGAAAATTCTAGAGATTTTGCGAAAACACGGATAATTAGACAAAAGTATTTATATTTTTCAATCTTACTGAAAAAAGGCAGTGTTTTCGCGAAAACGCGAGTCGCCTTAGTAAAATTGGGAAGAGAATCATTAGTTATTATGAAAAAAGAAAACTGATTGGCCAGTTTGAGCGCCCCGTAAAAACATCTTCTCTGATTGGTTGACGACTTAAATGTCAATTCATTACGTTGTTTTATTTGTGATTGTGTTTTTGTAAGCGAGCGAGCTGTTTTTTGATAAGTATTTACTGTTTATATTTATTGAGTTTGTAGTTGGACTTAAACATAATGCGAAAAGTTATGTAGACGTGTGTCCGTAAGTACAAAATGACAGATAAAAGTGAAATTATTGCTGACTATTCAACAGAATCAGAAAGCAATAATTTTGATATTTAACATCTAACGTACATCACAACAACACTAAACTAGGTACATACATGTAAGTTTAATAATAATTCAAGCATAAATTTATAAAAGAAGGCTGATAGTTTTGTGATTTGTAATAAGAGGTAACTTACTCGTATTTGCATTTATATTATTACTAAGATAGTGTACCTAGTAAATTTTCTATGATTGATATTTATTAAATAAAAAGTAAAGTTACCCTTTATAACTCTATGATAGCCTAAAAGCTACATAACCATAACCTTAAAGCTACATAGGAAAAGATAGGAACCAATCAGCGTAATAATTGGCCAGCTAACAAAAATCAAGCCAATCAGCGTTAAGAATGTCCAATGTTACTGAGGCGACTGGCGTTTTCGCAAAAAACCTAAATTTTTTCAGTAAGATTGAAAAATATAATCACCATTGTCTGATTATCCGTATTTTCGCAAAATCCCTAGAATATAGATATTTGGGTGCCACATGAGCTCCCTGAAAGAAACCTAATGAACCGTGTACTCATTTGCGATTCTTTATTAAGACGTAATGAAACTGGAGATGAACAGTGGATCAAGTACGATAAGAACGTGCGATAAAGATCGTGAACAAAGGTCGGTCAGGCTTTACAGACTGTGGCAAAACCCGGGCTAACTCGCAATAAGGTGATGCTGTGTGTATAGTGGGATTGGAACGGTATTGTACATTATGAGCTTTTACCGCCGGGCAGAACCATCGATTTGGATATCTACTGCAAACAACTGATGAGATTAAAGCAAGAAATTGAGAGAAAGTGGCCGGAATTAATCAATAGAAAGGGTGTTGTCTTTCATCACGATAACGCTAGACCTCACACATTTTTAGTCACTCAGAAAAAATTAAGAGAGTTTGGCTGGGAGGTGTTAATGCATCCGCCATATAGCCCTGACCTTGCACCTTCAGATTTCCACCTGTTTCGGTCTCTTCCGAATTATTTAGACAGTATCAGGTTAACATCAAGAGAGGACTGCCAAAACGACTTGTTGCGTTTTTTTGATCAGAAGTCCCAAAATTTCTGCAGCAACGGGATCATGTTACTTCCTACAAAATAGCAGACAGTCATCGAACAAAATGGCACATATATATTGTAATTAAATGTAAATGAACTTTGAAAAAAAAAATGTCTTGAGTGTTCATATAAAATGCGAAGAAACTTTTTCCCCGACCCGAGCGAATATATACACATACAAACTTAAATTAAAAAGAATATTTACAATATCTAAGCAGTTACTTTTGGAGTCAGTGCGGGCTAAAGTAAGTCTATAAACATACAACAACTTGAGTTTTATATTTATTTGGCTAAGTATTTAGAAATATTTTTTTTTTGCATTGGCTGGCACCGACTTACAAAAATCTTACAGTACTCCATAACGGTCCGAAGTTAGTCGATAATACTGCGATTTGTCGACAGTTTTCTTCAAACAGCGCTGTCTCATGAACAGCGCGTTTAGAAGCCCTATTCATACTAAACACAAATAAATTACAGTTACTTATAGCTAAGAATTGAAAAGTAAAATTAATTTTTCGGAAAAAACCGACTTCAAAAACTAAAAAGTTATAAATAGTATTTTTACTTTAAAGAAGAGAGCATTAATGGGTGTCATAGTATATGAAGTCGGCGCCGACTCACACGACACTTTACGAGTTATTAGGTACTTACCGGATAATAACAATTAAACAGTAATATATTTACAAACTATAACAAATATAGAATACAATATAAATTGAATGACTTGGCATCGCTTCGTCAACTATAGGCCGCCCATTAATGCTTTTTTATTCATAAATAAAAATATTATTTTTGAGTGTTTAGTTTAAGTTCGTGAAGTCCGTTTTAAATTTTTTATTTTTTTGTAAAGTTTTATTTTTGTATCAACAATGCGTTGTAATGGACTATCTTAATGACTCCCTATAATTTTAATTTTTGCCTTGTGTTTTTAAGTATAATATCAACAGTAAGCAATGTCCGTTTAAATATTGCAATGAAGTGTACTTACTACATACAACATACGAATATTGCATTTGGCAACTTCTTTCGGTTGAGTGAACTCGTAGACTGAAATAGTTTTATGATAATTTTCATAAAAAAATATACTTTGAAATATGACAGCTAACAAATATCAAACACTTATATAAAGTGTGATGTATTTTCTATATTCATCGTCATTACTGGTAAAAAAATAATGTTATTAAAAGACGTCAAAACGGACTACAATCTCAGTTTGGGTCCATTTCGTGCAAATAACGTAAGAGCGTGTTATTTGATTATGTATGTTAAAAATATATATACGTGTCATGAATATATATGTAGGTATATATACAGGATGAGGTTTTAATGACAAGCCAAATTTTAATATAATGATCTCTGATAAAAAACCCATAGCCGTCTTGTTTTCTTTTAGTATCGTTCTATAGAAAAATATTGAGATTGACTACACAAACCGTTCCCGAAAAAACCAATAACTTTAGTCACCATTCAAACCCGCCGCCCCATTCCGTTTCTAGGCTTCGGGCGCATACATTTAGAGCATAGCGTTAAGAAGGCAACCAAAAGTTATAAAATAAAACTGTAGATAAAATAATTTATTATGAAAATGTAACCCATATTTTTCATTTACGCAATGAGGTCTATTGGTGATACCTAACACCTAGAAAAATGTTGGCCGGTTACTAAAATCTCATCCTATATTAGTTATTTAAGATACACGTGCGGAAAGTAAGGTTTTATACGAATAAGTGCCAAATTCTCGTATAAAACCAAACATCAAACTCGCTGCGCTCGGCACGCATTCCGATAAAACCTTTTACGCTAAAGTATCTTACAACATTTTTCAATGCATTTTGCGAGGAAATACAACAAAAAAATAAGTATAATAAAGAAAGTAATTTTATTTCACCAAAGCCTATTTACAACGAAATGGCGCGCTTTCTTTGCTGAGCGCGCGTTCCATACAGTTTTTTTTTTTCTTGAGGCAAAGGTACAGTATACGTACAGCCAATAATGTGAAAAATATTTTTGTTTGCGGAAACAAAACACGTGTTTTTAAATGAGATAATTAAGAATCTTATGTGTTATGGTGTTTATCGTCATTTAATTATTGCTAGAGCGCGCAAATTTATAAATAATTGTTTTTCTTTCGAATATCAGAACGTTCTTGCATCTTTATAATTTTTAAAATTTTATGACTTGCACCATAGAGTAAAAAAATTTAAATAATTAGGATTTCAGTACTGTTTTATTTCACGCGTGAAATAAAGAGTCGGTTTCCGCATAATTTTGTTACACAAAAAGAAAACTTTACGAGCAACTACATTGAAAAATATATTACATACGCGAGGCTGGAGGATATTAAAATGTTTAATTATATTAATACGTGCCTACGTGCTCAGAAGACCCAGTACACTGGTTTCACCTTGTCCGACAAAAAAGCTGATTTTATCCTAAAAAAACATTTTGATTATTTTGCGCTATTGTTATATAGATATATGTCTTATGTATGAATTTTGGTGTGAAACTTTTTATAGACATTTTTGCATATATTCAAAACTTAATATTGTACACTGTCAATTATCAGTTTAATTGAACTCGCTATTACTTAAATCACATAAGACAATTATCTGTTCTGTTCTATCTGCACAGTTTACATCTTATATCTCTCTCTACGCCAGTCCGCGGAAGTCCAAGTAATACTCCGTTTTAAGTTTTAATGCTTCTAGTATTATAAAAATCTTGCTTATCTTTACAGGCACCTGAAATCTGACATGTGAAATAGAAAGTATCTTTTTGAACAATTAAAATATTTTTTAATAGAATTATGACGGACAAAGGATGGACTTTTTTCACGCATTGCTCGGATCTCGGACTTGTACATGAAATGACATTATACGAGTGATTTTTTCATTACAATTTTAATATTATGATCTTTGGCAAGAATAGTAAAATACGTTTTTTTTCTTTTAGTATCACTGGTAAAACATTTAGACACTGCGTCGGTCGGCGGCCGCCGACAGGATATTCCCGCTGCGCTTCCGGTCGCTCCTTTCTCGATTATTAATGTTGAAAAAAAGAAAGAACTGACCCTACCTTTTTTTTAAAATGAAATCTTTGGATAATATCTAATGCCTAGGGAAATTTTTGGAATGTGATGAAGAAATCTCCTAGTAGGTATCTGTAAAAAGTCACTATTCTGTAATTTAGTATTTTC
The DNA here is from genome assembly GCA_949709985.1 of Luffia ferchaultella. NCBI lineage: Eukaryota > Metazoa > Arthropoda > Insecta > Lepidoptera > Psychidae > Luffia > Luffia ferchaultella. Next base: position 3,686,388 of record OX453241.1, read on the forward strand.
TGAATAAAACTTTTTTTTTTGAATTCTTATTTCATAGGTTCATACAAGTGTGTTAACATAAGACAAACGCTTTTTGTAATTAAAATGTTAAAGTTCTTCTCATCGCCTTGTCAAAAATTTAAAACGCTTTAATCAGTTTCTTGACACTTAAATTTCTTCCGTGGCTTATTATTAAGATCTCTTTGTAGCCGTTGTAGCGCCCACTTTCAGTAAGAGGCTGCCAAAGAGTTGGAACTTTTCTGAACTTTCCTTAATTACCTACCTGAGAACTCCTTGAAAAATCCTATTTAACGTCATCGTCTGGTCGGTTCGGAACAAATTAAGATTTAAATGTCTCGTGAAATGAGACTATCTTAGTCTTAGTAAAGGTTCTATAGCTTGAAATGAATGAATGAATTGAATGAACGCGGATTACATTGAACAAAAGCTCGCTCGCTACGCTGACAAGCGGCGACGACGACGAAGGGCGTCTAATATATTTTCGTGATGAAAAATTTATAGTTTGAGTGAAAACTTTAGCTTATAACCTATAGACCACGCTCTAATAAACGTTAGTAGGTACGAAAACGGAATCGCCAAAAAGTGGCGGGGTGCGGGGAGAGGTCGGCTAGTTTTCATTGTCTCGTTCAAAATTGACAATTTAATGGCTTCCGACCTGCTTCCAACTGACGGCTCACAAGAGACGTAGTTATGTAGTGTCACTACATAGCCGTGGCGAATGCTACTCCCTGTCAAAGCGTAGTCTATAAGGTTGACTTGTCTGTGGCTTATAAGCATATGTTATTTGAATTGATAATATGTTGCCATCGTGTAGGTAGTGTCATGACCCTATTGTTATAGATGTTTTGGGACTTATGGCTAAAAAGTTGCAACAATTACGTACTTTTGATAGTCCTCCATTGATGTCGACCTAAAGAGTTTTGAAGGCAGGTGGGAATACAAGGGTGTAAAATCAGATAGAGCTTTAGGCTGGATGTATGCGTTATCACGTTGAAAGAAGTTTATTAGCTCGGAGCGTTTTGTCTCAATTGCTTAGTTTGATCTCATTTGCCCGTAGTAGAGGTCTGAATCGATGGTTTCTCCGTCGAACAATATCTTTGCGATCCCTGCATATACCCATTACATTGTTTCTTATTAACCAAGCTTTCGTCACTATTATAGGAGCTTCTCCGTGCTGTGATCACGATCTTTTTTCGCACGTTTTTGTCGTAAATAGTTCACTTCTCCTCACTGCTGTCGCTAGAAATTGTTCGGTTTCGATACTTAAAAAGAATTGTTAATAGCAGCACGATTTATGAGATTGCTAACATTTATGTTATGTGGCAACCAAATATCTAGATTTTTTTTGTACATTTGCAAATAACTCAGCACCGTTTTCTGGTATGAATACCAAGTCCCTTAGAAACTACAGGTGTATTAATCTAGCTCCACTTTTTTACAAACGACATTCGTTTAATCGGTAGGAAGGCGACCAAAGGGAGCTGCATTTTTCACGTCAAAATTTCTAGACTTTAAACGGTCAATTTATAAAAAAAAAAAACTTATATTCATTGCTCTTACCGCACTGGATGATACCGCACTGGGTCCATGCATGTCACCAATTTTTCTAGCTGCTTGCGCCGCATTTTTTTTTGTAATAAAATTTCATATTATAGCTAATTTATTCGTCAATTTTAATCATTTCCTCTGGGTGAAAAACAATATTATTATTATTTTATTTTTCTTAAAATAACTGATCCCAGTGGTACTCAAATCAATCAGTCAAAAACAAAATATAAATTAAGATTACAACTTTAGACATATGTTTAGACATATAAACACTAAAAGACTTTGTCACTATTTATATTATCCTCTTTGACCTATTTTTAAGCAACTTCAAAAAAGAAGGAGGTTACTCAATTCGACCGTATATATGTTTTTTATTTTTTTTATTTTTATGTGTGTTCAGGGATAACTTCGTTGTTTATGAACCGAATTGGATGATTTTTTTTTTGTGAAAGGGAGATATCTCCGAAATGGTACCATGATAAGGAAACCAGGATCTGATGATGGCATCCCAGAGAAATCGAGGGTAACCTTCGAAAATCGTATTTTAAAGTATCGTATTTTAAGTATTTTGATAAAGTACTACTACTAGTACTATTTGATGAAGGTCGGGAGTCGATCTGATGATGGAGCTGAAAGACAGTCGAGGGAACTCCTCAACGACTTACAGCAATTACCTGTTGTTTGGACTTGATTCATTTCTATTGATGAGATCTTTGCACCCATATGGATTATTGATTTGATTTGATTTGATTTGATGGAGACCATACACAATCGAGGGAATTCCTCAACGATTTACAGCAATTACTTGGTGTTTGGACTTAATTCATTTCTATTAATGAGAACTTTGCACTCATATGGGTTATAAGTACCATTACAGATCTGATGATGGAGACCATACACAATCGAGGGAACTCCTTAACGATTTACAGCAATTACCTGGTGTTTGGACTTAATTCATTTCTATTGAAGAGAACTTTGCACTCATTTGGGTTATAAGTGCCATTACAGGTCTGATGATGAAGACCATAAACAGTCGAGGGAATTCCTCAACGATTTACAGCAGTTACTTTTTGTTGAGCTTCCTTCATACGGTTGAATATGCCAAAATGTACAGTTCGCACAAAAATAATAATTAAGATTGAAGTTTTACATAGGAATACCACTGCCTACTAGGCATGCTGATGCGTCAATTTGACACTGAATTTACGTTGCGTAATCCTGGTTCTGTCTCATTAGAGTAGCGCGTTTAGTAGCCCCATTTATACTAAATACAAATAAGTTACAGATGCGTTCAACTAAAAATTGAAAAATAAAATAATTTAAAAAAAAATAAAAACCGACTTCAAAAACATAAACTAAAAAGTTAAAAATAAAATTTTCCCTTTAAAGAAAGGAGCATTAACAGGCGGCATATAGTTAATGAAGTCGGTGCCAACTCAGACACTTTGGAAGGTTACATACCAGGTAATAACAATTACAACAATGATACATTTATAACTATAACAAATATAGAACACAATTTAAAGTGTCTGAGTGAGTAAGCACCGACTTCATTAACTATATGCCGCCTGTTAATGCTCCTTTCTTTAAAGGGAAAATTTTATTTTTAACTTTTTAGTTTATGTTTTTGAAGTCGGTGATTATTTTTATACTTTATCCTCGTTGAATAAAGGTATACGTTTAATAACTGAATCGTATTATTAGTAAAAATATTATCCACGTATAAAACGTGTAAAAGCTCTAAAGTTGACATTATGATAGAAATCTTTTTTGTCATAGACATTAGTCATACTTTATCCAGCACGTGTGAGATCCATCGCAACGAACTTACATTCCGATAGCAGGCATCATTTGAAATGACGCAATCAGTGGGGCGACGCACACCGAGGACCAATTTATCGCTACCATGCATGATGTAGCCCGCGGCTAGGAGCCTACCATGTTAAACCTTCAAATGGGAGCGTTTAGTTTATTACATTTATTTTAAATTAGCGGCTTGTCCCGGCTTTGCACGGGTAGTATTCGTTTCTCATGAGAATCACTTTTTTATCTCAGTCTTATCTCATTTCCGTTCTTCCTTTCTCGTTTTCGTTCCCATCTAAAAAATACTTATTTGTTTCCGTTCTTGGCTCTGGTGTCGTTTCGTTTTCGTTTCCATTCTCATCAAGAATAACTTTTATATCTCAGTCTTAACTCATTCCCATTCTTCCCTTTCCCGTTTTCGTTCCCGCGACACAAATGATTTATCGTCACAATTTCTGTCAGTCGTAACTCATTCCCGTTCTTCCCCTTCGCGTTAATTAAAATTAATTAAATGAATAACACTTTCGCGACCCGGCGAACTTTGTACCGCCTCATAGAACTCAGAACAGTTTATGACGTATATGTATTGTAGCGTGCCCCAAAATTTCATATAAATCATTAGAGCCGTTTCCGAAATAATCTATAAAAGAGTAAAGAAATGCATTACTGAACGCACCCTCGAGACATGTAAAAAGCTTAATTACATTTTTATATATAAGATTAGAACATGTACCATCTTTTAAAGACTATTACCACAAATTATAAATTAAAAAATATTCAATGTTATTAAAATAAATTATTTGTTCTAAGAGATTACAATTTAGTTTGTTTTTATTCGAATAACATGTATTACTCGGTTACGTTGCTATTAAGATTGGATGTTTTGAATCTGAGCACTAATGACAGAGCTGACAGTTTTGTCCGTAGAATTATAAAATTAAAACGACGTTTTCTGCATGAAAAAAAAAATCTTATATTTTTTTTGTGGATGATAACCGTAGAGCGAATAGAGAGTTACCATTTTCTAATCGCAAAAAAATACAAATTTAAATTATTGTTAGAAATCAGAAGAAGACGATGATAGAAATAAATAAGACAAATTATATTAAAAATAATATTGGGATACATTTTGCAAAATTATACAAATAATTGTTTATTAATATAATTATAATAATTTATTAATAATTGAAATTGCCGTAGAACCGACAACCGATGGGGTAGACGGGTTCTCGAGTGGAGGGCACGTATTGGGAAGCGAAGCGTTGGACGCCTTCCGGCAAGGTGGACTGATGACCTGAAGCACCATACCGGGGGTAATTGGATGCGGAAGGCGGAGGACCGTGTGTGGTGGCGAGCCTTGGGAGAGGCCTATATCCTGCAGTGGAGAGACACGGGCTGATGATGATGATGAATTGAAATGAAATTATTTCATTTTAGAAAACTTGTGCTACCTATAATTTTTATTTAAAACTACTAAATATTGAAAATCCACTAAGAATGGTCACATTGTGGCGTACAATACAGCTCAACTACCAAACGTCCAATCTTAATAGCTACGTAACCGGGTAGTTACGCGATGGTTAGAGGTCATGGGACCTAAAAAAAATTCGATATAGAGTATAAAATCATATGTTTATTTCGTTATTTGGTTAGTATTTCTTTATGCTTCAGGGAATAAAATTATGTCCGAATTTTGACTTAGAGATTTCTGAGAGTAAACCGATAGTAGGTACTACGTTAAATTGCACTTAGACACAATGAAAATATTAATAAAAAGTCATGCATTAAATGTTTTTAGATATCAAAGACAAATGTGACCAATTTTTAATACTTCGTTAGAAACGTACCAATTCAATTTAATGGAATAAACGTCGTGAAATTACAGGTTTTCTTTACTGTGGTGTAATTTGTTCCCTCAAAAAGTTCTGTAGTATCCAACTATAGTTACATGATCAGATTATTGTTTAATGAATTAGTCAAAGTAGAATCAGACAAAGTGGTCGGTCTTGTCGAAAGATTTTACGCATTTGGGACTTGCGTGCCACTGACAATTATACTTGAGTCTCTTCTGCGACGCGTCGTTTCGAAAGTTTCGATTTCGAACCATACGTCGTCGGTAGAATATTTTGGAAAAGAACTTTGGCGAGATAATGCCCGAATCTTGATATTTTGTAGTGTATTAGTAATTTCATTCGCTATTTGTCTCTATTGGTGAGTAATCTATTTAAGGTCTCAAAGACAGTTTTGATGTACTTGGCGAATTCCGTATCGCTTTATCATTTTCGAGAGAGCTTTGGCCAAGTCTGATTTTGATGTTGTATGGTTGTGTGTTGAAATGTCGTTCTAACTTGTATTATACAAGTAAGTTCACCAACTTCAATCGACCTAGTATTTTAGTATCTCTATTTAGATCTACTTAAATAGATACTTACATAAAATTATTTATATTCACTTAAAATTGATGTTCTTAAGTGTAAGAGGTACTAGTGCTTGTTTAAGTGATTTTAATTAGGCTGCGGCTGGCCGGCCGCGACAAGCAGGGCCGAGCTCCCGGTGGAAGTCCGGACGCCGTCGGTGGGGTTGCAGGGCTCTGCTCACCTTGGAGAGTAATTATAATGATCGGCGCCGGAGCCCGAGGCCTCGTGCCCACCCTTTCCTGGAGGCGTGCCGGGTGCAGGGTGGCTCCCCACTAATACGCCTACGCGTCATCGCTTTCACTCGCACGCTGTGGCTGACCTATGATCCCGTCTTCCTCGCACGTCTAGTCTCACCCACATGCGCCCCACTGGCACCGTAATAACCCAATTTGTAAGAACCCCCCCTTTTCAAGGACGGCCGTCGGTCTTTATGGCGGCGGCGTCGATTCCCCGACCTTGTTTATTTATTTCAGTTTCTTTTTGTTTAGGAACTGGCTGGGGCTTATTTTCGTACGTCTGTATTCGGACGAGACATGGTCGTGTTTATCAAATTATATTTCATCCTTATTTCGAGTAGACGTGATTAATTTAAGGCGATCAGAATTGATTACACTTCCTATTCGTGATTATGTACAAAACATCGAAATAATATTCAAAGCATCGAAATAATTATTTTAATTAAAAATTGTAATTACCACGATATGGTTTGGAATAATATATTGATAAAATCATTATTCATTTACATCAGAAATATGTTATAGGAGACGTGTTTATCACTTATGTTGCCTATTTTAAAAATCCTATACTTATTATAATATTTGTGTTCGATTAAGATTTACTCTACTTTTTGTAAATTTGTTTGTATGTTCTCAGACGTGTATTTACATACGCGAATGTTTTCCAGTCTCGGTTAAGTCGTTGGTAAGTTCAAGGTCGACGACAGCACCCTTATCAAAATCCGCCCTTTCGTTCGTCTAGACGAGTTTACGCGTCCAACCCTTTTTTAGGTTATAGGTGCAGAACGATTGTTACAGTCAAAAATAAATTATTAATCATAAAGCAGCAGTCGCAAATATTAAAGGCATGTATCCAAGTGAGTAAACAAGAAAATCAATATAGGATGGTAGGAGTGCTCTTTGACGACTTTGAAACAGAAAAAGTATTACATCGAACGCTATCAGACAGTGTTTTAGGTACACTCGAGAGTTTCATTTACTTCCAAATATTCACCGAAGGAAATCGTCTGTAGATCCAGTTTAATCAAAACATATTTCATATAAAATTAGAGATTTTGATCGAGCTTGTACGACGACCATTACTTTACATTACATTAGTTTAAATTTAAAATATTTCTAGACGTTATTGCTCGGCGGCAGAACTAATTTCACAGGTTTCAAGTGACGAAGTCGTTTTGTACTTTAACACCCGAAATAATATATCCTATGTAGGTACCTAATGTCCATTCTAAGAACTCTCGTATTACTTGCTAAAAAAGACGTCTATTATCAAAAATACGTAATATTACTTTACATGAGAAACTTGTAATCACGTAATAGGTACTTTTTTCAAAGTGTTTTTCAGGTATCAACTCTAGATCATTTTCAGTTGGTTTTATTAAAACTAAGAAGAATTTTCTCACCAGTTGAGTTTCACAACACCAGAATTCAAAAAATTATTCGGTGATTTAAAAGTACCACAAAAATAATTATACTACTCCCAATAACTAGAGAACGCTTTCCTTATGTTTGAACGTCTATCAAGTATCGTAAACAATCAGTGACCTTTGAGAACACATAAGTAAAAAAGTTTATGCGGTAATTTTCATGTAACACCAATTTAAAATTGAATCGATAATTGAATGTAAAATTAAATTATTATAGTACTAGCTTTCCGCCCGCGGCTCTGCTCGCGTGGTCTACACAGTTGTACCGTCACCTCTTTTTCTGAGAAAAAAAGTAACCTATGTCACTCTTCATTCAGTTCATAAACTATAAGCAAAAAATTATAGCGGTCCTGGTACAACTGTAATCCACGTGAGCAGAGTCGCGGGGAGAAACCTAGTTTGAAAATAAAATATAGCCCATGCTACTCGCTAATAATGCAGCTTTCTATAAATGAAAGAACTTTTAAAATCAGTTTAGTAGTTTTTGAGTTTATCCGTAACAAACAAAAAATCAAATTCCTCTTTATATCATTAGTATAGATATATTAGGAGGAAGTTCGAATAGTTACCTCTGAGTATGATTTGTCGCCGATAGATTCCATTCCATTACACCAGCCCATCATGCTCCATAGCAGGCGTTTAGTCCTCCCCCCAGGGTGAGGGGGCTTGGAGCTTAATTCACCACGCTGCTCCAGTGCGGGTTGTTGGACTTTAACGACTGCCATCTGTTGATGGTACCCGGGACCGATAGCTTAACGTGCTCTGCGAGGCACGGAGTCAGTGATAATTATGTAGGTACTTAAGTCAGAAAAACTCATAGGCCCGGATTAGAACCACAGCCGCGCGGCCTTCTAAGCCAGAAATAGGTTCGCTGCGCTCGGGCTATCACAAACTTAACTTAGAAGTTAATATAATGTAAATAAAAAAACCAATAACATTTATGTATTGTTTTAAAGTTAACTTAAAAACATGATGGAAATTATGGGCAATACACGGTACATATAATATATTTAGGAACATGCATTTTTTGGGACTTTGTCAAATATAAATTTCCCACAAGTATTTTTTCAACCTCAGTATTTAAATATGAATTTATATAAACTGTGGGCCAGGTTTAGGAGGCGTATATTCTGTTTACAGCCATAGTGTAGGCAATATTGACCGGCCGTAAGGAAGAAATGACGCGAAACACGCTACAGGCAGCTAGGTCTGGGTTGTAAATCTCGCATGTAACCTGACCGGCCGTGGGGTAGATGAAAAGTTCGTCGTGCCAAATCCGCACCCCACGCCCCGGTCGGCCGCTGGCGCAGCGCATAGAAAGCGAAATGTACCGTCTATAAAACACGCTACCGAAAACATGAAGTTATTTTTCCTTGCGTCTGATGAAGAGTAGGATGCGATACTAGAACGGGCAAAATACAATTTTGATTAATTTTATACAAAAAAAAAATGTTTTTAATTTAATTCATAATTTTTCGATTTATATTGTATTGTATTTTTTAGTAAAATCGTATTATACCGAGTTATTTTTTCATTACCTTCCAAATTGTAATATTAAGATCTGTAGTGAAAATAAAATACTTAGGTGTTGCGCCTTACAATGTGGCGCCACAAACTTTCCGTATTACCGTGGAGATTACTGAATATGCGTGAGTAAATGATAATTGTGTCGGTCGGCGACCGCCGTCGAGATACACTCCCCCATAACATACGTCGTCGCCTTTTTATCGTTCATATGTTTAACTTAATAACCACTTGGTATGGATAATTATTTCGAGAAATAAAAAATGTGATAATTTGACCTAGGTATATATTTTTTTTCTAAAATGGAGTTTACACATCTAATACCTGGTTGAAATTTGGAAACTGACGAAATAAATCTTTGTACCAAAAATCTTAGGTATATACTAAGACTTATGAAATTTTAAAATCCATCATCATCATTAGCCCGTGTCTCTCCACTGCAGGATATAAGCCTCTCTCAAGGCTCGCTACCACACACGGTTCTACGCTTTTCGCATCCAACCTAACTACCCGTGTATGGTGCTTCAGGTCATCTGTCCACCGCGCCGGATAGCATCCAACGCTTCGTTTCGCAACGCTTTAAAATCTGGTATTGCTATATCAAGTGACACACCCGGAGTACCTAGCTCGCGTCGTCGGTTGAAAGTGTAATAATTTCGACGCCTTCCTGCAAAATATATAATTCTCAGCCTCCTTTACGCATAGGACGCATAGGAATCAATATGTTCAGTATATTTATATTACTTTACGGTAATGCATTAAAATTGAGCTCTAATCGGTGAAGCTTTTCAGGCTACATACAACATTGAAATTTTTGAATTTCCAATTCCCAACAAGCATAAATATTCTAAAAATGTATTCAGTATTTTAAAGTTTAAGTTATATAATGATAAATGAGACACCCGACACACGGTCATCTAGTCTCAAATTAAACAGAATCTGTTACTATGGGTACCTACTAGACTGCTGATATACATAGTTTTTTCTTAATGTATATAATGCACACATATTAATATTTTTACACCCAGATACGAAATAAATATATAACATTCATACAAACAAATATTTGTTTTGGGCGGGATCGAACCCGCAACATTTGGGCCTGCAGTCGATGTCTCCGACCACTAGGCCGATCTGTAAGTCGACATATATGTATATATCTTCACAAATAGTCAGGAGCGTGAGCTGGAATTTCTATGGAGGTATATATTCTTGAAGGGCACTCTTAAAATATGTGATTCAGCAGACAACACCAAAAAGAATATTAAAAAAAGATGAGAAACGGTGTAGATAACTTTGAATCAAGGTTGTAATTATTTTATGCCTACTTTGTTATTTCTAAATATTTTTGCGACAATCGAAGTAAAAACGTTGTTAGCTCTACGCGGTCGTGTGCAGGGCGGAATAACTTATAGCGGCGTAAGCGCTGAAAATCGAGGCCGCCCAGTCTGATATAATGGAAAACTGGCGGCAAGCACGCACTAAAAACTCACGCGAGTCCACTCTCTACCTTCACTAAACCCACTTTTCCCTGCATACGCAAAAGCTCCGTCGCCCGCCTACGTGTTTATTACTGGCTTCGTTCCACATTTTCACGAACATTCCCTTGTAAAACATAAATGTAGAGTGAGTTAGCGATGTCGCTGTTATATGACCACCGTTGGGCCCTCGACTGCGCTCAGCTTACATCCGCTCGGTAAATAGAAGATGTGATGTTTTTACATTTAACTTTATTTTAGGGTTGTGTTCTTTATGCATTCCAAGTTAAAGCCGAGTTTCGTGTGAACAATTATTCCTTTTTATGTAGCAGTAAAATAATATGTATCTCATAGGAAATATTTTCTTTTTTCTGCTTACAGCTATTTTCAGTTTACCAAAATGACATGTATCTTTGAAGCTCTAGACTGAAAAAATCTGCTACGCATGCATAAAACTACGAGTTGACTAGAAGCTCTCTTCCGCTTACCGTCTAACTACTCCTGCTCTAGCTAGTTGGTGTACCTGTTTGGCGTTTGACAGTTTCGATACTGTGAAGTGACATTTCTGACTCTATTAAACCAAACGCTGCCGTCAAATTTATTTACTCTATGTTAAATAAAACCAAATAAATTAAGGAAATCGATATAATGAGTATTTTGTTAAAACGATGTTTTGTTTTACTTATCGATGATTTAGGTAAAATACTCTTTTAATATGATGCAACGAAAGTGATGCAACTAGGAACTGGCCGATATAAAAATATTTCTAGGACATATTGTATTTACATAGTAATATTATTTTGCGACTGATATTGATTGCAATGACATGACTCAAAGGTTGATCGGACTTATTTACAATGCAAAAGTGCCTCGGCCTTGACGGCGAGTATGGTTCATTATCGCGTGTACATATAGCTACCCGCGTAGTTATATGTGAGCGCGGGCGACGTGCAACGCGGAAAACGGACACTCGATCTTCGCTAGAGGCTAGAGGCAGCGAAAAATGTTAGCAAGCGTGAATTGATAGCGCGAGCGGCGTGCACGGGCGGAGCGGCGGCCGGGCTAATGCCCTCCCCATTCCAATGCAAGGCCACCCAGGGCCGTAGTGTGCCGTAGCCATGACGATCGCCGCGCGTAGGCGAGCGCGTTGCGATAGTGACACAATGATCTACACCGCACCTCCCGCACCGCCCCGCCAGCCAGTACCGGGACGCGCACCCCACTGCCGCCCGGCCCTGGCATTTCGAGCTCTTTTCAATTTCCCTCAATAGCGGCTAAATCTTTTACCTGGAGCTTTAGTACGACGCCGAACACGAGCGCGACTTCTAACTTAGAACTCGCTTTTTACACTAGTACGCAACGCTTATGGTGACTTTTATTTATGGCTAGCAATACGCGAATTCACGTCCAAATATATTTTATATTTTAATGATACACGATCGGATCGTTTCACATTTGTAAGTACAAAGGAACCGAAATTATATGAAGCGTAGGAATGTGAAGTAGCTGGAAACATTCTAGTGACCTTTTTTTCTAAGAAACATACGGTAGGATCACCGCGAAAATTCTCAGAATTTAATGATGGCTGTTGTTTTGGCTTTGGGTTGTGCCGTCGTCGTCTCTGTTTTTTGATACAGAACATTTTGCTGATTTATTTTTATCATGTCGATATGTATCACTGAATGACAAAAAGTAATATATTGTAAATCAGTGGTATAAAAATTTAATTAATGAAATAATAGATTATATTTTTCTATTCGTTAGAATGCGGCCCTGTGCTAGAAGTACACTGTATGCCAAGTCGCAGCGCGCTATTTGTGCGCACTGGGCCTCCGAACTTCGTACCTACCTCCGCCTTCGCACTGAGACCCCGCACGCCTCACCCCGCCGGCTCTTACAGAAGGCACAAAATAGACAACGCGATTTTTAAGATAGAACAGTGTTTTGTTAAAATCTGCATCTTTTTGACCCCTCCTCGCATTATGCAAAAATGGATGGTTTTCAAGTTACAAGTTTTTTTTCAATCGTAGAAGTTACTCCTACGTTAAATTTAAATGCTTTGTTTGCTATAAAACTGCCTGTTTCGAACAAATATTTTACAAATAAAATTATATTGAACAAATGTACCGTTCAAAAAATAAATGTATTAAGTAAAAATATTATAAAGATGGCCGTCTACAAAGAATGAAATATCTTTATTTCATAGTTATGTAACATAATTTTGAAACACGTCACATGAGTGAATATCTGGAACTATTTTTTTACCGTATAATCTCAAAACAATAAAATTTAAGATTTGATTGGACAAACACATTTGTCTGTACTGGTGGCATAAAACTGATTAAAAACTGTTTCCTATTGTTCTTTCACAAATTTTTGATGTGTAACATCTTACTTTTCGGTATTGAGCATCTCTGGTAGGACTAATTTCGTGAATGTGACGGGAATGTGTAATAGAAAATAGGGAAAAGCGCAAGCTATTTAATTTTGAAAGTTGAATCTTGAGTTTGTACGCAGAATAGTATTAGAACTTAATATATTGTAGTATTACTTAGTAATAGAAAACAAATTATTTTCTCATTCACTTAGTGGTTTTAGTAATCTATTAAATAAACAATGGACTGCGAGGCGCGACGCAAGCGACTACCGAAGCGAGCTATCTACTAGCAGCAACGGTTACATATGCTCAACCTTCACCCTGAACTCCGGTATCTAAGAGATTCAACTCACATCGTCGCCGAATCCTTAGAGCGGCATTCATTCACGGCGGTCGCACAGTTTAAGATGCGAATTTTCAATCGTCCTCGGTCATTGTTTTGAATTTTCAATTCGGTCTGTAAGTACGCCCACGTACGCTCGGATATCTTACACGTACCTAGTTGATAACTTGGTATTCATTAATGTTTCTATATACGCCGGTCGGCTGGCATTCAAAGGGCCGTCGCCATGGCGACTGTCAGCCTGGTTTCTATAGCCTCTTGGAATACCTATCGACAAACGGTAGACGGGAGAAATTATGTGTTTATTTCCAACAAACTTCGATATCGAGGTCAGATATATTATTGCTTCTAACTAGATGTTTAATGTTAGCTTTATTTATTAAAGCGAAATATTTATCAAGTGTTATTAATTTCAATATCTTATATTATCTATTATTTACGTTGATTTTGTTTTTGTGCCCATAATTTTCGGTTGAAATAAAAAAAATGCACAAATCTCACGCTCTATGTGGCTAGTAACATAAGTGTTTATCGGATTCGACACTACTTCACATTTACTGTAAACGAACGAGTCAACTCGGTACCCAAACATAATTTTAAGGCACACCGTATCTCTTGTACTTATGATTCGGTCGTCGTAAGTCGAACGAAAAAATTACCGAAAACTTTTTACCTACACCTTAACAAAAATTACTTAGTCTCGTCCAATCGATTCCACACATTTTGACAAATTATACGCCTCGTAGTCTCAATACTATAGAAAAAATTGCCATATCGCACATTTCCTCGAAAAAGCCCCAAATTCGAGGAAATTTTTTTCCTGTATTTATCAACGAATCCCCTTAGGGAGCATCCATAAACTACGTTGTTCTATTTTAGCTCCTTTTGAACCCCTCCCGCCTTTTATATAGCCTGCGTGGCTTTTGCATTGAGCACCCTCTAGTTCCCTCGCGCAAATGAAGTTTTTTTTTTTTTTAATTTGGCTTTTGAAACCTTTATTAAACGTTGTTTTCTTTTGCCAACAGTATTTTTAGATTGACTGGATATCAAATTAACAGTACTGATATTGTTTTTTTTTTAAATAAAATATTTATTCTGATAATGGTGACTAGTCACTCTTGCAATAAAAATTCCGTAGCTTGAACTCTGACCCCTTTGCCTTCACATCGTCTAGCATAACTTTCTACACAACCCCACTGACCCTTGACTGGGCTACGTAATTTATGGACGCTCCCTTAATTCCAAAAATTGTCATATAGCAAATTATGTAAGTCGTTGCGAATGCCACCATTAAAAAATATTTGTACTTCTGCTCTATTGGTAAATAACAGAAAAAATGTCACTGTATCAGTTGATAAGTTGACGAAGTCCCGTACAGTGATTTGCTTTGATCTTGCTTCAAAAATTTGTTCTTAGTGTAAACAATAGAGCCTCCTTGCAGTCGCATTAGATACCTAGTTGACATATTATATAATTTGATTGACTTTAATATAATTATTTTACATTTATATTTATCGACAATGTCCCTTTACAGCGGCTATTAGAATAAGTTTAAGTCAATCTTGTTTTATTAATATTGTTATCGCGTCTAGGCTTTTTTTCATTCTCATAGTTTCATAGCTCTCATAATATTGTTCGCTACAATTATTCTACTGTACAACCTACCACCACTGTAAAATGGTTATTTTTGCCCAGTATGGGTTGTTGTTGTTGTTTTTTTATAAGTGTAAACAATGTATAAAATATTAGACTTATAAATAATTACAATGTCAAGTGTTCCATGTGTACAAAAACAAATAAACTATTGAGTATGACTATTCGTTTTGAAAGAAAAAAAGATTCTAATAAACGATTTCCTTTTCTCTAAAAGCGAAACAATCCAACACCGCTTGACGACCGCTTGGCGTAGTGGGTAGCGACCCTGCCTACGAAACAGGAGGTCCCGGGTTCGAATCCCGGTCAGTATTTATATGATGAATATTAAAAAAAAAAACATCTCCAGAACTGTAGTCGTTTTTAGCCATTTATTAAATTTTATTCGAAAAATTTTAACTAAATTATGTTTTTTTTTATAATCCTCAAGCTTCTAAATTCCACATATTTGACACTTCATACGTGTATATATAATCATAATACCTGAGACATCTCACACATCGCTATATAGTCCCAAACTAAGCAAAGCTTGTATTATGGGTACCAATCAACTGATATACGTACTTAAATATATATCAAATAAATATATTAAAATATGTTTTAAATGATAAATTACCTATATATAAGCTAAACAGTAATTTATAAAATAATATACTCTAAATTAAAATATAATTAAAAAACTAAAAATACCTACAAATTAAAAATACTAATAGTACTTTAGTGTGACTTTAGTACTTTAGGAAAACCATGTTGTCTCAGTTCCACAGAAAAAGATTGCCTGGTCATAGACGACAACCTGACCATACAACAAGACATCATCATCATCAGCCCGTCTCTCCACTGCAGGATATAGGCCTCTCCCAAGACCACACACGGTCCTCCGCCTTTTGCATCCAACTACCCCCGGTATGGTGCTTCAGGTCATCTGTCCACCTGGCCGGGGGGCGTCTAACGCTTTGCTTTCCGGTACGTGGCCTCCATTCGAGAACTCGTCTACCCCATCGGTTATCAGTTCTAAGGCAAATGTGACCGGCCTATTGGCACTTCAGCTTGCTGATCGCTTCGGCTGTATCGACAACTTTGGTTCTTTGACGGATTTCAGTGTTTCTGATGTTATCTATCAAAGAAACACCAAGCATAGCCCGCTCCATAGCACGCTGAGCGACCAACAAGACATATTCAATGTCAAAATACTATGAATCCTTTAATCCGTTGGAACATTTCTTCACCTTCAGACGGAATTTTCAAGTAATTTTTCTTTGTAGCAATTTTCTTCAAACCCTATTAGCACAGACTTATCTTGAGCCTTATACAAAGGTGACTATTTGAAGTTCATTGAATTATCGTAGGGACCATTTAAAGTTAGAGCCCTTGATTATCCTTAAATTCTGTGAGTGTCCTTTGGACAGCTGTCTAGCGCTAAACTGGAAATTTCCAAAAAAATCTTTAGTAAAATATTAGGCCACCTATTTTCTATCTACACAGAAAATAAATTTCTTAAACCAAGAAAATATTATTACATATATAACGAAAAGAATATTCTTTCAAAATGAGTAAATATTTCATCAGAGCAACAAAAAATATCTTGCAACAACAATATATTTACTTATTTTGAGAGAATATTCTTTTTGTTATATATGAAATTTTATTTTCTTGATTCAAGAAACATTTTTTTTCTATGTATTATCCGAAAGGTTATTGAGGTCGACTAATTGGTCACCCTTAAACGAAAAAACTTAAATTTATTAATCATTAAATGTACTTTGGTGAACCTTAAATTTAAGTGAAATATATAGAGCGGAGCAGTAAGATGAAAACTAATGTACAGATGTATCAAAAAAGTAATAGGAATCGGTTAACATCGGACGCGCAGGTTTGCCCGAAGTTATCCAATGAAATAATTTAGTAAGAGAAAGTCATAAATTATAAATAAAATACTGTAAAAACAACTTTATTACTAAATTCATTTGGTTCAAATTGTTTTGTAAATTGCAGTGTACGTCTTTCTGTTAGATCTATAGAGCGGTTTTGAGCAATTATTTTAGAGCAACCATATATCGTAAATATGTCATTGTTTAATTGTTGTTACCCGGTAATTACCTATTTAAAGTATCTGAATTGACACCGGCTTTATAAATTATACGCCGTTCATTAATGATTTTTTTTTTGAATTAAAAATATTAGATTTAACTTTTTAGTTTAAGTTTTTGAAATGGTTTATAGTTAATTTTATTGAAAAATCTATTTTATTTTTCAGTTTTTAGTTATAAAGAACTGTAATTTATTTGTATTTAGTATAAATAGTGCTTCAAAACATGCAGCTCAAATGAGATAAAGCCCTTTGGGGAAACTGTCGACAAATCGCAATATTTTAGCCCTTAACTCATGAATTTTAAAGAATGCTGTAGTTTTTTCCATCATCAGCGTAGCAGTATGAGATAATGACTCCCAGACGCAAACACCTGAATAACTAAAAAATAGAGCTCGAAGACAATATTCGTGCCTATAAGATTTGAGGGTATCCTTCGATTTCCCTGAATTCCATTATCAGATCCTGACATGGTGGCAATGGGACTACCTCTTGAGTATTATACTCTTTCAAACAAAAAAAGAATCTAAATTGGTTCACCATTGCGAAGATATCAGTGAACATACTTAAAAAAATATATGCATACAAACGAACACTAAATTTCCTCCTTTTTGAAGTCGAATAAAAAGAGCTGGAATCTGCGAAGTTTTGAGGGTGATAACATATATATTATTGAAATTTTAGATTTTTAAATTTCTATAAAGCTTACGTACCGTACACTTCTGATGATATTATTAACTTAATAAATTCAAAGTTTAAGTTTATAATATCTTCAGAACCAGTCAAAAGTGTGTACGGGTTTGTGTGGAAGTAAATTCTTGAAGGGCGGGCTTTACAGAATCGAGTAATGGCTGCGCTCCAGTAGTAGAAACAGGAATGCCTGTTGAGTATATTACCCGATATGACTGTAATACCCAAACAATATGTGTCGCCTTAGCACCGACTTAATAAACTACAAGCCGCTTGTACCTACAAAACAATATTTTTTACTTTGTAGTGGTAACATTTTTTGAAGACGGTTTTATTTTTGTAAATAAGTTTCTTTTCGCTTTTTAATGGTTCACGTGTGTTTAAGGAATAACACGAAATTCGTTAAAATCATACAACGATGACAATCTTATACTTTTTAGTCTTTTCAAATTTAGTAGGCATGTTTTAGGATGTCGTTGGTTTTAGGTCATAGGAAAATGCACCGCGTTCGGTTGGATATAGTCAAAACTTATAGAGCGTGTAGAGCTTATTAAACTAAACAAGAAGTTTCAAGTGAGTGGATGGCGCAAACTAACAGTTACCGATAAAAACATATTAAAAGTTTAATTTTTTTTTAACATTTATTTCTTTGAAAATTCTATTGTTTAGTTCGGTAAGTTCTACACGCTCTATGCTGCCGATCACACCGTATATGGTACCGCCCCGGCGACGACTTTTATAGAATACTATTGCAGTTCACAGTATCCAAATCGGTTTTAATCCATTTCTGATAAATCGGTGAACATACGTAAAAATAACATACGTATCGAATATAGTACCTCTTCCCTTTTTAAAGTCGGTTCAAAAAGGACGTTACAGTCAATGACATTACATTATAGTGTTTATTTAGACATGTAATACAGCCTCTTGGCGTGGGAAGCTCAAAGTAAAGTTTAAGCCTTACTCGCTCTCAGTCTATGCTCAGTTCTACGCAGCCAAGTAGATTTGTCACGTAATTTCTGTATTTTTTTTTTGCAAGTATCGAAATAATACTGCTACTAGAAAAAAGACCAAAAAGTTGCGTTTCATTCGTAAGCACAGACAAGTCAACCTTATAGACCACGCTTTGACAGGGAGTAGCATTCGCCAAGGCTATGTAGTGACACTACATAACTACGTCACTAGTGAGCCGTCAGTTGGAAGCACGTCGGAAGCCATTAAATTGTCAATTTTGAACGAGCCAATGAAAACTAGCCGACCTCTCCCTGCACCCCGCCACTTTTTGGCGATTTCGTTTTCGTACTGACGTTTATTAAAGCGTGGTCTATAGGTTGACTAGTCTGTGTTCGTAAGTATTCATAAATATCTAAATATAAATATTTAACATTTGTTTTAAACGTATATCTTGTTAAAACAAATTAATTTTTATTTCTACACATTAAACCCGATATGCCTATAATATGTACTATACGAAACTTCGAGAAAGCCACGTTCTTGGTTTCGTCTGTGTTAAAGTAACCAGTCTACCTCAAACTATTTGTAATGTTGCGTCACTGGTTAAAATGAAGAATGCTGACATTTTTTTTTGGATTCTGCCAAATTACAGATACTTCAATTTTATGTTAATTCTTAAATCATTAGCATTTGTAGTTTACTAGATCAAAGGCGGCAGAAGTTACCGAATTCTTTGCTTTCATTATCACGTTAGACTACGGAATAGTATATTTTTTACTAGACATTTTACGATGGAAATTGTTGAAATTTCATATCACGAAGCTCGAAATTGAATGGTCTCAGATAAACAAATTAAAATTTAAAAGCTAGTTATTCCTATTAAAAATACATTTTTTTTTTCAATTACTCTGTAGATATGTTGTAACGCTTATGACGTTTATAACGATTACTTAACAAGGAGCATGAAGTAATACTTAACCTTGCCTCGGTGCGAATGGAAGGCCTTAACCGTGAACGGCTTTATTTAGTCATGCCAACTGTTTTCTCCATTGATTCACTAACCAGTAGTCGTATAAGCGACTATTTTTCTATCTAAATAAAATATAGGTAACTAAAATCTATTGTATAATATGTTGATTGTATTAATTAGTTTATATTAATCGCGAACGGGCGATCACAATTACAAAAACTAATCGCAGAACAAGAACGTTGTTTTACATGTCGTAAAGGAGTTGTTTCGTTCTGAGCTAGGTCTTTGTACGCTTTATCAAAAATAGCGAAAAATAGAAGAATCCTTGTAAAAATATACAAAATCTTGTTTATTTAGTATCTCTGTTGTACAAAAAGGATCTCTATCAATATTTTACAGTATAAAAGACCGCACTGATTTGACATAGTTTGATAGACAAATGTCAAAATCAGTCAAGATTAATAAATGTCAGATGGTGCCAGAACAGAAGGCCTATGCTGAACAATTTTTTTTGTCCAAATAGGGTTGCCTACGTTAGACGTTCATCACTTTCATGCATGAAATACAAGAAACACGATCTCTCTCTTTCAAAAAACTTAGGCAGCGCTATCTCGATAAAAAAATTGTAAAATTGTTTGGAATGTCACTGCCCGGGCAGATGACAGTGTTAGGATATGTGACAGTTTTGATTGTCATTCCCTATCTACCATTTTCATGACATAGTATTTGTTGCAATTGTTGAACCACTGCCTTCTATAGTTACAAGCCATGCTATTAGATTTGGCAATGTCGCATTATCTGTCACTTGTAGACCGATTTACTTCGTCAGCTGACAAGATGTCATGATTTAATAATTGTAATTATGGGATTTAAATAACTAAATATGAAATTATAGGTAGTATGTAGTAGGAAATATAAATAAGAGTACATTTTATATGATACTAGACCTGCCCGCGACTTCGTTCGCGTGTTATAAGTGGCTTTTATGAATAGAATGAATGTGTATTATATCTCATTTCGGTTAGTGTTATTATGGTTTTGTGCATTTATCACAGGCTACCTATATCTTACAAGCTAGTTTTATTTTATAATGTTCTACGGGGATATACGTTCCTTTGCAATTTCTTCCTCTCCTTGGGTTCTACCTAATCAATCTCGCCGGACCTGCTGGTGGCTAGCATGTGGTTAAAAGGACCATGACAGGTATACGTATAGTTCCCCGGGATCCTCCAGACTCCATATCCTCAAACCTACTCGAAAAATTATCAAAATTTACTGTAATTTCCACCCAAACGTGTCAAGAATGTGACGTGAAACGAAAAAGGATTATATGGTGAAAATATCAACTTACTTTGCTAATTACGAATAAACACGATGCAACAAGTAGTTTTTAACACTGACTTATTATTTTCAATGAATATCTCTGTTTACATAACGTTTAAATAGAAGAAAACGCTAATTAATAGCCTGACTGATACCAAGGCTTGGACTAAACGCAACGTTGCCAAATTTCAATAGCATGGCTTGTAACTATAGAAGGCAGTGGTTGAACTCAATATATATTTTGTACATCTACAAAATACCCCAAATCGCTGGTATTCGTAGTAAAATTTGTTAATTTAGTTGATTGCGTATTTTATTATAGAAGTACTGTACAATGTCCTAGCCTAGGCAATCATAATAAATTATAAGATTGCTCTGTTTTGTGTTCCTCGTATTGCTTTCGTACATAAAAGTACGAATTGACTAGAAGCCCCCTTCTGCGTTTACCGTCTAACCACTCATACTCTAGCTAGCTGGTGCAAGACGGCGAGTCCGAGTTTCGGTGCACAAAGTCCCCGCGCGCCGGTCTTCACCCTCGGGAAATT
Organism: Luffia ferchaultella; assembly: GCA_949709985.1. Lineage (NCBI taxonomy): Eukaryota > Metazoa > Arthropoda > Insecta > Lepidoptera > Psychidae > Luffia > Luffia ferchaultella. Next base: position 3,707,765 of record OX453241.1, read on the forward strand.
GCGTTTGTAATTTTCGACACTGTGAAGTGATATTTCTGACTCTAGCTGCTATCAAATTTATTTACTCTATGCCTTCGTAGCTCTCTTAGTTTAAATATACATAGTTTTGAATATTCCAATTTATATAGTTTCACTTGTTTTTGTTTTTCCATAATCCAATATAATATACCCCGTTCAAAAACATTCCTGTGAAAATTTTTCGATGAAAAAAGTTTTGAGATCAAGAGAGCAGAGTTATCCGTTTCGTATAGTTTGCCTCAAACTTTACGGCGGATCGGAATACTAAGCTTTAAGCGTTCTTGCGCAGGTACAGACCTATACCCCTCGCTCCACTGCGTCCCGCTACACCTAAAACTGGTTACTGCGACGCGACTTGTGCCTATGTTCACATCCGCCATAAAGCTTGATTGGAACTATACCCGACTACACTGTATTTAAAAAAAACTTACATTTGGATTTCGCAATCACGTGGCATCAGGGTGCACTATGACGAGAATTTAAATTTATTAAAATTTTAATAATCTATTTATCTGTTCTACGGTAAACAAGTGATCTGACTGTATAATAATATCCTCACGATTCGTGATTGCCAAGTTCAAAAGTACAAATTTTAAATAAAATTTAATCGAATGTAGAATTGGTAACTTAGCTCTCGAGGTCTTAAAACTTTTTACGGCGAGATTTTTACGGTGTTGCGAGTTTTTTAAAGAAATGTTTTTGATAGAGTATTTCATTTCGGTTTGTAAGCACAACTTTTTTTTTTGTGACTATCGTAAACCTTGACAGGCTCCCCGACTAGACCTTGTTATTATATATTTATTTATTCAAATGTTCATCATCATCATCATCAGCCCGTGTTTCTCCACTGCTAGATATAGACCTCTCCCAAGGCTCGCCACCACACACGGTCCTCCGCCTTTCGCTTCCAATTACCCCCGGTATGGTGCTTCAGGTCATCTCTCTACCTGGCCGGGGGGCGTCCAACGCTTCGCTTTCCGGTACGTGGCCTCCATTCGAGAACTCGTCTACCCCATCGGTTATCAGTTCTACGGCAAATGTGACCGGCCTATTGCCACTTCAGCTTGCTGATCGCTTCGGCTATGTCGACAACATTAGTTAAAATGTTCATGATAACTAAAATAGTTTGTAGGACGAAAGAAGTTTCACTTCAAAAAACTTTTCCTTTCTTTTTTTTAAATACTAATTATATTTAAAAAAGTTTCTAATTCTGCTAGAAGTACCTTAGACTTTTAATGATCGGTAAGTCAGCGTATGACTCAAAAGCAAAACTTTGATGGCAGAGATTTTTTAATTAATATTTATTTGAAACTAGTGATTTGCGAAATTTAATTAAGTACTACGTCACGTACAATCTCTAGAAACGAAACTTTCAGACTTTGCTTGCATTTGTAACAAGAAAAGGGTTGCTTGCTGTTGGGCCCGGTGGCGGCCGTTTGCTCAACTTGTCTTGACTTGACTATCGTGACACCTAAAAATAGAAAATGACTTAATTTCCAACTACCATAATGTCTGACCCTATAATGAACTAGCTTAGGCCCTTGCATCATTAAAATGAGTTGAGATCATTTTATCTGTTTATTAAACTTTAATTATAATTTTCACTAGACTTGACAATTGAAACTCAACACTAATACAATAACAGAATAATTTTACCGCGATGCATCTTTTCAATACTGGCAGCATGAAATATCGATTAGGCAAACTGTTCTATTATTGTTAAATCTGTAAAACAGTATATACTGGAGTATACCGATCTGATAATGATGGAGTTGGAAGGTGGATATCAGAAAACATTTACAAGTAAACCTATCGAGTTTGGCTCATTAAATTTGTCTTCGCGATTGCTTTTCATAGTACATATTGACTAGGGTCTGATGATGGAGTTGGAAGGTAGATAACAGAACCCTTCAATGGGTACTACTAAGCCCACAGTGTTGGGGCTCAATATATTTATCTTAACGGGCACTTTTCATGACACAGGAGAGGAGTATCTGATGATGAAACTGGTAAGTGGACAACGGAACCCACCAAAGGCTACTAGCAATCGCAAAATATGAAAAATATAAGCCTCAAGTTTTTGAAATATATACATCGTATTTTAATAGCTAACGTATAAGCACCTACTTTTAAACTTTAAAAGTAAATCATTATTTTGTAATTACTTTTTAGTGCACACTATCTATAATAGTTTATTAAATAAACATTACTAAAATTCTTTTGATTCATTTCGAATTTTAATCTATAAATTACATACTAGTATAATATCTCTTGTCATGATGAGTAGGTAATCTTTTTCAGTTTAGATCTGTCTCGCTTAGTAGTTAACTCTTAAATTATCTTTATGCTTATTTTAAGTACTTAACATTTTAAGTGGATTGTAATTTTTTCTTGGTTATATTCATTATACTAGAAATACCTCCACTTCCTCTGCATTCTATTGAATTAATTGTGAAAATACTATAAAAGAAACGTCCTTATTGATATTTTTATGTTGAAAACCACACCGCAGAACTACGGAAATTTTTTGTTCAATAAAATAAAATCAAATATTCAAAGGAAAAATATTTATATTTAAGTTCGAAAATTCGGCATTTAATATAAGATTACAAAATTTTCAAATTAAGTTACCTTTGTGCTTTTTAACATTGGTTACCTGGCTAAGCTAATTAAATTTTATATGTACATTCAATGTTTCAGACTTTCTGAAAATTTCTTTTTATCTGTGGAATTCGATTTTTTTAATTTAATCAATTGGGTTTATTACTGACTCTACCACGATTCCACTAAGTTAATCAATAAGAGATTGATTGGTTTTAAATTATTTTTTATTTATTAACATAAATAAATAATGAAATAATTACGAAATCTATTTATTTCATTAATTTCTAAATATTTCCCGAGTACGCACAGAACGTGCAAATCATGCATTTTTATATGTCTTTTATAACTTTTATTTTATTTTGGAATTATGCAACACTACGTTTGATCTTTAGGGTAAATGTCACGAGTAAACAGGTTATTAAAGTTTACACGATAAGGTGTAGTTGGCTGTGAATTTTAATTTTATGTTTGAACCTACATGAGGTGAACTATTTAAACAATACACGTGGATACTATTGCGTGTCACACAAAAGAAAACTTATTGCGACTGTCATTGTACCTGAAACTGAGGAATTCTCATATATTCGCATCTTGCGCGCACTCGTTTTGCTTCTAATATTCTTGGGTGTGTGTAAACAGCCCATTTTGATGAGGTAATTCATGTGAAGTTATCACGGCTATCACTATCTCGAACATTATTTTATGAGTACCTCTACCGCTTAAAATTGGCCTTCCATGTGAGCCACGCTCCTACCGCAGGGAAGGCCATATTAAGCGGCATAGTATAGCCTACAACAGGCTTTTCAAAAACACGGATATACTTTTAATTGGAAAATGTTGCTATGTATTCAAGGTTTCCGAAACGCAATTGCAAAAAAATACCTACCTTCGCTTTGACCCGCGCTAGCGCCATGGCCGTGAACGCGTTTCATTGCGTAATTTACTACTATAGTATGTTCATTTTCCTGTTTCTCCTTGTGTTTATCCTCGGCCGTTTTGCGTATGACACGTGTAAGTGACAGGTGTTGCGCTGTCATTACTTTTCCGTTTCTTGTATAACGCGTTTTTTTCATTTGTTTAGGGTGAGGTTATACACACGGAAGAACGAAAAGATTTCACAGACAGATGATACAAAGTATTACGAGAATTTGAAAATACATTCCCCAGGAGTGCCCATACTTGTTTCGATGTGAGCTAACACCTAAAAGAATTTGGCGATTGATTAAAAAATCGGCAGGCAGAGTATATTTTAGAGAATATTTTGGTTTCCTATTTAAAATTAAAAAAACTGTTGAAATTATATGAACCACGAATCTAATAATCAGCCACGGGCTAACTTATAAAAATAAAAAATATAAATGTTCTATTGTACAAGAACACGTCGAGTGCGCCACGCAGTATGCACGGCATAATGTATCAAAATCCCACAGTATTTTTTGAGATTAGCCTAAACAAACAGACATGACAGACAAGCGCAACAGGGGAGTTTAATTTACATTGTGGAGATAATGCAAGAGTGGACATTATAGAAATCGTCAGAAAATATCTTCTTGACCTCGGCGGTACAGTCGTGGAATGGCTAGGAAAAACTCCTATATTAGTTCTATAGAGCATTCATGGGATGAGCTAAAAAGACGTGTTAGAACTCATCACCCAGCTCCGCAGACCTTGAAGAAGTTCAAAACTATCATAGAGAAAGAATGGTGGAACATTCAACGGTCATAGTGAAGATGATTGCTTGCCAAGCCACGTAGCGTCATCGTGAACGTTTTTGTAAGCAATACTCGTACAAGTTACTGACAGATTTTTTTTTAAGTAAAGCAAACGTATTTCTTCAAAATCGAATACAAATATTGCTCTTGAAAAACACTTTTGCACTTAGACACGATTTTTTTTTTAAATATTAGAATATTGGATCATTTGAAATGATGTTAGTATGTCAACTTCAGAACCGAAAAAAAAAACTTTTTGGCTGATCCAAACACTTCGGTGTGAGGCTTCGGTCCATCGAAAGTTTAAATTCAGTAGGTAAAAATAAAAACCGACTTCAAAAACATAAACTAAAAAGTTAAAAATAAAATTTTCACTTTAAAGAAAGGAGCATTAACAGGCGGCATATAGTTAATGAAGTCGGTGCCTACTCACTCAGACACTTTAAATTGTGTTCTATATTTGTTATAGTTATAAATATATCATTGTTGTAATTGTTATTACCTGGTAAGTACCCATTTAAAGTGTCTGAGTTGGCACCGACTTCATTAACTATATGCCGCCTGTTAATGCTCCTTTCTTTAAAGTGAAAATTTTATTTTTAACTTTTTAGTTTATGTTTTTGAAGTCGGTTTTTATTTTTTTTTTGAAAATTATTTTATTTTTCAATTTTTAGTTGAACGCATTTGTAACTTATTTGTATATTTAGTATAAATGGGGCTTCTAAACGCGCTACTCTAATGAGACAGCACCGCGATTACGCAACGTAAATTCAGTGTCAAATTGACGCATCAACATGCCTAGTAGGTAGTGGTATTCCTATGTAAAACTTCCATCTTAATTATTATTTTTGTGCGAACTGAACATTTTGGCATATTCAACCGTATGAAGGAAGCCCAACAAAAGGTAACTGCTGTAAATCGTTGAGGAGTTCCCTCGATTGTGTATGGTCTCCATCATCAGATCTGTAATGGTACTTATAACCCATATGGGTGCAAAGTTCTCATTAATAGAAATGAATTGAGTCCAAACACCAGGTAATTGCTGTAAATCGTTGAGGAGTTCCCTCGATTGTGTATGGTCTCCATCATCAGACCTGTAATGGCACTTATAATTCATATGGGTGCAAAGATCTCATCAATAGAAATGAATTAAGTCCAAACACCAGGTAATTGCTGTAAATCGTTAAGGAGTTCCTTCGACTGTGTATGGTCTCCATCACCAGACCTGTAATGGTACTTATAACCCATATGGGTGCAAAGTTCTCATTAATAGAAATGAATTGAGTCCAAACACCAGGTAATTGCTGTAAATCGTTGAGGAGTTCCCTCGATTGTGTATGGTCTCCATCGTCAGACCTGTAATGGCACTTATAATCCATATGGGTGCAAAGATCTCATCAATAGAAATGAATTAAGTCCAAACACTAGGTAATTGCTGTAAATCGTTGAGGAGTTCCCTCGATTGTGTATGGTCTCCATCATCAGACCTGCAATGGCTCTTATAATCCATATGGGTGCAAAGATCTCATCAATAGAAATGAATCAAGTCCAAACACTAGGTAATTGCTGTAAGTCGTTGAGGAGTTCTCTCGACTGTCTTTCAGCTCCATCATCAGATCGACTCCCGACCTTCATTAAATAATACAAGTAGTAGTACTTTATCAAAATACTTAAAATACGATACTTTAAAATACGATTTTCGAAGGTTGCCCTCGATTTCTCTGAGATGCCATCATCAGATCCTGGTTTCCTTATCATGGTACCATTTCGGAGATATCTCCCTTTCACAAAAAAAAAATCATCCAAATCGGTTCATAAACAACGAAGTTATCCCTGAACACACATAAAATAAAAAAAAAAAAAAAAAAAAACATATACGGTCGAATTGAGTAACCTCCTTCTTTTTTGAAGTCGCTTAAAAAGCATGAACAGTAACTGTTTATCTTCTAAACAACAAAGACTATTTTTTATATAATTTTAGCATCTTAACTTCTTTTAAGATGCTGTGTTCATACACTAGAAGTGCCGAGTGGTTAGATCCCTAACTGCAGAGCCAAGGTCGTGGGTACGATTTCCGCCCGGGACAAATATTTGTGTGAACGTGTTTAATTGTTCCGTGTCTGGGTGTAAAATATCTATATATATATTTGAATGTATTTCCTAAAATATTTAAGTATGTATATCAGTTATCGAGTACCCATAATACGAGCATGATACTTGCTTACTTTGGGACTAGATGGCGCTGTGTGGTATGTCTCAGGTATTGTTATTATTATTACTATCGATTTAAAATATAAAATGGTGAAATTGTATATGTATATAACTTCCTCTTACTTTACTACACTCATAGATACAGATAGCGTCAAACTTTATGACGGATCCAAATACAACGCTTTGAGCGAGCTTGCGCAGATAAAGTCCTATACCCCTCGCTCCACTGCGTCCCGCTACACCTAAAACTGTTTATTGCGGCGCTAATCGTTCCTACTTTCGGATCTGCCATAAAGTTTGATTGTAACTGTACTAGATTAAACGGTAGGTATTTGCTGGGTTTTCACGAGGGGAACGATGCATCAAATTGCCAAAAACCAAATTTTGAGTATGTAGCGTGAATACATCACAAAAGAGTGTAATAAATATCTAGACAGAATTATGTAAAAATAGTTTTACAACCCGAATATTACAAATTAAGGTTGTAATTATTACAATCTACGCAACGATTTGATCGTAAAGTATGCGCCGTTGAAACCGCGAGAAAAAACTAGTATGCAAATGAGGAATAGTATGGTAAAATTTGTAATCATATCCTTAGAAGCTAACCTATTGTTTTCAGCAAAAATTGTCATGTAAATGTTATCCTCTACACATATTCAGTTTTCAGGTCGTTACCTCGTAGCATGCGGAATTTCGATCCTATTATTAGATACACCATAACGAAAAAAAAAACACAACAGTTGTATAGTGCATATTAGTCATGTTTTTTATTGTTATTTCATATTTTGTTTGTTCCGATGGCGGTTTGCACTTCGTCTGTATTTGTCTATTTGCTCGCGCTCTGTAACAGTTGTTTGTCTGAACCATAGACTGATGGCTGATCTATAATTAACTATTGCTCATACCCAAATAAAAAACATAGGTTTGTTCTATACTAGTAGATAGATGTCTGCGCTTCGTGGGAAACTTGCATCCATAACTATTATCATGATCGATGTCAAAAACAGATGCTGCATATATTTATTTTCGTATTTATTCATAGTAATTTGTTTTAAACTGAATTAAATCTTATATTTCCCAATAAACAAAAGAAGTTTTTTTTTCTAATCCTCAAATTTGCACTTTAAAAAAAATACTGAATATTAGTAAACACCGAAGAAAAAAATCAATAGTTTTTTGCAATTTTATATACTATTTAGACTATATGTTTATTGCGTTTTGCCTAAATAAAAAAATATTGACGACCTTCGAAAAGTTTTTCTAGAATCAGCGACTCTGCCTACGAAGCTGGAGGTCCCGGGTTCAAATCCCAGGTCGGGTCAGTATTTATATGATGAATATTGATATTGGTACCGGTTCTTGGTTGTTATATGTATGTGGTGTCTTCGCTTGGTACCCAAAACACAAGCTAATGCTTATTTTGGGGGCTAGACGTTGTTGTGATGTATGCGTTATTATTATTATTAGTTTGCCGGTTGAAGTAGATATCGTATTTTAGACAAAATTTTTAATTCCTTCAATGCAACGGTTACATAAAAATGATAGCCTGTTCCAGGCCTACCAGCGTTTTAAAACAAATATTCGTAATTTATTTATATAAAATAATAAAAATAAAACGAAAACTATAAAAATAGTTTTAAAGAAACATAAACAATGAATTCCAGCGATTATCATAGCAAAACGTAAATTTTGCATTGTGTACAATAAATAATTTTCATTTATAAAAAAAATTGGTTAATGCTTTTTGACGTGGTTTGTAAAGGTGATTTAAGAAAACCATAAAATAAAAACTATTCATACAATCGCAAAAACCAATATGGCAAATGTCAACACGGATTTCTCCATTTTAGAAATCATATTTGCCAATAACGTCAGATTTTCATTTGTAGGAAAATGAAAAGGACGTCATATACTATGTAATGCAAGTGTAGCCTATTAATGTGATAATTGACACGACACGTTAGTGCGGCCCCGCCATTATCATAGGGCTCAATTTAACATAATATATGAATAGAAGAAGTAAAGCGGGCCTCAGCTAGTTGAGTTATGCAACTGGACGACCGAGGCGTGCTGGCGGTGAGGTGACGTCAACACCGAATCAGTCTGCGCTAGGGTTCATGGACATGGGGCAAGTTCATGAGCTGCTCGTAGAGACAATGAGCAAACATGATCGTATATAAACTATGCGCGATGTGCCAACTCTGAAAGAGTAGGGATAAATAAATAGATAAATTCGTGTGTTGTTTACATAAATAGAAACAAACTACGATAAATATACCACAGGTTATGAATAGGAAATGCCGTGTGAAAAGTTTCCGGTTTTTCACATACTTAGCAATTTTCGGTTTTTGGGATTATACGTGTATAAATTATTTTATCAAGTTTTAATTAGGCATTTTACGTACATTGTGCCATTGCAATAAAAAATAAAATATATTTGGACTTCAAATTACGAAGAAGTTCGAATTCCGCTAGGGCATGAAAGAGCAAACAATCGAAATAACTAACTTCAGGAATTTATATTATAGATTTAGGTATTCAAAAGATTTCATCAATATATACAAATGTTGTAAGTTTTGTTTATAATGAATATAATTACATACCTACGTGTAAGCGTACGCGTATTTCCCAATGGCATAAGCAGACACTGTAGATGTCTACTTAGTATGGTTCACACGTACCCCTTTCGCGATTCATCGACATTCATACCTTATATAATATATTCAAGATGTGATAAATTGATAAAATTGCTAGAATAACCGTTAATTTTAAATCATATGCGTAATTATTGTGCAACGATCGAAGTGCAGAGGAAAAACCTGTTCAATATTTTTAAAGGAATTTTTATTGGTCTTGTGTGCTGTCACGTTAGATTATATGCAACATTTTAATACAGTCAAAAAAAAATCTATCTGATAACGTGAAGTGATAACAGTGCGATAGCGGCCTAACTATAATAAAAATACTACAAGGCCATTTATTTGATTTTAATGCTGTACTAAGTTACGCTATACTTGTTAGTGTAGTTTTCCATGATAAAAGTTCACTCTAATCGAGTAAATCGATTCGACTGTTAATAAGTGGTCGAATATCATGAAAGTGAACTGTTAGACTTCGCTCATATTAGCTAAGTCATTGGGTTACCAGAAGTCACAGACGATCACAGCCTGGTATACTACGTCGACACTCTGTGTGATTGACTGTTACTGATTTGCTGCTGCTGATACCCTATAACCATTTTTCGATTTTGTCTATGTCTCCGCCTTCGTGTCTCAATATGTTTGACGCACCTACAAAATGTCATAGATACCCTCAACCCATTAATGTCCAAGTGCAGGGGTTTAGGCCTCTTCCTTTTTTTGGGAAAAACCAGTTCCTTGTTCTGTGCTTGGTGATTGACCGTAATATTCCATTCCATTCCATTAGCCCTTTTTATACCCCATTACAGGGGCTTAGGCCTCTCCTCAAGATGAGGGGCCTTGGAGCTTGGAAATCCACCAAGCTGCTCCAATGCGGTTTGGTGGATTGTAACGACCGCCATCTATTGACAGCAATCGGGACCGACTGTTTAACGTGCTCTCCGAGGCATACAGTCAGTGACAGTTAATGTACTTAAGTCAGAAAAAACTCATTGGTACACGCACAGATTCCAACCACGGCCACATGGCCTTATAGATTTGAAACAGGTTCGCTGCTATCGGACTATGTGAGTCCATTTCTATACAGGAAGGTAGTGATTTGGAGGTAGTGACTGAAAATCTCCTTCAAGCGTTGAAGCAATATAAACGGTCCCAGTCATGTTCGTTCAACCCATATTGCGGATGCTACAACGACATTTGGTGACATGTTGTTGTGGATGCGCCCTCCCTTAAGCCATGAGTTGGCCACAACGCCACTCGATATTCAGGACGAGGCGCAACTATGCACTCGTCGCAGTCCGATTCGACCGTAATGTGCTGCATAATAACTGTTAGCAATTCGTTTTTTTTTCATACGTAACGTTGTGGGTTACCTAAAATATCACTTGAGATGCTATTGCAAATTTTTTACTCAGCATGTAAGCCATAGTTCCACCTACAAAACCAAAGAGCGCTATATTTACATCCAACAGGTAAATTATAACTATTGTTCAATTCCGCATTTTTTTAGGTAACACATTCAAACTATTGTGTAGTTTTTATCATAAAATGAATCACAAGAAAACGTTAAAATTCTTATCATATTTTATTAATTTTAAGGAAACAAGTTCTAAAATTATGAATCCAGAGCCAAAAATATTTGTGATTCCCGTGAAATATAGAATTTAAAAGCTTTTATGATCCAATATGGTAAGTATATACCGTTTTAGATGGGATTCAAATTGCATTCGAAAAAATTTAAATTCATTAAAATGAAAATTGTATTTCAATGAATTATAGACATCCTCGTATTTATATTTTCCTCGTATTTTATGCTTCCAGAAAACGACGAAACAAGTAACACGTGTTTTTCCATAAAAAATGTATCAATTTATTTATTTATTGTGGGAAAACCAACAGCTGTTAATATGCAATTTTGACGTATTAACATACGAGGGTTCATAGATTCGTCTTATTTGCAAGAGTGACATAGGGTATATTAATATTTAAATACTACGTCTTCAAAACAAAAAAGGAAGAGGCAACAAACAGTATTTAAAGAATATGGGTATTAAACTACTATGCATATTAAACGAATATATATTATTTTTACACTTTTATGCTACCATTTTGACATAAATCACGAAATAAAGCAACGCACTAGATCGGTCCGTAATGGATATTAGCTCATATATCTTTGGAAGGATTAGCCTCGTATATCCCTAAGCTGAGTAGAAACACCAAAGAAACAGGACTTAAGTTTTTTATTTCAAAGAAAAAAAAACTGGTAATATAAAAAAAAACCTGGTAAATAATTAACTGAAAAGATAAAAACAAGCTCATAATCTATAGAATTTGAACAAAATACACTATGTAAAAAATATGACTTGAATGTTATATAAGATATAAACGGGGACAATAAAACACTGCAAAACACATGTGTTGTAGAAATGAAGGAAATAGATTTTCCCTTCAAGATCATTTTCATTTTGTAGTTAATTAGTTTTAATAAGTTTAAAAGGGTTTTAATTTTTTTAAATTTATAGTTACTACTAGTATGGAGCTATGAAAGCTTTCGCGTCGCGATCGCTGAAATATGACAAACGAGCTTAAAATAAATACATCACCGTATTTATTTTATGCTTGTTCCATTGGAGGTAGCTCACGAAAACGACATTGATATCCCCATGGCCCCACTGCAAATTGCTTTTTAGCGAAATCGGCTAACTAGCTTGTAAAATATAGTGGCTGACCACCACCAGGAAGTTATATTGAACGCTGTTGATGTGCGGAAATATTCTCTTTGTAGTTAAATTATATTTTAAAAAGATGTTAGTTTCTATGGGTATATAATGTCAGAGTTTAGTCATTAATTATTAATGAAAAATTTGTAATGCGAGTTTTCCTGTTGTTCAATAAGTATATTCACGATGTGTTTTTTTTTTTATATATATATATGCACGTTTAGTTTTTAGTGCGTTCACGTTATTTTTTAATGTAATAGTTCATATTAAAAAAAAATCTTTTGCAGTCAGCTATGACTTCCTGTTTACATAATTCTTCCATGACGTTCGTTGTTTGTGCAGACCGACACGAGGCGCTTTTTAGTGAGTATTTTTGTTTCGCGTAAATGCAGTAGATAACGGACGTATATATCCATATCAGTTTAGTTATGATAAAGTTGTTTTGGTCGGACCGTGGAACAGTACAATCTGCACACCGGTAAAGTCGCGTTTGCTTATATATTGCATGCGATTATAATCGAAAAATCGCACTCCGGTCGCTTGCAATTGCTTGTTTTTTTGTCATTATCGTGAGTTTTCATTAGTTTTTTTTTGTTTTTAGATCGAATTTTCGTCCATTTATTACATCGTTATGTGTAATATAAAATAATTTGTGAACTTTGAATGAATGTGAAATCATAATGAAAATCGGTTTATTAAAATACGTAATGTTTCTTTGTATGTAAATTAGATATATTTGTTACGGAGTCAGTCCATTTGGGGCATGCAATGGGGATGCAAATAGTAGGCTCCGCAGCCGGAAGTCGAGAATTTTCGGATCGAGGTGCGGGGTGCAGGGGCGGGTGCGGCGCGTGCAGCCCGCGGCCGATGCTATCCGCCGGCCACGTCGAGGTCGCCCACATTCGATCTGTGCAAATTTTGTTCGCAGCAGGGTCGGTGGCCGCGTCCATGGCCGTACGGCCGTATCTCTCAATTTTTGCCTGTTAATTATAAAAATAATGCGTTATATAAGATTGTAGACGTCCCTCTCTTGCAAATTGGACCTCCGTTATCGCTGTTTCGCTACCACCCGCGCTGCGACACTCACACCGACGCCGCCGCCTAGTAAAATACATTCACGATTTTCGTCTATACGCGGCGGTGTGTGCGCGAATGACGTTATCGCGTGATGCGGTTACAGAGTCGCATCCGAAATTCAATAAATTCGTTGTAAACTATTCTACGCTGTTTACGAAGAGTACTGACTTAATTTTAAATGTCGACCGAAAAAAGGTTTTTCGAAAAGCGTAATGCAGTTATAACGAATAGTTTTCCTTAGTCGGTTTTCCTTGGATGTGTGCGATTGTTTTAAATGTTGTGCCCGCTAGAGTTCGGCACTGGCGTTACACGTGCCGCGCCGTTGTCCCCGGGATGCGATCTTTGGCAGTCATCGCATGCAGCTCGCAGTATTTGCGCAGTTCTCCCCCCGCGCGCGTTCGTGTCGCCCCTCCCGCGCCGCGCCTAGGCGGCGGTTGTTTTGAACATTCGCACACATCGATTTCGTGTTCTCCGCTTCACCCGCGACTGCAAAAACTACGATAATGTGAACGAACTGAATTCCGCTGGCATAGGTAAATTAATAAAAATTAAATAACCGACGTATAATCGTCGACCCTATACGATGTTTTCAACGATTTTGCATATGTTAATGAGATAACAGGTTTACGGATAGGTTCTATACACGCCGCTATGCGTTAAATAGGTACCTATTAAAGACGGTTCCGGTGGGTGTCTCATCGAAAAGCAATATTTTAAATTGTATTTGTATATACGCAAATATGAATGAATTATTGGTATCTCACTATATACTTATAAAAGAATTTTATTGTAAAATACTACTTGAGCATCATATAATTTTGCAGTGTTACATATTTACCTAAGACATCGGAACGGCAATATTTTCGTACAAAGTTATTAAATAAAAAAAATTGGTGACTAATGTTTGGATGGGCTAGAAGTAAACGACTTAAAATTAGAACATTAGTTGAATTAGGAACTGCTTCACCTGCGCTATCTTTTTATTTTTAATAGATACCATGGTCCATTGATGACAGCTAGGCCGAGTGGTTAGAGACCCTAACTGCAGAGCCAATGGTCGCGGGTTCGATTCCCGCCCGAGACAAATATTTGTGTGCATGAACATGTCTATTTGTTCCGTTTCTGGGTGTGAAATATCTATATATCTATATATATTATAAAAAATAAAGAAAAGATATTTAAGTATATATATCAGTTGTCTGGCACCGATAATACAAGCTTTGCTTAGTTTGGGACTAGATGGCGCTGTGTGAGATGTCCCAGGTATTATATTATTATTATTATTATTATTATATTATACGCCATCGACGTCCTATGACGTCTATCTCTATTTTAGCTTAATAATTAATGGGTTTCCTAATTTGAAATATGTAAACAATTTAAGTCATGCGGTAATCGGTTTTAATGAAATTTTTATGGGTAAAATTATCTGAGCGCGTTTTTTGGACATGGTTATTATAAAAAAAATTGCAATTTGTACATATGTAGGTAACCGAGAATCGTTTTGTTTTCATGTTTGAGTAGTAGTTATCTACGTAGGTATTGTTGAAACTGCATATACTGAGGAAAGACGTTTATAAACGAACCAACATGTGGGTATATCATCATATATCATCCTAGTGAACACAAGCTAATGAATCTTTATCGTCTAGACGTTGTTGTGATGTATGCGTTATTATTATGTATTATTATTATAATTATTGTAACAAAAAATATGTCACATCACATCGGTACATATGCCTCCATACCTTTCATGAAAACACTTACTAGTTATTATGACGACCGCTTAACCTAGTGGGTAGCGACCCTGCCTACGAAGCTGGAGGCCCCGGGTTCGAATCCCAGGTCGGGTCAGTATTTATATGATGAATATTGATACTGGTACCGGGTCTTGGTTGTTATATGTATGTGGTGTCTTCGCTTGGGACCCAAAATACAAGCTAATGCTTATTTGGGGCCTAGACGTTGTAAACTAAACTTTTCTTTTTTTTTATAACCTATATAGGTTATAAAAAAAAAGAAAAGTTATAAATAGTGAAATGTGGCTACCTACATCGATTCTAATACATATGTCAAAATCGCTCCAAAAAATTTGTTTCTCAAGTTTCATGGATTTGCGACTGCGCGCCCACGCAGTTACATGTTCAGTTTTCACGGCTGTTA
Source organism: Luffia ferchaultella (assembly GCA_949709985.1). Lineage (NCBI taxonomy): Eukaryota > Metazoa > Arthropoda > Insecta > Lepidoptera > Psychidae > Luffia > Luffia ferchaultella. The sequence goes on from OX453241.1 coordinate 3,722,915, forward strand.
GCACGATGGAAAACATATGTGTGTTGAAGTAAACTGGATTTTCGTTATGCTTAAAATTTAAAATTATTTTGCTAAACTTTCCAGAAATCTCGTATAATACAATTTCTTGCTTCGTGTTGGTCATGGTTCACCTGCTAAGTCCACCTGAATTTCCCATGGTCCACCTATGACTTTGTTTTTTGTTAACGCTAAAAAAATTTACTTCCATAATGTCAATGTACAGTCCTTAATGAATGCAAAGATTGATTTTAAAACGATATGTTTATTCAACTTCTATCTGAAATGAAACGAACGTAGTTTATCTATTGCAACCATGACATCCAAAAATTGTCTGTATATTTAAAAAAGGTTTCATTTTGTCTTTTTCCCTGCTTTCCGACTTTTTGTATTCTAAACCTTCAGCCATGTCTTCTGTAGGCAAAAGCTGTAAAACGGCAGTAAGCCTATCATTTTACCTTTCTTTTCTTCTTTCTTTCCTTTTACATTTAAGACTAATTTTTTTTTCCTTTATCCATAATATGGCATTACTCCAATGGTTACCGTGTCAGTTTGATTTGTGGAAGAGCCTCTGTAATTGCATTTATAGCTCCTATTTCGTAGTCAGTGTGGTATTTAACAGGTTTAAACTTAGTCTATTTTTTGAAACCACTAATATTAGTTTTAATAAAAAAACATAGAAAAGTAAACTGCATAAAAAGATCACACATGTAAGGTAAACTACGGGCAAGAAAATGAACCCATGGTCCATCCAGGTGAACTAGGGTGGACAACGGGGAAAAATAAATGCTCGGGCTACACCCAGGTGTACTCGAGTAGGCAACAGGCAAGAGAAAAGCCCGTGGTACACCCAGGTGTACTGAGCAGGTGGACCACGACCTACACGGAATTCTTGCCTATCACAATTTTTTTTTCAAGAAGTTAGTGGCGCTATTTTCTGAAAAGCGTTTGGTTAAGACGTTTCAACCCTCTAATAATAAGTCACATGTGTACGTATAAGATGAAGTACACAGTCAATTAATAGCGTGATGATACTTAATAAAAAACAAGAGATATAAACAATTTCTCGGAATTGTGTTAAGATAACATGTAGATTTTAGAAGGAAAGCACGTTGACAAATTGAACGTGAAATATTTCGTTGTATATTAGAGTATTAAAACGTGGAAAAAACTCGCTGCGCGTTGCATTGAGGGCCCAAAAAACCAGGTACGGCAGGAATATTATTTACATTTAAATCGTATGAAATACACGTTCTAATAGAATACAAACCTAGAACACTTTTAGTGCTGTTCATGCATACACGAAGGACTTCGCAAAGTTAATTTTCTCATGTGTTTTATACATAATAATCTGTGAGGTATTTTTAGTACTACATTTTTACATGTGAAAAGAATCCGGTGAACTGCATGTCGGTCACATATGAGATAATAGTCTGTAGCCGTGCCAACAAGAAAAAACTTATAAACGAAATCATGAGTTCGTTTAGAGTTGAATAACGCATTAACTTGGTCAGCTATAACTTGTGAAGTAGTTGACTGTAGATCATTGCCGTAGATAGTAAACAGGGGTTCACGTGTTAAAGCTAGGCGGGCAATATAACGCACAAAAAATGACCAGTTAAATCCGAACGCTTCTTAAAGGGCGTTACTTAATTTAAAAAAAAAATCGCTTTCATTTTGCATTTAGGTGTTGCAACCCTATTTTTTTCAAACTTTTCAATGCACAGCTCTGCAGCGGTTAAAAATAATGATAAATATGCTAAATATCAACTATTTAGTCCGAATATCATTTAAACCCTATAAATAAGCATAGGATAACCGCACCTTTTTTTATTATTTTCTTTAAAGTGTTAATTTTTTTGGTATCGGTTGCAGTTACAAAGAAAAATCTTCTTCTTTCAATTTTCATTCTTTCTATTTTGTATAACTTTAGATTTAAATCGTGATATTTATAATTAACACAAAGGGGACTTATTTAACCTTAACCTTAAAACTTTACTTATTTTTGTAAAGATTTCTAAATATAAAGCCACTTGTATATTTTTCAGAGCTACTGAATTGTGTCAATGAATAAACTGTTTACGTTTCATTTAACAAACATATTTACAGTATTTTCGCTGAGTTTATAATATAATTGGAACTTCTTAATGAGATTGGTATAGTCATCTAGGGTGTATTGAAGTCTTCAAATACTAGATTTAAGAAAAGAAATTCTCAGTTTCAGCAACTCAGGCAAGATAATGACAATAAATAAACACGTGTACATAAATTTGGTTATTTTCTCACCCTATGTTGAGATCCCGTCTCGTATACTCGCGTCGTATCTTCGTGCTGCTTCTCGTAAGTAGGACACTAGCGTCGAAAAAATAAATAGTACAAAAATTGCATCAATCGACCTAGTTATTGAGAGTGGGTTGATTATTTCTGACGCAGACGCGGCGGGCAGGCCACTGCATTCGTTGTTCCACGTCTCTAATTCGGAGTGTGAAAAATGGACTCTATTCATAGCGATACTGAGTTTGTTTTAAATTTTATAAGGAAAATATGTTACAATTCGCTTAAATGAAACTACCAATAAATACATTTTAATATTACGATTCGTATTCTTTTTTCAGAATAATCTTTAGTTGCATCTTCTCTGATAGACAAGCTTTAGTATTTTTCTCGTTGTACAATCACTTCTCCTGTAACTCTCAAGTATTCCATTTTTGTATAGCACAAAGGAATTGAGTAGAAGGATAAAAAAAGGTTTGATTAAATAAACCTCGTCTATCTGATCTCGTTACGTGGTACCGTAATGTGAGTTAATTTTTCCCATTGTTTCGCCTAGGCATTTTCAAAGTTTTGTATTTTAGTTTTGAGTAACTTTTCTTTTCGTTCAGTCGAATTGTCTGGAATACAATTTTATTGTAATATGGCGCTACCGGGAATTTATATTAATTTAGTTCTACGATATTTGAGAAGAATGTCCTGCAAAGGCCCATCAAATTAATTACATTGAGGACCTAAAATCGTTTTCTTTGTCACGAATAATTTATCTTATGAAAGCTTTTTGTGTACTAATATCAGAAATATGTTATTAAAATATTTTATCTGGTTCTAATTATTTCTGAAACGAGAATTTTTTTATTGTTTCATGAGATTTATTTATAGCTATCTAAATGAATAAACAAATTTTTATTTTTATTTATTTTTATTTATTATGAATGCTGGAAAATTTGTTGCAGCATTTGCATATAACATATTTTACGACATTCACGACACGTGTTTAAAAGTAGAAGCGAGTTGTATTTATTTGGACAGTTTTTACAGTCCAACAAGATTCTGCATGCGATTTCTCCTGCTCTCGATTTCACGATTCGCGCAATTCAGATTCCATTGGACCTAAAACACAGTATACTGTAGTGTAGCAGTGCAGTTTAGTGTTATCACGGGCTGAAGTCTCGTTTTCGACAAATAACCGTTGTCGGTGGGGTTTGGGGAGCTGCGAGGTGGTTAGGTGGTACGGAGCTTTGGGGCCAGGGCTCTCGGCTGCAGGAGGCGGCTGTTGACGGGCGGCTCGCGCGTGCGCCCTGCACCCTCCGCGGCCACCGTCGCCTCTGCCGCCGCCGCCCCGATTTCCGCACACGCGTTGACAGTTCGTTCAGACTTACTTCCTTGATACGGCGCTTCGTCGTCCGCGGCTTCGCGAGCTGCAACAAGGGCCGAGCCCTGGGCACGGTCGCGGGCCGAGCGCCGCCGTCAAGTCCCCGCCGATGGACAAGTGACACGCATAGCTGTGAGTACTATCTTTGTTGTGTTGCACACGCATCGACGGAGCCGGCTCACCTACATTTTCGACGCAGGCACTTTATATACCTACGGTGGACGATATAATGGTTTCTCTTTCTAAATGCATCTTTGTGCTTTTGTCGCCGAATTTTTAGATAATTATCGCATCTAATACGTTTCCTTTGTTCAGTTAATATTTTTGTATTACCGGCTTCGTCAACAATAGATACGTGAACTGTGATAACTGTTAGCTTTGTGTGTCCATCCAATATCCGTTTAATAATTCAGGCGATGAGTTAAATTTGTTCAGGCTCAGTTCCGTTCAGAGCCCAGCTGATCGATCGTCAGGTAGGTCTGACCTGCGTCTGACGGGACTCCATTACATTTTTAACATTAATATTTTAATAATTCACTGTGTTTTAGAGAACAATAACTATTGTGTTTAAGTATTTAGATCGGATCATTTCGCAGATAACATACGATTTTAAATGTTATTTATTCATAAGATTATTCTAATTTGATAAAATTTTGTGAATGGTAATAGTGTTGAATAAATGAAATACTTATATCCTTTTTTGTATTATATAGTTCATTTTTTAATAACAACTTTATGCTATACTTGCAAATTCTGTCCATATATGTTTAATAATTGACACAATTTGGAAGTCCGTGTAAGTGGATGCATTCAAACAAACCAGTCTCATCCGAAATCTTCAAGTTTCGAGTTCGAGAACCCATGAATGTTAAAACGAATTATTTTGACTACCTAGTAGAATAAAATTATCCAATTCAATTTTCATCTAAATATTTTCGTTCGATAGTAGTTGCTATATAATTTGTTTGAGTGAATTGTTTTAAAGTTATAAAAATTCTTTACACACTAAAGAGGGGGTGTTTTTAAACGACTTAGGAGATCCGTCTAAAATGTACAAAAATGGCATTCCTTACCACTACTAAGACCTCAATACTAAAAGTTGTGTTTATTATTTTTTTTTCTCGAACATGAAATAAAAAAATATAATAAATACTACATGTAGTACTATTGTTTTCATATTTCCTTTTCATATTGTAGGTTAATGTACTCTTTAAATCTTATTGTAAATCAGTTTGATAAGTTGGGGATTGCTGTGATAGACTAGGGATGCAAAGATTCACCAAAAAAGCTTCTTATAACTAATAGAAACTACAGACTCTTACAAGTCACAATTTAATACGTTACACGTGCCACGGATGTTTGACCGATTTCTACTAACGAAAACAAAACATCTGATATACAGTATTAAACTAATGTATTTAAACTAGATACATAATATCTCCATTCTTTAGTTAAATCATGGAATATCAATGACCATAAAACAACGGGAGAGATACCCATTGTAAATGTGTGCGGACTCACCAGTTCCTGAGATCTCTGTGTTAAGAGAGGTCCGTAGTCTTCTGGCAAGTTTTTCAGTGGTTTCCGCGATATATCTGCCCATTTTACATAGAGCAGTATTTCGTGTACTATGCGTGGCTGGACCGATCTATCTGCGCGTATTCATTACCTGATATACTTTGCAGTATTTACAATACATGACACCATTTATTGCCAATATTCGCTGAATAATAGGTTCTTAAGTTCTTATATCAACAATAAAATAGCTAATGTTATTTATTATTCTTAAAAAATACATTGTTATAGAGATTTATTATTATTATTTATACGACTTGAAATTATAATAGTTTATGATATGAAACACTGAAGCCGAAAAGCCGTGTTTTTGTACTATGTAAACTAAATATGTAGACAAAGATGTCTTTAATGTGTTTTCGTTCTGTGTTTCATGGTAGCAAGGTACTAACAAAAATATATAATATGCGATCTTACATACACGATATCATTTGCATCTGCTCAGCCAATTTCGGAGGATCATTGAATTTGGGCCTTTATTAAGAGTGAAGATCGATTGCACACAGCGTCCACTGTCGCAGGCGTTCTTTAATTCATATATTCGGCTTCGACACCTATGTACAGACATCGAACGTCTATTTATCATGTCAGATAGAGGAGTTTGACATTGAACGAATTGAAACGAAACATACATCGCACGCACCTTGCAAATATTTAACCAGATGTATCGGTTGAATACTGTTGCGTTCGAAAAGTTTCATCTCCTATTAAAATGATAGTGCTCATTAAAACGATCGAGTTGTATTAGAAAGGTTGGACGAATATATGCCAAACGCATACTTTAATTAAGGTTCTATAATTATTTCCAAATAAAGATAATCATTGGTTTTGGATCAAAATTTTAACACATAGTTTTTATATTTGTTCCGAAAATATAAATCAATATATATCTTCTTCTCAAAATAAAAAATAATTAAGTCTGTAATTTTCTTAGCAATTTTTTTTTTTCGAAAAATTGATTTATATATCCCTGTGACGTCGTCTGGATAGATGTTTACTATTTTAAACTAATTAAAGTTTATTTTTTTTGATTCATGAGGATTACAGTTTCATTCGACATAGTACTTCCCTAAATATTTTTATTTAGTTTTAGCTTTAATTTTTCACTGTGGAAAGCAGCGCGAAAATTACATGGACAATTTCAACGTCATATAAATTTTCATAAATATCTAGAAAATTCGTAAATAGAAAAAAATGATATTTTGAGAGGTTATTCTAGAACCTTATTCCTTTTGATTTTAATAACCATCAGTACAAATTTAAAATTTTCGTCCAAGCCTATTGTGCCCAGAAAAGACACGGATTCATAATTGAGTGCTATATTTTATTTAAAGTAATCTGATATGCCCACTTACTCTAGGGGGAGGAGGCCTGAGCCCCTGCAGTGGGGCATAATGGGCTGGTGGAAGTGGAATCTTATATGTTTGTTTATTTGTACAATACGTACTATTTTGTGCAAAACTACATGCAAGTTTTTTCTCTGCGAATACAACAATGCTGTAAAATTTCACAAAGCTGGCGCTATGACTACTTGCAGACGGATGCACAGGACGTAATAACGAATGTTTGTGATGAATAGAGAATCTTAAGAAAATGTGATGGCTAGTTTCGATTATGTTAACCACTGAGAAAAGTGTTCTTCAAAAATATGATGGTTCACCATCAGTCGAGCGATTGATGATTGAGATTGTTATAAATACTAGAAAACCGAGGAAGACAAAATACGCGTCATCATAATGATGTTATAGGAACCACGATTCCCGCGAACGCTTTTTTTTTCCGTTTTGTATTCCTCGTTTTTTGTTAAGGGAGTCATCTTTTGCTCGACTGACGATGAACACTTTTATTAGGTACGCCTGTTACAATAAAGCTTGTACGATAAACGCACAATGTCAGTTCGAGTACAAAAAGAAAGCGTGAAACCGATGCAATTGCAGAGAGGCGTGAAACAGGGAAAGGCATCATCTCTTCAAAACTCTTCACCACGGTATTGGAAGATATGATTTTTACTTTTTCATTGAAAAAAAAAGTCAACGTAAATGGCAAAGATATATCTTACTTTTGGTTTGTCTAAGACATGGAAGAAATGAGGTGTCCTACGGCGGAATTGCAGAAGGACTTCAGCGCCATGCTCAAGGACCTCAGTAGACTTTCCCAATATGCGAGTTTAAAAATTTATCCATATGAATGTATATATCCATTGCCAAATATCCATGTTGCGCGAACTCCAGTGGTTTTCGGTCTTTATATTCGAAGTTGTGGACGGTTACATTCACTTGTTAAATCACGCAGCGTCTTTTGAGTCCAATATACTTCAGTGCCCAAAGACCAAAATCCGTACGTGTTGCCGTGATACCGTGGTGTGATTTCCTCTACTGACAAACGGAAGTGAGACGTGGTTCCTTAAGCTGGTTTAGTTTTCAAGCTCAAAGCCACTCAACATGCTATGGAAAGAGTTATTCTTGGAGTCTCTAAAAGGCATTCGTAGAAAGTAAATTTGCAGAGGAACTGGAATAATCGACGTAGCTCACAGAATTAGCAGGCTCCATCGCGCACTAGAACTGATGATTATAATCATAGGGAAAGAAATGTTTGTAAGAAAAAAACCCAACTCGGTTAAGCAGCATTCAGGAAGCTACGCAGCGTCTTTGAGTCCGATATACCTGAGCCTTAAGACCAAGATCTTTGAATATTTTGTAGACCTTGCGATTTCTGTTTTCTATATTAAAAGAACAAAAACAAAACAACTTAACAATTTTTTTTATGTAAGAGTTAAAAACCAGCAAATCGGTATAATACATGTATTTAAATAGAAGGAGGTTGGGTTAAAACATGAAATATTAATAGAAAATTATACGAATATACTAACAAACTTATCATGACTAACTAGAGTCAACTAGTTTACGAGCTAGAAAAGAGCAAATTAATGCAGGAAGTTGATCGCGAGTCAACTCTGAACTTTATGATTTATTTTTACTTATGCGTCTTGGCGGTTTTTATATTGTTTTCAATTTTATTTAATCACTTTTCAGGAAATCTATACACATCTCTTCTAAATACTGGAATATTTTATTTCAGAGAAATATAATAATTACACATAATAAGTCTTTATTCTTTAATGAGTATAATTATAATAATAATATCTTCTTAGGTATCTCTTATAATAAATACATATACGTATATAAATATTTTACATACAATCAAGGAACATACACATTTCGTGCACACATTTTATGTCACTGGCAGGAACCGAACCAGCGGCCTTTGGTACTGCAGTTAGGGTTTCTAGCCAATCGGTCAGTCGCACCCAAAATTATTGTGCTATCAACAAATCTCTATTTGGTGACCTTTGCGATAGTTCATTTGATAAGTGCGGCACGTTGCAGTCGCATGCCTCCACTCTATGAAGTAGATAAGATAACCCTGTATGAATTTTCGTAACATCTAATACAACACGAATTCTTCCTAATCACAATATTTAAGAAGCTGAAAATTTGATGCAGACGTCGTTAATGGAAAAACCAATAAAATGTCTTATATTTTCAGTACGTGTGCCCGCAAGTTCGTTCGCGTCAACGTAAAACAATTTTTTTTTATTTGGTTCTTACTCCGATCCCTGATATTAATTTAAACCGTGATCCCGATCGTGGTCTATGTTTTCATTCCAATCCCAATCCTTTCGCCGATCCGATTCCAACGCCGATCTCAATTGCATTTCCTGTTATGGCACGTGTAGTTCTAGCGCAATTTCATTCTGATCTCATTCCTACTCTCTATCCCAGTTCCGGGCCTCATCAGGCCCCATCCCGATCCCATACCAGATCCCGTCTTAGACTTAGACAGTTAATATCTATTGTACAATGTGAGTCGCTGTGTGTACACTTGGCATACTTTGTTATGAGTCTACGTCTGCAAGAGAAATTATCCATTTTTAACCATTTCAAATATCAAACAGAAACAAAAACTTAGTTGTTCCCAGAGTTAATATGTTTTTTCAAGTTTTTGTGAAATATGTACCTCAATTTCTTTGCGAATTGCGATCCCCTATACCAGATCAAATACGAAGTTCGAGAAATGATGGTTTAAAATTAACATGTACTTGTATGTACAGAGTATTAGTTAAATATGAAATAGTTGTCTTAAGTATAATTTATGCCTTATACGCGTTGTACTTGTAGACCATATTAAACGATGGACACCGGTGCACCGGTAACAAGTACAATAATCTAGGCTAAAAACCTTCTTCAACTTTGTTAAGCTAGTTTAATTATGGTGCTCCTTATCACACACAAACACAGTTTATGTACGCAATGTATTTAAATTTTATTTGCTCAAAATTTATAAATTAATATCTATTTTTAGAGCTTCTAGTAAAACACGATCTAACCACAAAGGATCTTTTAATTATAATGTAAAATTATATATAGCTCATTAATATGTGCGTAAAGACTTGAAGTATTTTGTAGCATTAGATATTTTAATCAAACCGCTAAAAGTAGATATTTATTCATAATTATTAAAGTATTCATTATCTGAATAAATTGTGTTATTAAGCTGTAAAATGTTGTGATAGTCTTGTGATGGCGGGCCCGCTTCTTGACAAGGTCGTGATTATGTACCAATGAGTTTTTTCTGACGTAAGTACATGACTAACACTGACTCTGTGTCTCGGAGAACAAGTTAAGCTTCGATCCCGGTTGCCATCACCAGATGGCAGTCGTTAAAATCGGAGCAGCGTGGTGGATAAAGCTCCAAGCACCCTCATTCCAAGGGGAGGCCTAAACCCCTGCAGTGGGGCATAATGGCTGATATATGGCATTAAGCTGTATTGTGCAACATAATTAGTATAGAATGACGTATGTGACGCTGCATCTTTACCACAAAAAATCGTCGCTTCAAAAAATAAATCATGTTAAAAAAATCATATACTCTATTTTTATGATTTTTTAGGGTTTTGGACCTCAAAACGGAACCTGTATTCGATCACCTTGTTGTACGCCCGTCAGTTCGTCCGTCCGTTTGTCCATTTTTCTCAGACATATTTCTATAACTAGTCTGCTTGTGACGAGTCGAAGTTTGTATTAATGATGCTGATAAATTGGCTATTTTGCCATCTCTCTGTCATTTTCTTCTACATGTAGGCTCACACGTCTACATGTGTGTTTAATATACTGGTGAACGCTATTGCAATACGCTTTTTCTTCCATAACTTTTCTATGTGTTTATCTACCGTATGTCGAAAATAATAAACAACGATTTATATTACCGATTGATAATGCAACACACGCATTTACCCCGGAATTTATAGTGATGTATCTTAAACCAACCCTAAAAGTCCGCGAGTAGGCGTCATTAATAAAGAAAAAGATTTGAAAAAGCTATTATTTATTTATAATAAAAAATGATACGAAGTCAAAACATAATGTTTATTGTTTGTGTTTTCAGCCGGTACTTATATTACGCGTTTTTATTATAACTTATTTAGCGAGTTTACATGAAAAGAAGTCGTTTAACGAAATTTTGGACTTTGAGAAATGAGAAATGTAATCTCAAATCCTACGATTTTTTCAAGAAAATAAATATTGTGTTGCAGATCTACAGAATCTATGAATACCAGAAGGAAAAAAATCAACGGATCTCCTGCTTTCGCACGAACTTCTTACGACATTGGAAATAAACCTAACGGAATAAAGTAACCACACATATTTTGAATAATTTTTTTCGAAATAATTTTTTTTCGCAAAAAAAATAACCTGTATCTAAATAAGCTTAAAATTTCGAAATATAACATTCTATGCGACATTTCGATCAAACAAACCGAATTAGTACGAAATGTAACACCGAGGCATATCCGTCTTCCAAATAAGGGCACCCTTAACCACTACTTCCGGTTGTCCGATTCTAACAATTTTAATCTCAATCGATCCCCCGTCTAATTATCCCGAGCCATTTTTTTATTTTTTTTATTCGGACCTAGTTCTCGAGATATCGGGCTCCCAAAATGAAAATCGGGGAAAAAAATTGCTATTTTTTTAGTTTTTTGCCGATATTTTTTTTTGTTTTTGAACTTTTTCCAAATTGTCTTATGCCATCTTGTAGAGCTCGCCGAGTTGCGTTTTTTGATACCAGTTCATTGCGATATCTCGAAAACTCTTTGTGCAATCTGTCTGTCTCACAAAACTCCCAAATGACGCCCTATACTCCAACGAAATGAAAGTCATTTCCAATGACAAAATGATACTCTTATAGGATCACTTTGTTGTCCGCCTGTCTGTCTGCCAAGACCCTTTTTCTCAGGAACGCGTGGAGTTATCAAGCTGTAATTCATACCAATTACGCAGGTCTACTGTCCCTTGGAGCTGTGAAAAAATCTAACTTCTAAGCCAACGTAATCAAAGGATACGGCCGTTCATGCTGCAAATTTTCTATACTCGCAAGGGATATTAAAACCTACAGGGTACTTCCCGTAAACTTTGAATCATGAAATTCGGTACAAAGCAACGTCTTATAGCACAGATAAAGAAAAATTGCGAAAAGCATTACTTTTTAATTACATCATGTAATAAAAATATTTTAAATAATTTTGAACTTACTACTCCTTTCCTCATGAACGCGTAGAGGTATTAAATTGAAATTTATATCAAATACTCAGGTCTATAATACCTTAAAGCTGTGACAAAACAAACTTATCTACTTTTATTTATATATCTACAGGTTTGTACGGAACCCTGGGAGCGCGAGTCCGACTCGCACTAGGGCGATTTTTTTTTATAGAAATTTCAAATATAAGCATTATATGAGTACGTTAATGTTTGACGACAAATGTAAATTTTTTAAACTTTTAAACGGAATATTTGTTAAACGCTGACGCTGTCAATATAGATGGCGGTCGTTACAGTTCCCAACCCGCAGTGGAGCAGCGTGGTGGACTTAAGCTTCAAGCCCCCCTCCTCACCCTGGGGGAGGCCTAAGCCCCTGTAGTGGGGTAAAAATGGGCTGTTGATAATGATGATGATGATTTGTTAAAGCATGCTGTATATAATTATACTTATTTATGATATAATCTATAATAAGACATGTTAGACAATTTGACTCATTATTACCTATAAAACGGCATTCTACTTTATTTAATAATAAAATATGTTCTGATCACGTTTTCGGGCAACCTGTAATTTTCAAATTTCCATTTAACCTGTCAGAGGGTAGTTATTCTGCGTATTTTTTAGAGTCATTTTTATCGATTTATTTTCCTAAAGTGACGAGAGTTTGCACTGAACTCTATACCTACTCATGTTTTCACGACCATCTATGTTATACTTGATTTAAATAATTTATTGAGATTGACGTAAAAAGTTAAAACAAGATAATTCTATTTTTGAGAATACAAAATAATTCTAAATATGACATAAATAACTGGCGGTTATTACCTCTTTACAGATTTGTAATGTCAATATTATGGTAATTTTTCCCACTTTTTTACATAAGTCAACGATGAATTGGATGTGTAAACAGACTAAACATATTTTGGTATACATACACACATAAATACTAGATAAGATCTGTTTAAGATGAGTTTGGAAAAGAGGAATAGATATGTATATATAGACATTATATATATTATCTATACTAATATTATAAAGCTGAAGAGTTTGTTTGTTTGTTTGTTTGTTTGTTTGTTTGTTTGTTTGTTTGAACGCGCAAAGCTCAGGAACTACTAATCCAAATTGAAAAATTATGGTTGTGTTGAATAGTCCATTTATCGAGGAAGGCTATAGGCTATATTACATCACGCTACGACCAATAGGAGTGGAGCATCAATGAAAAATATTGCAAAAAACGGGAAAAATTATTCCTTATGAGAGCTTCCGTCGCGCGCGCTGCGTAAACGGTTGATGTTAACCAAAAATCATGTACTACGGAATTGTTCCCCTTTAAAAGTTCTAACCAAAAGTCCGCGACAGCATATGTGTATCTTTTAAGGTTAACTTACTATAACCTTTTTTATGACAATTAAATTTGTTCTAACATTATGTACTATTTGCGAAGATGTTTTTTAAACGTGATATTAATCCTTATCAAATTAAATACGTTAGTTGTGTTAAGCATTTCATGCATATTATAATTGCCCTTTACACCACACAATTTAAATTAATATCTTAGCAGTTTTTATCGAAATATGAAAACTATAGCGGGAGAAAATAAATTAGCTGTCTGCCTCGGTTCGTTAACTTTTTACTTCCAAACCACGCAATAGACTTTGATACGGTTTTCAGTATTATCTTATTTTCTTATTATCTTATAATCTATTAATCTATATAATAGAAATACTTATTATAAAGCTGAAGAGTTTGTTTGTTTGTTTGAATGCGCTAATCTCTGAAACTACCAGTCGGATTTGAATTTTTTTTTTGCCTTTGATAGCCTGAATCTAGCGGAGGGTTATAGGCTATATATATTAAAACGAACTGTGTGTATATTCGAGCAAATAATAATAGCAAATAAATCGAAACTTTACACATATGGAAAGTATGTAGTCAACAGTGACATACAGAACTTTTTGTATGTCTGTCTGTACGTCTATCTGTCTAAACCAATTTTAATGAAACATCACAAGTATGAAAAGAAGGTCGTCAAAACTAACAAATGTTACTTTTTGTCCGTCTGTCTGTCTGTACGTGTATCTGTCTATTTGAGCTAATCTCCAAAACGGCTAAACAGATTTTAAGGAAACTTCGCAGACGGGAAAGAAGGTTGTCAAGAGATTTGACATTAGCTACTTTTTGTCCGTCTGTTTGTCTGTACGTCTATGTGTCTATTCAATTCAATTTTATCTATTCGAGCTAATTTCCACTACGGCTGAACAGATTTTAATGAAACTTTGCAGACGTGAAAGAAGATTGTCAAGAGTGTCATAAGCAACTTTTTGTGTTTGTTTGTGTGTCTATCTGTCTGTCGTTTGTCCACACTGATCTATCAACTACTACAGCCAAAACTACTAAGTCTAGGAAGCTTAAATTTGGAACATAGGTTTATTTTATAACGTGAGCATTAAGTTAAGAAAGGCTTTTTTAGAAATTTCAAACTTAAGGATGGGAATGGAGGGACTCAAATAATGACGTGTTTCAGGGTTTTTAGATTTCCACATTTTAAGGGTGGGATACGGGAGATGAAAAATTGTATCGGTTTTTTTAAAGGGTGGAAGGGGAATGAAGATTGAAAGTTTGAATGGGTGTAACCAAAATTGGTTCCAGCAAAAAGTACGTATAAACCATCTCGAACGTTAATAGTACCTATAACAGGAATTCGTAGTCTACGCAAGCGAAGCTGCGGGCGGTCGCTAGTATTATTTATAATATAATACATGGCAGTTAAAAAGTTTGAAGGGAACCCAGATTTTCAACGATTTTAGATACTTTAGAAGCTCATATTTCGCAAAACATTCACCTAAATAAAAAAAATTACTTTAGAATATTCATTGCATTTTCAAAGATCTGTCCAGTGATATGCTACAATGAGGTGTGCGAGAAAAAAAATGTTCAACCCTTAGCTCAGTGAATGAAGAGTATCAGTAATTATATTTTATCTACAGAATTGTATGGCGAATCATATAAGACATCTGCGTGTGATTCTAAATGCGAAAGATCACGAAAGATGATTCTAATGAAAGATGGTTGAAATGTGAACCTGTGATGCACGGACGGACGGACAGACAGATATTAGGAAATTATTAGTTTTCGTTTTTTGCGATGTGGCTACGGAGTCCTATAAAGCACATGGTTTTTACATTAAACGTACTTTTCATTATACAAATAAACATTTCTATGAAACAAAATATTAATTCACGCCAAAAATCACATGGATACAATTCAAATATAACTTTTAATTCTTGCTACGCAATTGTAAGCTTCTCGAATAAATTAAGCTGTATTAATTGAATTGGTTTTAGAATCATACTTGCCAATGATGATCTCAGTTGCAGTTTCGATGAATATTCAGTAAAAGTTATTGACAGATAAATTAGTTGTTGTAACATAACCAGTGTCTCTGTCTTTTACAATAAAATTAGAAGACAGACACTGGCTATGTTACAACAACTAATTTTATCTGTCAGTAGCTATTGTCTACGAAACTGTAACTGAGATCTCATTGAGAGCTCTCATTGGAGAGCTTGGGGAAGCAGTAGTTGATAGGAGGATCGTCTTAGCATAATTTTATCATTACAATTTACTTGTTAAAAATACGAACAAAGAACAAAGTTCAGTACTGATTGAACCACAGTATTGATTAATTGTATAATGATTGAGTAGTGAAAAAATATGATATTCGCAATTTTGTGGCGGCAGCCAACTTGAATCGATTTTCATCAGACATAGCTAAAAACACTCCCGACTAATTCACCTATCATATAAAAAAATCCGCATCCAAATCGGTTCATCCGTTTGGGAGCTACGATGCAACGGACAGATACACAGATACACACACAGGTCAAATTTATAATACCCTTCTTTTTGCGTTGGGGGTTAAAAATAGAAAGGTTGTTTATTGTCTCTAGAAAGTAAATACCACAAACAAAGTTACGCAAAAATACTTTGATTTTGTTATTTTCTATTCAAACAGCGTTTGATAAATACTGATAAAAAAAGTAGTGAAACTACGATGAAGATCAAACATCTATTAGACACAGCCAAGTAATCTGAAATTGAATTAATTACAATATTTTAGCACAAGTGGCGCTATTTCGAATCGATAACTATTTATTATTCTTTATAAATAGATGACTCTATCAATAGAGCTGTCTTGAATTAATCTCATTTTTCTTTAATTTTTAACAAAAAATAACACGTAACGTGTATTATTTCTGAAAAATATGTATCGCTTGAAATATTAAGAGTCGAATGCAAATGTGTTACATATAAAAACGGCGATATCTCAAAAACGCCGCTTTAGTATATATCTCAAAAACATAGCATTGGGCCGATTTTTTATAAATTGCACATTTGCCAGGGCTGCCAACAAAGCCAACGTAGTACTTGTTTTCTAACTTTCAGAGTTTCGTGCAATGGCTAAGTTTACATTTGATCAGGGCTAAAGAAGTTTCACTTCTGTCGTGCATATTGTTTAACATGCACTCTATTTTTCAACTTGTTTTTTTTTAATGAAACACGATAACTGTGCTTAGCCAAGCGAAGAAGCAGTTTCTTATATGAGAGCGCTCTTTCAAATAAACGCATAATAAACGAACACATATCAATCTACGATGTGTCAAGTTGACATTGTAATGACAATAGTAGCGTTCCGAATTATATTTAATATCGTATCATTTGTCATTATTATAGTTTTTCACTAACAAAATATAAATATTTACACGTTTTTGGTGCTTTTATTTTTAAGTATATATTATATTCTTTATGATTATGGTATTACCATAGACGAAACAAAATGGAGATGGACAGGTCATATGCTGCGAAGCCCCCAGGAAAAATGGAGCAAAATTCTGACAGAATGGTACCCTAGAGACGGCAAACGAAATAGAGGTCGACAGCGTAAAAGATGGGAGGACGAACTCAAGCTTACAGCAGGTCCAAACGGAAGAAGAGTTGCAAGGGACAGAAAACATTGGAAATCGTTAGAGGAGGTCTTTACCACGAGGCACACTGAACTCCGAGATATATTATAATGCAAAGAAAAGAAACAACAAGGAGTTTCAGGATCAAGGGGCTGTACTGTACATTCTTTATTCTTTTTTCCTGAATTTATTCATTGAAATAATTTTACTTCAAAAGGACATAGGTCCGTGACATCTTAGAAGATACATAGGTACACCATATCAAGTTTAAAAAAAAATGTGTTGCTCGATGTGCTAAGGTTACTTGAATTCCTTCATACTTATCCATTTCAATGTTGTTGTTGTTGAAAGTTCACTTGTTTGTGTTTGTAATTATTAGATATTTATATAGTTTATCGTGTTGTAATCAAATTTGTTGTTCAGACCTCGTCCTGCGGAAAGTTATGGACCTTGAACCCTCAATAAAAGAGTTTCATCACTAGAAACGAATTAAAAAATTTACAAGTATTCCGTACAAGACAGATATCAGGAAACTGATATTCAGAATATTCAGGAAACTGTGATGGGCTTCTTGTGAGGGGAACATAAAGTAATAATTCAGTAATAAAGTAAGAATAATAATATTTAAGACAACAAACACACGGCTAATTAGTCCCAAATTATGTAGAGAACCTCTATTGTTGTTATTAGAGGACTGATATGCATACTTATATTTTTTTATAATACATACCCGAATAGATATTTTCGTACAGTCACGCAACAAATATACTAATTAATGCGTAAAAATATTTGTTCCGGGCGGGAATCAAACCCACGATTTTTGGTTCTGCAATTAGAGCCTCTAACCATTTGACCAACCAGCCGAAGTGAAAGTGAATTGCTTGCTAAGAATCTTTGATTAAACACAGAAATAGATTATATACGAATTGTGATCTGGAACTGTAAGACCTCCAGGCTTTTAGCATCTGTTAAGTACACCGAAAATTGGACAGGGCAGCATATGAATTGTGGGGTGGAGCAGAATCTATTATTAGATATCGCGGATATTGTGTTGTTACGTACCCACAAGACTTCGATGTCAGTTATTATTTATACAACACAAATTTTAAGAAAATAATTAAAAAAAAAAAAACAAATTAACGAACTAGTCAAACAAAAACATTATTCTTTACACATGAATAGACGTAACAAAGTCACAAATCTCCCCTTATTTTAATGATCTGTGACTCTTTATCACTACTTCCAACAAAATGATATGTTATCGTGTGAAACCTACAACGATAAACTTATGCATGTGGATATATCTTGTAGCATTACCTAAATTCAAAACTATAATTAAATAATTATAACTATGACTTATTTATATGGATATATCGCACGAGTGTTTTTTAAGTGTACATGTGTGTATGTATGTGTGAATACTTCTGTTAGACAACCATTTGCCGTTCTTATGGCTGACGGTATAAATAAAATATTATTAATTAACTAAGGAAACTATAGGTGTAGTTCCATAATTTTATGGTCTCTGCCTGTAATAACAAATATGTACTGACTGTTTTTACTGAACAAAAAAATAACAAAAAAATGTATAGATATACACCTAGAAACCAGGGAGTCGATACTTTCACCAACACCCACGCACTTTACCCTGTATGTAAAATAGAGTATATGTTACGAGATTTGTACTAGATTCGAGATTGGAGACCGAAGTATTTTGTGCTTGTGTTTCGAGAAAAATATCCTTAGAGTTATGTATCTAGATATTGTAATTCTATTAATTTCCTCGTGTGATACAAAAATGTATGGATTTGTTTACTTTACCTTATCTGCAATAAATTATTCATTGTCGTTCATGTCGCGTTGTCTTTTACAAAGATAGATGATGTATTCGAATATACAAGTCGCTGGTAGTTTCTTTTTTTACGTTTAATAGTTATTTAAACTGTATTATTTATTGCGAAACGATCTTTGCATATTAAGGGGGCAATTACAAAAAAAACGGCATGTTTAGGTACATTTTTAGGATGTTTGGAAAGGTATATGGTCATAAACCTAATTCTAAAATAAAGATCAGTTCTTAGTTTTACAATTGTGTTAGAAAACATTTGCATATTTTACACTCTTTCACACTGAAAAAATATTATTTTGTAACCCACTTTTGCCGAAATCGCGGAAAATTAACATTTTTCGGTACATATTACACCATCATCACAAGGTTTTTTGGGATTAAAAAATCATTTAAGTATAGTTAATACTTCATCCTTTCTTTCTGTTAGAGGAAATTTTGATAATAAACGGAAAAGTAGCAGAAAAAAATTATCAATAATATGCAATTTCACCGAAATTTCGCCATACTATTTTGTATGAACTGACAGCACATTGACAGCTTATAGCCAAGCGCACACGGCATCGTGTTTCAGACCGTTCCGAGGAGCGCTATTGAAAGGTTGGGTGTACGTCTTTGTTTCTCTCCGATCAAATGCTGTACGTATGGTAAAGTTGAACTCAATCAATCTTGAGACGTGGGTGAAAGTAAATTTATAATATTTTATGAATTGAATTAGTTTGAATTTTTTTTTCCAAGGCGGAAAGCTATTAAACTTAAAATAAAAATCTTACACTATATATACAATGTACATAATATATATATTACCGAGTTGACTAACTAATAAATTTTTTATGATAAAAATATTAAATTAAAACATATGTAAAAAGTGGTGTCCTCTTGGAATGGTGTAATTATTTTAATTTTAATACGCTTTTATAAGTTCCACCTGTATGTTTTTTTTGTATCTAATAGAATCTTTAAACGCGATTGTCACCCATTTCCACAACTTCGATGACAATGCACTAAAATGATAAACATAACTTGATGTTGCAGCCAGGATTGTTTCCTCATAAGGATACTCTTCACCGGTTAATAGCACGAACACGAAACTTTGTATGTAGGTTGAATTTCGATAGTTATCCATGATTTTCACTAAAACCGATGATGCACCACGATAATTTGTTTACAAGGGAACTCCTCAGTGGTTAGATTAGCACCGACATGAAGATTTGTGTCGGTTTGTATCATTTCATCGTTTTATAGGTAATTGTGAGTTCCACCTTTATGTTTGTAAATTTTAATGGCGACTGTTACATTTATGTCATTCGATTTAAGTTTATTGATGTTCAGACGTAAGCTTAAAGTTTAAAACAAATTATATTATCGACAAAGAATTTAAATAAATTAGCGATTATAACGAACAATTTGAATTCGGGAGTCAGTGTTAGACATAGAGACGGTTAGTACATTTAATCCGTAAATGTTCTGTTTTTCGATAGATACTGATTATTGTAATATACAATAGGTATGTCTAAAAAACCCTGTTTGTAAAATTACGTAGTTCGACGAGGAACTCGTAGTTTCTAGGTCTCTGTCCGTTCGTCTATACGACTTATATAACTGACTTATATAAATAACGTCTCTCTGCATGTCAAAGCAAATTTATTCAGAAACTATTAAAACTATAAGTAGTGGGATGTCCTAGATATTACTATTATTATTATAAGGCTGAAATTGAGTACATTTGTATATACATATAACCGCTCCATAAATGCCTAAATCTTGAAAGAGGAAATTTTAGGTTGCTTTTTTGTATAGAGAAAAAAGGGTTAAAAATTTATCGCGAGTGGAGATTGTTGAATTGATCGAGTGGTTATAGACTCTGACTACAGAACCAAAGGTCACGGATTCAATTCCCGTTGGGGACAAATATTTGTGTGTATAATCATGTCTATTCGTTCTGTTTCTGGGTGTAAAACATCTATTATATATATTTTTTAAATTTTTACGTAGTTATCTAGTAGCCATATAAGCTAGTCTAGTTTGGGATTACATGGACGTGTGTGTGATGTCCCAGGTAATTAATTGTTATTATTTTAAAATCATAATGAGGTTTCATTTGGGATTTTTAAAATTAAATCCCGATTACGAAATATTCGGCGGTAAATTGGCTTTTTTTGCGTGATTTACATGCCCCCCACCTCTTGAATCACTATTCTAAAGAATTTCAACAATTCTAGCACATAGTACGAATTTGCTACGATAGTTAACACATCTATCTACGTTTAACTAGATCACGAGCTATAGCCGATTACGTTAAAGAGTAGTTATTCCTGCGTCGACTCCGAACAAACTTTATGAAAAGTTTTTGTTGGCAACGGAACCCTATCTTATGCGCGACTCGACACACACTTGTAATCGCTATACGCTTTAGTATCAACAGTGAAAATCTATAGGAATATTAAAATAATATCATTATTCATACTTAAAAGAATTCATAATAATAATATACACATGCAAAGAGTTAATTTCTATAGGTAAAACTTTCGACGTAGAGACGGTTGTCTACCCCAGGTTAGGTAGGCATCTACCATAGCAGTAATCAACGTGACTCATAAATTTAGAAAATGGTATTGCGTTTTTCTTGATAATACCACCGTCTAAGTGTTTGGTGATGTGGCTTGACTTGGGTTTGAGCCACGCGCGCGGAAGGCAGGTCGCACGACGTTGCAGTGCGGAGTGCGGAGGTCCCGCGAGGGGCACCGCTCTAGCCGTCAATTTCGCGTGCGTCTTTTTTTGGCAGCGCGCGTTAACCTTGGGTTTTTTTGAAGTGAAGCGTTCGCTGCACGTACTCGCGCGAACCTCGACTAGTCGTAGAGCTAGCTGCGAGTGGCGTATAACGCGTTGCGCCCCCCACTCGTCGCGTCCGAATTTTCTGCATTCGGACGTCAGAGTTTTCGGCGGTCGCGTGGCCGCATTCGCGAGCGAGGCTCCCGCCAACACGGAGCGACGCGCGCGCACTTAGCGACACGGCGCTACGACAACGCGCACACGGCACGCGCCCGCGACCCGCGACGGCGGCGATGCGGAAGTAGCCGACAACCGGCTCCGGCAAGCCGACACGCGAGTGTACCACCACCCTCAAGTGCCTAAAACACAAACTATGTTCTACCAGTTGTGAATGGAATTCTAAAGTTATACTGTTCGGTCACACTGCTATTGCGCACTCGGACATTCAATATGGACTCAAGGAAAGTATTGTTTGTTCATTAACGAATGCGTTTCCTAAACGTTCAAGTTTATCAAATTCGCGAATTGCATTTTATACCTGTAAATTCTTACAAGTAGGTACCTACTATTTGTCAAAGATTTCGGTTAAAGTTTATAAGAATGAATTCTGTATTGATAGTTTTTCAAGTCATATTAAAAACTTAACCGTATATTTTACTTTGCGCCTTAAGACATTGTTTCCAAAGAACATTTTTGCACAGTTGAAAAAAAGTCTTGTAGTTTTGCATACACGTGCTGTGACTCGGGGGCTATTGAACTTGATAAACCGTATCTCTATTTTTTTATGTTATTCATCTGATTGCATCACAAATTTTTTGCTCTCGCTTTGTCCGTTGTTTCCTGTAGATCATCTATATTTTTTACTGAAACTGTTTTCGTTGAGATCTATACGCGACGTCTGGAGTAATCGACTTGGCTAAGCGAAAGACGAATCTAGGGCTGTGCAGACCTTAAGGGCCCTCACAGCGTGACGTTGAACTTCGTCGCAAGCGTGGAGTAAATGCATGCTCCTTCATCTGATACAATCCTTCGAATCATAGAGCCAGACTACTGGCATAAAAAGTACCTAACTCAACAGAAATAAAATATGACGAGCAGGCGTGTGATAATGTGAAGCTAAATCAGGGTCGCTAAATCAACGAAAGCTTTCAGCTCTTGTAAAATTGTGGAATGAGTATTCAGAATAGTCCTGAGATATATATTTTTTCTACATAAAATTAGATGTGATACGCTGGAGTCAGAATCATTATTGTAAGCTTACAACAAGATTTATAGTAGGCATACAATTGAATGTCTTTTAGATAAAACTGATTTTTTTTTGAACGTAAAACAAGTCTACTATGACATGGATTTTGATAAGGATGAATCATGTTTATTTGAATTTTAACATTTAAACAAATAATTGTTGTGTAATTTTACAATTACGGTTGTATGAAGTTTAAACGACTAGCGAGGCCTTAAACGCCGATTTTTAATAAAAACCGCAATCCAGTTCTAACTATAACACGAATTCGTTAATAGACAAGTAGTCGTCTGGAGAAGGCCCGGAACCATTGGCTAAAAACTGGTCGCGTAACGCATTTAAATTTGCATAGAAACTGTCAAACTGGCCCCGGCCATATTAGCACCTCGCGTGGCCGCCACTCTCTGCTATTCGCATCTATTCGCTTTTCAATTGCGATAACTTAAACGAATATGGCGTCGGTACGTTCTTTCGAGTACCACAAATTAGATTAGAGACACGTTAAGCGTGTGCATAAAATGCGCTGTTTTAGTATCCATGTCCTGCGGCGTAGATGTAAATACAATAAATAATAATAGACCATATATATAGTAGGTGTTGCCAGCGACGAGCGAAGGTCGATGCTACAATTTGTAGTAGAATCTCGCAGTTAGTCGATACGTCGTCGCTTCCGCTCGCGTGATCATCGGCTTGTAACGACCAATAGAATCACTCCGTGTGATAAAACAATCATTGTTAATCCGCAACACTCATTCAACCGTGACACGCGGCTATGCGTAATTTTAAAAGTAATTTGTAGATAATGTTCTTTTTCGGCGCAACGTACAGATTATTCCAAATAATTAAAGCGTACACATATCTTTGCAGTGTAACAATGATAACCTTTTGGTGCTTTGTAGGCAGGCGACGGCAGGCCTACCGCACTAAACTAGTTGACAGCAGAGATTAAAGACTCGGCTGTATAAGCTTGACAAGATATTATTTAAATTAAAAATAATGCGTATATAGCTATACTGCCAAAGGTGTAGGTATTTGAAGTTGAAAATTAATGTTTGTTGTTCGTTTCATAGGTAGGTACATGTTTTATTTTTACAAATTTACTACCATACCATACAATACCATCAGCACTGCAAGGGCTTAAACTACCCCTCGGGATGAGGAAACTTGGAGCTAGATCCACCACGCTGCTCCAGTGCGGGTTGGTAGATTTTAACGACTGCTATCTATTGATAGCAACTGGGACCGATTGCTTAACGTGCTCTCCGTGACACAGAGTCAGAAATAGTTATGTACGTAAGTTAGAAAAAACTCAGTTGGTACATGCCTTGGGATTCGAACCACGGCCTTCTAAACAAGAAGCGGGCTCGCTACCACTCGACTATCACGACATTACACTAGATTAGGTTGGCTGTATTATGTAAACCAGTGTAACATTGTTGTTGACACGAAGTGGAACCAAAATGCGTGAAGATTCGGTAACAACGAAGGTAAGAAGAATATTTATTACTAAAGTTTATTACAATCTGTGTTTTCAAAATATTAATCTTGAGGTTCTATGAGAAAATTATTTCAAAACATCTTTGCCCATCCTTTTTTGGATACGTTAATAATTTGCGAATTGTAGGCGGTCCAATGCATCTTTTTTGCTTGAAACACCTGTTCTTTTTAAGTTTTCTTTGATTTGTGGAAAGAGGTAAAAATTATAAGGATCGGATTAGGGAATAGGGCGGATGCGGTTAAATGTTGTAGTTTTACGTGACAAAAGAGTTTATAGTAGCAGTGTGAGGCGAAGCGTTTTGGATTCCATTCCATTCCATCAGCCCTTTTTTATACCCCACTGCAGGGGCTTAGGCCTCAAGATGAGGGGGCTTGGAGCTTAGATCCACCACGTTACTCCAATGTGGTTTGGCGGATTATAAGGCCGCCATCTATTGACAGCAACCGGGACCGACTGCTTAACGTGCTCTTCGACGCACGGAGTCAGTGACAATGTACTTAAGTCAGAAAAACTCATTGGTGCGATGGGTGGATGCGAAGCTCATTTTGGGGGAAGATTAGACATATATAAAAAAAATAAATGTTCGTTTTTTGCATCACGCATAATCATAATAAAATAGAAAATGCTCCTTATGAAAAATACAAATATTTTTTAAATGTTAAGTTTGAAAGACGAATATTAGAAAATCGAGCATATCCTTTCCTAATAGTTAAGTGAAAAACCTAAGCAATTAGCGAATTCTTCTTTTGGGTTTAATTTTGGGTGGGTAAAATTAAAAAAAAAAACATCCGTAAAGTCATAAAAGTACGAATTGACTAGAAGCCCTCTTATGCGTTTACCGTCTAACCATTCGTACTCTAGCTAGCTGGTGCAAGATAGCGAGTTTCAGTCCGCGAGTTCGCTGTGCGCTGGTCTTCACCCCCGTGAAATCCTGCGCGCCGGATTTACAATCCCGCAAAATTGCGCTTGACAATTTCCACACTACGAAGTGACATTTTTGACTATTAAAACGAAATGCTGCTATCAAATTTATTTATTCTATGGATGAAGTACATGTGGCATAAAAAAAATGAAAGGGCTTGTTATGGAATGAAATTAAAAATGATTGAATTTATTTATAATTTTAAAATTGTATAGTTTACAAAATATTAAAGAAAAAATATGAAAATCGAGCATTTCTACGGCTTGCGTTCGCACCTATACCTGCTGATACTAAAATTTTGATATATATATAAACACGGAATATAGGGTCTCATATAATGTTTAATATATAATTTATCGAAAAACCTGAAAAAAAAACCTTGTGTTTTTTAATTCCAGCGTGAAGAGAAAATGCGTACGAAATGTGTTGCTTTAAATTCACTTAATTAGTTAGGTCTAGTGGTTACAAAGGTAACCTACGCGTACTGCCATGGTAAATACTTTGTACCGTTGTTGTAATTTGAACCTGACTTCTTTGTATATGTATACGAAGGAGTCGGGTTGAAATTGTAGCTGAAAATTGGGTCAGATTGAAAAAAAATTGGCATTGCGATTATTTATAGTATGTAGCCTTAAACGCGCTAATCCAACTTACATTTGATCGGTTGTTATTATTTCACTGCTCCAAAAAATAGCAGCACGACACGAAACTTATCTATTCAAAAATTAACTTGTGTAAGTGCTGTACAAACAAACAAACAAACAAACAAGAAACTCTCTTAAAATCTTAATTTTGGGTTTAGGGATGTCTAATTAGTCGATCTCAAATATTTTTTTTATATCAATGTGAAGGCATGACTCTATAGGTCTTTTTTGCCATTCCGCTCGAATCAACCTGAGCCTCTTTTGCTTCTCGATTGGGTATGAACCCACCTGAAAAATTACTTGCGAATAGAGATGTGTTTCGTGATTAATTGTTTAGATTGATTTCATACCCGATTCGTGCTCCATATGATTGTAATGATGTCACTCATCAATAATTGCGAATTGAATTAAGATTTAACAAAAATTAAGAATAAATTAAATAATTAAAAAAATTAAGATTTGCAATAGAAGTGTTATGTTTATTAATCGATTACATTCATAGGAAGGAAATGTATATATTCAATACAGTTGCTATTAATACGGTCTTTATGACATCGAAACTTGTACCGTAATGTTTTATTTTACAGTACGAACCCTTTTTACTTTACATTAATCACAAACGAGCATTCTGTTTGTAATGCATGCGTAGACAGCGAAAAGAAATCCGCTCGCGCCCTTAGCTCCCGGCATTATTATATTTGAAGTATCTACCTAATTATAATCGCAAATGTATTGAAAAACATCTTATGATGCTCGTACTCAGTAAGCTGGCTATCATAGTCATCGCTATTATAAGCACTCGGCTTAGCCTCGTGCCCATAAACACCTCGACTATAATATGCAGCTTACCGTACTTGCATCACAATGTATTATTATTGCCCTAGTAACAGTAGGTAACATATATATATATATAGGAAGCCTTTTTATTCACCACCGGATTTTTCTTTGAACATTCATTCACTGAAAGACTCCATTAAAAAAAAAACATCTAAATCAAATTTTCACAATAAAATCATATTCCCGAGCGGATTATGAGTATAGCATGTTTTTTACGTATAACGTAAATACTAGGCACGACTTATGATTGAATAATTACCATGTATTGTATACGACAAATTTTCGGAGCTACGGATTAATGAAAAAGTTAGGTAAGGTTTTTGCCTAGAAATGGGATGCGTTGTAATAGTTTTTCTATAATTTAAATAAACTAGGTATATAAAGCAAGGTTACATATAAATAAATAAAAAGTTTTTTAAGCCTATTGTTTGAATGAAGATATTTTAAAACAACAATTTTGCAAGCACTTGTTTGTTCAGTCATTATTTGCAAACGTTGTTTTGATCCGGCGTTTACGTCTGGGAGGTTCGGGTAACAAATATTCGTTGTCTGTTTTTCTTGTAATGGAGGATGTTTCGGGGGTGAGAGGGGGTAGAGACGGGCGAGCAGGGTGGGGGGAGGGCTGAGAGGATCAAGGACGTCGTCCCTGCGCGTAGCTGAGGACCTTCGAGGCGCGACGGTTATGTAACTCACAAGGCCACGTCGCGCCTGTCCGCTTAGATCGTGTGCAATTTGCAAACATTCGCCTTGCTTGACGGTGGGCAGGTAAACTCCGCTTTGAATGGGTATGGGATAACCAGAACTATTATAAAAGTACCTATAGTTATTGATTTACCGGAACCAAAAGGCAGGGTTTGTCCACTGCACTGAAGTGGCAACCCACAGTATTTCCTTGTAAAACTACTAATTACTAGTTACTACTATTTAATGTTTTAAAACGATTTTTTTAGGGGGCCGTTCATAAATTACGTCACGCGTAAAGAGGGTGGGAGGGGGTCAAGAAAGTGTGACATCGTGTGACAAGGAGGAACGAGTCAGAATGGTCGTGACATCACAGTCATGTATAAATCTAAAGTATTGAAACTCTATTAAAGTACTAAAACTTCAACTTTTAAAATATTACCAACTCATCAAAATTGTAACATTTTTGTTTGCATCACTTTTTGGCACGTGGTAGCTGTGTTAGTTCACGCTTGCTGCAGTAAAATATGTGACGTCACACCAGGGCAATGATTGTTCCAAAAATCGTGAAATTCGTATGACATAATTTATGGATGACTCCAAAGTTATGAATAGTTCCTCTATATTATTTTACCCATTACGAGGTAATTGTGGTCTCACTGAATAATAACTATTTCGTTTTGTACTGCTGCGTCTAGTTTTCCTGCATTTATTGGATACTATTGTTATGTCGTAAAGTTTTTTATATTATAAAATAATCAGACGAATTATTCAAAGTCACTTTTTTGCAGTTATGGTATTGTAGCTATCATTGTTAGCATATCAAAGACGGACACTGAAGTATAACAATGTTGCTGTGGGACAAAGCTTTTGAAATGAAAACTGGTTTTTTTGAATTTGAACCCAGGCGAATCCCACAGTCGAAAATTAGGCCAAGGACTTCTGTGGGTTCAATGAAAAAAATCGTTAGGAAGTGAGTGCATCCAACAATATTATGGTTGAAGTTTTGCCTCGAGTTTACTATTATGGCAGTGGTAATTTTGATACTTTATGGTTTACAGTGAAATCATATCAGTTCCTACAAAATGGACAGAACCTTAATTTATAAATCTATACAGACAAGAGCACCCTCTCGTCCTTTGCCATAATATAAAAAAAAACAGTTGAAAAAATGCATAGAAAATGACTAGGATAAGTACAACACCATATACCACGTTTGTCTTATTGTAGCCCAAAAACAATATTTATAGATTGATTTATAAACGAACTGTTAATAAAAGTTCTGGTAATTCTATCTATTCATGTAGAGGGATAGATGGGGTGTCAATATCGATTGATTTGATAAAACGACTCTTATGCAAAAGTGAACCATTTTCGAAATAATTAGAATTTATGTTTTTTTTACTATGCTGATATGCAACTTTTTTTATTAAGTTTAGTGAACATACAAATATTTACAATTTATACAATACAGTTGCGAAATTTTATTAGGTTCATAAAATTTTATTAAGTTCTTTGGCAAATATGCAAGTTTTCTTAAAAACTTTTTTTAATATGGTAACATGCAATTTTCAAAATAACATTTTTTATTAAATTTATTTCTGACTGGCTGGTTGGCCGAGTGGTTAGAGACCCTAACTGCGGAGCCAAGGGTCGTGAGTTCGATTCCCGCCCGGGACAAATATTGGTCTGCATAAACATGTCTATTTGTTCCGTGTCTGGGTGTAAAAGTATCTATATATATTATTTAAAAAAATTAAAGTATGTATATCAATTGTCTAGTACCTCATAATACAAGCATAATATTTGCTCTCTTTGGTACTATATGCTGCTGTGTGTGATATCCCAAATATTATTATTTTGTTAGCATACCAGTATTTACAATGTATATAATAGAGTTGCATGACTTTATTGGTTTTATAAACTTTTATTGAGTTTTTTACAAAAATACAAGTTTTCTTAAAAAATATCTGTACAATTCAATGTTCAGGATATTGAAAAAAAACCTTCATATAGTGTTTGAAACTATGCACTGAGCTATAAAAAATTCAGATGAGTTGAATGATCACTTAAAAAATATGATAAATGTGTAACTAGAATGATGAGTTCCGTGCATACGACTTATGACATCAAGTTTATCTACTTTTTTTAATCAAACTTTTATGCGGAGACTATACTTTCATGCCTCTGCTACTGAAGTACTAAAGTCCTTCTTCAACACTGAGTTAAGGAGTTTAGTCTGTGAACTCACCATTTTGGTCTTGCGGATCAGTCTTTGTTAATTTCTGCCGTCACAGAAGTGACGATATCGCCAGAGCTTCTGATAATTATTTGACATAAGTTTTAATAAAATAAAAACTTATTGGTTAATACGTCTATGACGGGAATCGAACCCTCGTCTTTTGCTTTCGAACCTACTCTTAATAATGGAAAAACTGTTTCAAGTATTCGTAAAGTAAAGCTAATGATTGTGAATGACTAATCTGATACATGATCGGTCAGGAATTAAACGCATAAGGAGCTTTTGCATAGTGAGTTTTGATCAATCTGCTCTTGTAATTTTATTGCACTGTTACATAGTCCTGTAAGGACGTCTTTTACTGTATAGCTGGAAATACAAATACTTACACATGATTTTAAATGTCACAAAAAGTTTTCGGAGCTCTATTCCCAAATGAACATTACAGTAAATATGTATTGGTATGAAACAAAATTATTTTTATAAATATTGATATTTCCTTTAATAAGTTTTTTATGTAAATACACAATAAATCATCTCATCGATTCTGGTTGTTTACGCAATTTATTCATGAAAGTTGTCATAGGACGCGTAAGTCGATCGATGTTGGGCGATGGTCGTTATGTCGTGTTCTAACGCTCGATCTCGTTATTGCGCTTATTTAATTGCGCTTGTGTTACATTCTGTTTCATAACGAAAGCCTAGTTTTTTATGTTCCTGAAGTGATTTTTGGGGTTCCGTACCTCAAAATAGAAAAAAAGGAACCCTTTTAGGATCACTTCGTTGCCCGTCTGAATGTCGGTCAAGTACGTTTTTCTCGGGAACGCGTGAATGTATTAAGTTGAAATTGATATCAAATACTTAGGTCCATGGTACTTAGGAACTGTAAAAAAAAAAACTTCTAAATCAACGTAATATAAAAATTCGGTCATTTGTGCCGCATATTTTGACACTAACAAGTAGGTAAATCAAAACCTAGAGGGCTT
Organism: Luffia ferchaultella; assembly: GCA_949709985.1. Classification (NCBI taxonomy): domain Eukaryota; kingdom Metazoa; phylum Arthropoda; class Insecta; order Lepidoptera; family Psychidae; genus Luffia; species Luffia ferchaultella. The sequence goes on from OX453241.1 coordinate 3,753,367, forward strand.
GCCGTTGACTAATCATGAAATTTGGCAAGAAGCTAAATCTTAGTGGTACAAGTAACGGAAAAAAATTAAAACCGTTACCTTGTAGTTATACCTAATATTAAAAAAAAAAAATTTCATTACAAACTTACATTTTTATTGTTATTGTGTTCTTGTAACACAAATGTGTGGTAGTACGGAACCATTGGTCATTGACTCACTTTGTCGTTTTTCATTCTCTCGTCAGACTAAAATGAATATTGATACTGGTACCGGGTTTTGGTTGTTATATGTATGTGGTGTCTTCGCTTGGTACCCAAAATACAAACTAATGCTTAGTTTGGGGCCTAGACGTTGTTGTGATGTATACGTCATTATTATTATATTTTTATTACTAATAATCATTGATGTATCAAAAATAATTCTTGAATTTATGCTATTGTATAGGACCCAGTGCTACTGTTTCCCCATTTTAACGAAAAACAACACAAATTAAACGGTTCGATAAAGCGCTAATAAACTGGCCGGTATATAGTAACAGATTTGGAACAACGTTCCTATAATACATGTATCTTTTGAATAGGCTAATTGACTAATTTATAAAAAATATTTTATATGAAAGAGTTTTTTTAAATATATCATAACAGTGAAATAATTTAAAAAAAATTAATTATTAATAACAAAATTATGAACGTTCAAAATGTCCAGTTAGGCAGAGAAGGCAACACCGCACGATGTACTAGTCTGTGACGGCAGCCTTTTAAAATAATGTTAATTTTCGTATTGTAAGAAAAAAGAGAGATTTTAGTAGGTTATAATTTCCATATTTTTTAACCAAATATAATTTCGTTTTTAAATTTTTTATCGTATAAAATCTATTTTTATATTTTATTGGTAAATTTAATATATTTAATATTAGTCAATTACGAATATTATGATTATATTATTATTAAAAGAAATATTGCACCGAATTTGTTACTACCGACCAGTCTATAAATTCTTGTATCATACATAGGTAAACATAAATGTGTTTGCGATGTATGCGGACGTATTGTTAGCGCATATTTTATTCAGTTCCACATACGATATGGCCAAATATACGAATAATGTATGTGTAAAATTATAAAATATGTATTATTTTTTTTGCACCTCTTCTCTTTGAATATACTCGATACTTAAACAATGAATAATGATTGTTTAAGTGTCCAAAATAATAATGATTAACATAAACAAATATTGTTCAAAAAATGTTTCATGTAACATTATCTTCATGGAGCATACGAATCTGTTACATTTACGTAAAAATAATGATCTCTTCATTACAGTAGTTATATTTGTTGTTTTTTTTTTAATTGTTAATAAGCATTCGTGTGTTATAAAGTAGGTACTTACTTTAGAGATATCTGTTACGTAAATTGAATGTTGTTTTGGGCAAATGCGAATTGTCGTACCGCCCCGTCCAGTTGCAGTTGGCTGGTTGAGCACGTTCTATTAAGAAAAGTCGCCTAAAAAGCGATTGCTTTATTTCCATCGAGAAGTTTAAGATATATAGGCACATAGGAATCTATCGTCTATTTAAGTATACATTACTCATATTTGCTCGTAAATCAACGGTATTCAGTACAGGATCAGAAAGCTATATAAAGCTCTTGTTTTTGGGGTACTCTTTTTGTAAATGGTAGCTCGTACTGGTTGCATTTATATAGATTTAAAAAATTTTTTATGTAATTACAGAAGAGTATAGCAAATATGTACCAACACAACCGATTTATTCTATAATGTGATCTTTAGAAGAAATTATAAAATATGTTTTTTTTTCTTTTAGTATTATTCGGTACTAAAATATTGAGGTATGATGCTACAAAGCTAACGTTTTAGTGTGGGAAGGCTCGGGCGACTGACGATTGTGTAAGTCGGCGGCTGCGGGTGGGGTACTTGTCTGCGCTACACCCACGGTCACCCCTTTCTTGCGTCTTTATGTTTGTTTGAGTAAACACGTTGTACCGATAATTTGTTCGAATATTTTATTTTGGAACATATACATAGCAATTTTTTTAATGAAAACGGGTCTGATCTGAATAAAATCTGTACCTTTTTTGGAAAATATTCTGAAATATTTCTTCTTGTACACTACCAACAAAAATGTTTGTAAATTACATTACGCAGTCTTGCTTTATTTGAGTAACAAAAATTGTAGTTTATTCTGTTGTGCACAAAATAAAATTTTGCGTAAAATTTAATAGGAAAAATAAGAGCACAATGGCATAAACACATTTTAAATTTTACCATAGTCCGATAGCAGTGCTAGGCGCATGAGGTTTAAATGAGAGGCGAGGTGACGGAGGAGGGACGGCAGGTGAAAGGCGCTAGTCATAGTGCACGCACTGGTTCGCCTGCCTGCGCTTTGCTTGCGTACGCGCATCGCGCATTGCAACGTGCGTTTCTACTTTCCTTTTTTGTTGTGTAAACAGATGGTTCACGTTTTCAGAGTCAGCGACTAATATATTAGATTTGAAAAGGGAATCCTTCCTACTAATATAATTACATTTGTGTATTTAGCATTTGGTAATGGTTATTTAACAATTTTACAAAAACACGTAACATTTCATCTTTAATTTCCAATCAAAAGGTTAACAACCGATTTTAACTATTTTGAGTAAGTGTTTTATTCCCTAATGGGTTGAATTTCCATAAATCCTGAAAGTATTTCTTAATTTTTGATCATAAAACCAAGTAATTAAATTCATGGTCTTAACTTTAAGAATGACAGGATTCGCGAATTCGCTTACACACTTTCATGCCATATTTTATCTTCTTTATTGTAAAATTTTCAAAAATTTTGAAGCACGACGTATTTAGTGTCAGCACCACGGAGGTCTGCGCCAAAGTCCAAATACCAATTTTCATTAATTTAACTTAAAAATGACGGGTTTCCATATAAATTTACTCCTCGCATCTTACCCTCTCGAGGGTAGAATTTCACAGAACAGTGAGTCAGTGGATGAGTGGTATTTCGATTATATATACCTATATATACTTAGATAAATAAAGAATCATAAAATCTTGGCGGTTTATTTCGTTTATGTTAAAGTAAACAAACGTAACTAACAGTGTCGTGATAGCCCGAACGCAGCGAACCTGTTTCAAATCCATAAGGCCATGTGGCCGTGGTTCCAATTCGGGCGTGTACCGATGAGTTTTTTTTGATTTAAGTACATTAACTATCACGGACTCCGTGTCTCGGAGAGCACGTTAAAGAGTCGGTCCCGGTTGCTGTCAATAGATGGCGGTCGTTACAATCCACCACAAGCGTGGTGGATTTAAGCTCCAATCCCGCTCATCTTGAGGGGAGGCCTAAGCCCCTACAGTGGGGTATAAAACAGGCTGATGGAAACAAATGTATTGCTTAACAATTATCTAATCATTTTCATTCTCAACGTGCTGTAGTTTTGTACAATGGCGCGGAGTGAACCTCTTCGTCAAAACGAGTACAAAATTCATCAGTTATTTATGTAGATCAATTTTAGAGAACAAATCCAGATGATTTTTATAGTTGAAATTACTATTGGCAGATTTACATGTACGAACTTAACGAAATTAACAGACGGTACGACCGAATCTTGTCCGAAACGTACGCGGCATAGAAATTGCTTGAAATTTGAATACGTAGAGTTGCGTAATGAAACTTGCATTCCCACGGAGGCTAGGAAAGTAGAAATTATTGCATCTTGATAAGCGGTCGCGGGAAGGAACCCGTTTACTGTCGACTCGACGCACGCAGCGGCCAGGCCGGTGTCGACACGGCCCGCTTACGTAACCCGGTAGATGGTGCCAAGCTGCACGCCGCGCATCGCCGCCCATCCGGAGTGCCCCCTTTTCTTTCGTCACACCTAAAGGAAAATTGAGGTTTTTCCAAGATTTACATGTTTTATACATTATACAGATACTAGGGAAGAATGTACTCGAAAACGCCAATTTGGAAACTATTTTATTTTTACCGCTATTTTATTGTCGTGTTATATTTTACGTGGTTCATACGCGACGCCATTTCCATGACGAAATTTCTGTTGAGTTTTACTGGTCAGGTGTACGATTAAAACGTCGTGATAGCCGCGTGGTAGCGAGCTCGTTTCTTGTTTGGAAGGCCGTAGTTCGAATCCCAGGGCATGTTCCAATGAGTTCTTTCTAACTTATGTACATAACTATCACTGATTGTGCCTCGGAGTGCACGTTAAGCCGTCGGTCCCGGTTGCCATCAATCGATAGCCGTCGTTAAAATCCACCAACCCGCACTGGAGCAGCGTGGTGGATTAAGCTCCAAGCCCCCTCATCCCTATGGATGGCCTAAGCCCCTGCAGTGGGGCATTAATGGCCATCAGTCCATGGTATGGTACGATTAGACATTTTCAATGTCAGAAATGATACGAATTACACAATAAAAAACGACTGGCGTTTTTCACATTTGTTGAATGCCAATCAAACGATAGGCAAGCTATTTGCGACTGTACTAAAAGTCTAGATTTCTAGGGCTGAGATCAATTCAATCTAATATCGAGTCATTTATCTTCTACGAATGTTCCCACCTATTTCATTGGAGCTGATTCTGAACTCTCGTGACTTATAGAATAACTTTCTGAAAGAAGTAAATTAGTCTTGACTAATTACCGTACAAGTTTCAATGGTTTTGATCGTCAAGCTTTTCTATGGTTACATTATTCATCGATTCTTGAAACTTAAGTGTCAATGATATAAAGTAGGTAAAACGCGTCAATGTAACGTTGCTTTCGCCATTATTTAAAACCATTATTCTCGTAAAAGTTAATAAACGTGCAACCAAAACCACATACGAAATCGCATGAATAATGCATGTGCCGAGCCCAGCGCCGCTCTTTGCGAGTAGATAAACTACTAGCGGAGTACCGTTGCGTCGCGTGACGCTAAATGGCGTAGGGCCCGGGCCTCCGTTGTGTGTGCAGCGTTGGGCCCGAGAAACCGTTAGATGCACGTACGTACTGCGCCACTGCCTGCATACCGTGTGAACAATAGCTGAAGTTCTATCGTAGATAATAATCTTTCGGCCTTTGGCTGTGCTCCTTTCCAAATAAATACGAAACGCACGTGTACCTTATTCAATGAATACAGTTCGTAATTTGTAATAGTACTTTTATTATACCGGGGTGTTCGGCTGAACGTGCTTCAGACTTATAGAGCGTGTTGTGCTTACCAAACTAAACAAAAAAATATTAAGGGAGCAGATGGCGCAAACTAACGGTTACCAAGAAAAGCATGTTTAAAATTTAATTTATTCATAATTTTTATGATTTACAAAATTTTTAAACTTTTTGTTTAGTTCCGTAAGCTCTACCCACTCTATAAGTTTGGACTAAGTTCAGCCCAATACCAGATATATATCATGAAAAATCAAGAAACGTTCATGGCTGTTCCCTCAGAATTAGATCGTATTACGGTACTGTTTTAGAGTGAACTGAAAGCTCTTCAAATACCATGGTTACATAAAAACCGGTCAAGTGCGAGTAGGATTTGCCTGTTCCTGCCTGCTAGCCCGAGTGCCTGTTTAAGGATTACTACATTTAGACTGGCTTAATAAACACGAAAAGAGCACGCTTCTTTTTCTATGGATATTATAGAATTAAAACACATCTACGAAACACCCAACAACTTGTATTCGTACCTACCTGCACAACTTCGCTTACCTTGCACTTAAGCTGTAATTTGATCTCATATCGACATGTACTATGATAGCGGCGATGGTTTGCGCAACTCGCTGCACAACCCCCCCTCACCCCGCTCTTACTCGTCAACCTCTAGGTTCCCCTTCTCCTCTCCCCATCTCGACACCCGCTGCGCCTGCGTGCTGCATATCGGAACCGGGTCGTAGTCGAAACCGGCTACGTGCAAGCATGCAAATGTACTGTTAGACACCGCTTTGCTAGAGAGCGTGGTTTTGGGTTTGGATTTTTGGGTTGATTAATGGTGATTGTGATGTACGAGTAGATTGCGCACGACCCAAAAATGCAACTGTCGAATAAAAGCAACATGTTGATAATTTTATGAAGTCGTTAATATTCCTATTCAATATCGATAGAAACTACACTTCTCAATAGATACATATACACATTTGACTAATTCACATAAACGAGGGCACACTATTAATTTCAATTAAATGTCATTTGATTAAAATATAGTCAAACTAGCTTTCCGTCCGCGGCATCGCTCGCGTGGACTACACAGTTGTACCGGGACCCCCTTTTCTGGGTTAAAAAGTAGCCGATGTCACTCTTCAGCTTATAAACTACATCCATACAAAAAAATGTAACGGTCTCGGTCCATGCGAGTGAAACCGCGTCCGGAAAGCTACTTTGAAAATAAAATATAGCGCATGTTACTCGCTAATAATGTGCCTTTCTACAGGTAAAAGAATTTTTAAAATAAGTTAAATAGTTTTTGAGTTTATCCGTAACAAACAAAAAGTCAAATCTTTTCTCTTTATAATATTAGTATAGGTAATACACACTAGTTCAAAAGTTCAGACGCTAATATAGGAATTAGCACCGAAAGTATGCGAATAGTACATTTCAACAATTTTAGTAAATCCACTATTATTTGACAGCGTCCTACAATCTGGTTCTACGATTGAGGATAAAATACACCGAAATGATAACCAACCGGAAATGTACAGTAGGTACTTATGCGAAAACTTTGTAGCATCATAGTTACGCTTGAACACGTGCGTTGTTCGCCGAGGAAATTCCCATCGGTGAATTCGTTTTGCAACAATGAACAAGATCTTTTTGTCATCTTAGTTCTGGTGTCGAAGTTGATCTAATTAAATTATATAAAAATAATAGGTGAATAACAAGAACCTACACAGTGACGGTGGAAGAAGAAATACGTGTATAAATGATTATTTTTCTATATTTAGCCGGCTGTAAAAGCTCTAAATATGTGTGATCGATGGTTAATCTATCAAATGATGCCCTCACATAATACGGTATTTGACTTTATTTATCAAGAAAATATAAAAATAGATTTTATAAGATAGCAAAATATATATACTTATACAAAATTATATTGGGTTAAAGACTATAAGCTATTCAAATTTTATCTGTCTCTTTCTTGCAAAACGTAATTGAACATTATTTTAAATGGCCTGACGTCACACATTGGTAAGCTGTGCGGTATTGCCCTCTCTGTCTAACTGGACATTTTAAACATTCATAACTGTGTTAATAATGATTATTTTCTTTAAATTCTTCTGCTGTTATGATATAATTAGAAAATTCTTTCGTACAAAATTATTAAAAATAATAGTCAAATAGCCTATTATCATCAACTGCACGTATAGGTACATGTAAATTAGTTTGATTTAATAATTATAAAGTAGATCTCAAGAAATTCCGTAAGATAGAAACCATTTCGAGGAATAAAAGGTAAAGTCAATGGGCTTTTATCCAATTTTTAAAGTAGCGCTGTTGGTTCTTAAAATTGAAAGGAACAAGGTTTAGAACAACCTTTTAAAATTGTTATTTTTACGAAATTGTCCCTGTGACGTCAACTGAACAGTTGAGCTTATTCCGCTGCTTTTACAGTAAAAAACATAAGTAAATGTAAAATATTTAGGTTAGTCACTATTTCAAATGAAATTGTAATCCTCATGAACTACTGTTCATTATTATGAAGTTGTTTAGTTTTGGATAGAGCAAATAACAAATATCTGTCCAGATGACGCCATAGACGGATATTTTAGTAAACAAACTTTAGAATATAAATTACTTAAAAAATTGCCGACTTCTATTTTTTGTTATTTCGAGTGAACCGTATACATTGGTCTATATTTTCAGAAAAAAAATATAAAAATGACACGTCATACATTTGAGTCCAATCCCATTAAATAATATTAAATATGTTTTAATTGTTAGTTTCCCTATTTTCCCTCAAAAGTCTGTAAATGAAGTAAATTTATAATTTATGACGCAACAACCTGACATGATTTTCCACCAAATAGATATGGTGAGACGAATCCGTCACGCCCCATAGTGTCATAGCTTATTGCGTCACATGTTTTAGTATGTTAACTAAGGAAACTGAGTTTATACAAGCTGTGGAAATTTATTCAAGTATTCCACGCGAGCCGTTTAACCTTAGCGGAATCTAGACATCGAATATCAACAAGTAATGTAGGTTCCTTCGAACCGTGAGAATCCATCCAGGCGGCCGAACGATATTACATATTCATGATGCTCACAAAAGTGGCTTTAGGTGGTGGCACTGCGAAGACACGGACAGGGTTAGTTCTGTTTCTATCGATCACTGAACGAATGGACATCACTCGGTTGTTCCTACCAATTTAGCCGGCGCTCTGGGCTTGACTGATTGACGAGGGCTTGTATGCCTGTATATATCTGTACACCTACTATATAAAATAATATTATAAAGAGGAAAGATTTGGTATTTTGTTTGTTAAGGTTTTAAAATTTTTTTCACTAATAGAATGCTACATTATCAGCAAGTAACTTGAGCTATATTTTATTTTCAAATTAGCTTTCCCTCCGCGGCCCCGGTCGCGTGTATAACGCAGTTGTACCGGGACCGCTATAATTTTTTGCATAGATATAATTTATAAGAGTAACATAGACTAGTTTTTCCGAATCCTGGCGTAAATGTGTAGTCCACGCGAGCGGTGACGCGAACGGAACGCTAGTACTACATACATACAATCTGAGGATTATCTTTAATCGCAATTAGTGATTGGTTATTTACCACACTATGCCAGCTGGAAATACCAAAGTTATAAACGTCTTAATCAAAAACTGATTTCTCATTACAGGCGAAAATTCGCATTGTTTTCTAAAATGAAAACTAAGTCCTGAGATTATATAGTGTGTTTACTTTGACTGGAATAAATTCAGTATAAAATAAATAAGAATAGTGTGAATAAACTCTTAAAACCTCAATTAACATTTAGCTTTTTACACAATCTGAAAAAAAAATTGAGAATTTTCGTAACGGTGGTGCTGAAGACCATTTGGAATTTGCTGGAAGTTATTTTTTAAATGCAAAGGTGTATTTTGTTATATCTGTTATATTTGTTATAATCTGAAATCTCCGAAGATTTAGATGTCAAAATAATATTAACCAGTAGGTATCAGCTATGAAAACATTTTTTTTTAAATACAAAATACGTTCAATGTGTGCCCTCAGTTCACCTTGATGACATCTAGTCTAAGAAAAAATTTTTTCTGGTCAACATTTTCTGAGTTTCTGCCTGATTAACGTTCTTAATTTCGTCGATACTGTCAGGTTTTATCTAATAACTTCAATTATTAAAGTATCCCTATAAAAATGTCACAGCGTAAAACAAGAAGATCATGGAAACCATTTAATTTTACCTCACCTTCTGATTGAAGATTTTAAGTATATGACGCTTTTTTCAAACCTTAATACCAATAAAAAAGATTGTTTTAAACAAGAATTTGAAGGGCAGATTGCCTATTTTAAATTTGTTAAATATTTTCCGTATTAGTAAATAATTTCATGTTAGTATGCCGTATTCGTTTTCAAAGCCTATAAAATGAGGGTTTTATGGTACTCTTTTGCATCAGAAAAATGCGGGATGTCGTCCCCTGTAATCCAGTTACGAAAATTTTTCAAAAATAATTTGAAATTGTGCAGAAAATGTAATGCTAACTGACCGGTTTTGGAAATTTATTCATAATATTTTTCTTTATTTCATTCTGAATGTATTACAGTTAAAGTCAACACACTGTATAATTTCTAGGCTCTATTAATCGGCGTGCAAACGACCGATAAGCCACTGCTTGTCACGCTAGCGCCCCGCAGCAGGAGTCGTCAGTATGAAACTTTTGTGGCCTTATTTTTTAATATTTTTCGAGATCTTGCTGGCGATGCGATGTTACAAATTATTTTTTATCACATATATGTACAACAAATATATATAAAAAAACGACGCATCTGTGACATGTGCACATATGCAGTTGGTTGCTTTATAATTTCGTGAAATCAGCTTTATGACAGTGCGACACTACAGTCGTGAGAGTGTTCATCGGATTAAGTTATGATCGGTAACACGTGCTGAATGTATCTAAATATATTGTATATATTATAGCGGTTCTATTTATTTAAATCTTTTTGTTCTGCAAGAACAATTATTAATAATTTATATGTATTAAATTAACAAAAACTGAAGAAATAAACTTTTGAAAGCGTGTAAACGGATATGCGCGGCGAAGATAGCGACCATTTTTAATCTTCAGAAACTTGCGCCCTGGGCACAATGTTGAGGGTGTGTATGATGGTTCATTGGATTATATAGGACCCTTTATTTTAGGTAGATTTTGAATATAAATAAATTATTATAAAAAATAAATAAATCTGAAGATAAAATATTATAGTATCTTCATTGTTTGTGACGGGCTTAAAGCCCGAGGAAACAACACTAAAATACTTTCCTATTTGGAAAAGTTAAAATTCTCATTGCGGCAGTCAGATATTTATACTACATTTTGGTTTGCAGGGAAGGAATCCGAGGCGGCCCGGGAATGGATTCTCAGCAGCAGCAGTACTGTCTAAAATGGAACAGCTTCGGTTCGAACCTGGCCACATCCTTCGCCAATCTCTGGAACTCGGAGAGCTTAGCGGACGTTACGCTCTTCTGCGAAGGTAAGATGAATAGTATTGGTATCCTTCTTAAAGCTAAGCTAAGGTTATAACATATTTTCTCAGATAGTCAATTAATTATTCGAAGAAATGACTCGGACACACTACTTTCGTATTTCAATCATAAATCGTTGTAGTTCTTCACGTATACTCGCGCATATCGTTGTGAGACCGCACACTAGCTCGCGTATTGAAGAATATCGCAATATATCGCAATTTATTGAGAAATATCACAAAATATTGACGTCTCGAATTAGGAAGTTTTGATATTTGAGATTCGAAAATCAATAAATTTCATGAGTGTGCGGTTCCACTAAGGCCCACAAAGCTTTAAATTAGTTTATAATAGGAGTAATGCTGACCGTTTAGTTCGAAAACCAAACTTACACATTTGAGCCATAGGATTAGGAATACGGGCGGGTCAGGCGTATGGCCCACGGGATTGGATACCTAGATGTTTGTGTTATATCTAGGTCTTTGTGTATTACCCGTTGCAACTAGTTACATACTATTGAATGAAAGGCAGCTACCGATGAAGAATTTTTAAAGTATATAAAGTTGACAAAATTTGTCGTCTTTGATTCGTTGAGTTTAGAGAGCGTGCGTCTTCTAGTTTGCTACATTCAAAGCTCGGTGTTAAGGCCCCCCACTGCGTGACGCTGAATTCCGTCGCGAATGTGGCTTGAATGCATGCTCTTTCATCTGACACAATCTTTCGCAACATAGAGTGAGACATACTGGTAAAAAAAGAAGTATCGCAACGGAAATAAAATTTGACGAGAAGATCTGTGATACGATAGTATGAAGGGTCATCAGTGTCATTCAGTTCTTGTAAAATTTTGAAAAGAGGATTAAAAATTACATGCAGATTTTTTTTATATATAAAAGTATCTGTGTTACGCTAGACTTACAATTGGCTATTTGACTATTTAAAAAAAAATATATGAATGATATATAATGACAGAATATATTATGACAGTGAAAGGATTTAAAAAAATAAATCATTATTAACAAAGATATGAATGTTTAAAATATCCTGCTAGACAGAGAGGGCAATTCCGCATGACGTACCTATGTGTGACGTCGGCCATTTAAAATAATGTTAAATATCGTTTTGCAAGAAAGAGACAGAAATAAAATTTTAAAAGTTTATAATTTTCATGTACTTCAAACGAATATAATTTTCTTTATAAATTTTATTGTCGTATAAAGTCTGTTTTTATATTTTCTTGATAAATATAACATATTTAATATTAGTTAAATACCGTATTATGATTATTGTAAGGTTTCCATAAGATTTTGACGCGTCAAATGTATAAAATCGACCAGTTTCTGAAACCTATGATTTTTGGTTAAAACTGATTCTTTTAAAAGTAATTTTAGTATGAGACGACTTTTGATCTTGATAACCGATGCGCATTTAAATTTGAACCGTAGAACAAATAGTTATTGAATGATTGTACAATTACGATTGTATAGGAGTTCAACTACTAGCTAGGCGTTTAAGTTTTGCTAAACGAATAAAGTAAATTTAAGTCATAGAGTTTACTGACCCTTGAACGCGTTTAGTAACGAGGAAAGGTTCAAATTAATTCTCATTTATTATGTGAACATTGTCGACCTAAGCACGTATTAGTAAGTTACCATGTAACTTAAGCTTCCCGCATGTGTGATTGTCGTGGCGTCTCCGTATAGAAAAGCTATTGTATGATTTAAGCCACATAAATCAGAATAGGTAAGAAATGTCTCCACGGCACAGAACAGCCGCTTTCGGTGGTAGCTTTCGCTATGCTGCCACGAAATGCTGGAACAACCGATCGCCTCCGATTAGGGATTCGAAATCTGTTGCCTCCTTCGAATCTCACCTAAAGAAATTTTTGAATGATGAGCAAACTTGTATTACATGAGCAGCCGAACTGTAGTTCTATGCTACATAGCTTAGATACATATACGTCCACATCGATGCTAAGTTACTGTTTGGTACAGTTTTGCGAGTTTTTGTGTAACTGCACCCAATGTGTAAATGCGTTGCTGCCACAATCGTCGGAAATATTTCTCTGTTTTTAAACTTAATGACTACATATTGGTGTTTGAAGTCTTGTATTGAGGATGTAGAAAACATTGTTATTAAAAGTAGTATGTTTGTATTTTGTAAGTGAAGTATACTCTTGAATAATGTGCGTAGATTGGCTAACGTTTTGCTTTGTGTGGACCGGTGGCGTTTTCTTAGTCTAGGTGGTTCCCACGGGAGACCAGCGTCATGGCAAAGTTTTGCCATGACAAAAGCTGACTGGCAACCATTTTGGCTGTACATCGCATGAAATTTTATTTTAGATGTACTGTTACGTGATAGCCCGAGCCGCAGCGAACCTGTTTCAAATCCATAAGGCCATGTGACCGTGGTTCGAATCCAGGCGTGTACCAATGAGTTTTGCTGACTTAAGTACATTAACTATCACTGACTCCGTGCCTCGGAGACCACGTTAAACAGTCGGTCCCGGTTGCTGTCAATAGATGGCTGTCGTTACAATCCACCAACCCGTATTAGAGTAGCGTGATGGATTTAAGCTCCATGGCCTGTCCAAGGCAAAGCCATCCTGAGGAGAGGCCTAAGCTGATGATGGGAAAAAAATTGTGATGATGTGATGTGCACCAAATAAATGTTTCATTTTTTTTTCTTTCTTTCTACATACCAAGTCTATTAAAGCCTTAGCCAGGTTGGTATGCATTAGTGTGAAAGCTGCTGTATTCCTTCCCACTTTTCGAAAATAACATTTTAAGCCTATAAGCCAGTTAACGTTTTATCTATACAATATACGAAACCGCATTGATTTGTTTCAGATTGACACTTTTAAGTTAGTCTGAAAAAGTTCTGTGTGATATGTTAATCCAAATATTCGTAATATCTTCATAAATCTGTTTTAGCTTCTGTATTTTCTGTTTTACCTTCCGTGAATTCGCTCTATATTTACCTGCCTGTGAACGCCGTAAGCTTTCTTACGTTCGTGCGTTCGACACGCCCGAATCGTGTAATTTCCGTGCGAAATGCAATAAGTGCTCTTCGAAAATCTGATACTGACATCTTATCAAATAGAATTTTTTTCGGAGTAAACGTAGCTCACGTATATGGTTGCGGCACCGAATGCTACGCATGTAGATACGGTTAGTCAGAAACTGTTTCATTCAATGCGGATAACGTAGAATTTAAATGCGAAGTAACTTATTGTTTCGGCGCTAAAAAATAGTATTACCTATTTATGAAATATTTCACTCTTCAGCTTATAAATTATATTCATGCAAAAAATAATAGCGGTCCCGGTACAACCGCGTAGTCCACGCGACCGTAGACGCCGCCGGAAAGCTAGTTTGATGATAAAATATAGCTCATGTCACTCGCTGATAATGTAGTTTTCTAGAAGTGAAAGAATTTTTAAAATTAATTAAGTAGTTTTTAAATTTATTCATAACAAACAAAAAATTAAATCTTTCCTGCATATAATGTTATGTATTGGAAGCTGTGAAATATAATTTTAATTTTAAGTACTTAACTGATGAACTATTGATTTTCGTGCGGGATTTCGTTTCAATTTTTTTTAATTTAATTAAAAAAAAATTTAATTTAATTTAAAATTTCTTTTTAATTTAATTTCGTTTCGTTAATTGTTTTAATATTTTAGATTAATGTGACGTCACGAAGGCTTATGACTTCTCCCCTCTTGTCACGCCTTATCGCACTTTGTGGACAGTCTCCCTACGCTTCACGTGCGACTTAATTAATGGGTGACCCATATACCGTATGTATTTTTTAACACACTTGTTGTTTACGTTGCATATAACCATACATAATTTTAAAATGCAGAGCAAAAATAACTTTAAAACGTATTCAATAAAGTCTATTCCGAATAGACTTATTCAGCGGAATAAAATAAGAATATATTTTCGTCGAGCTGCGTGTTAAACGCGATGTGTTAACTATGCGCGCCGCGCGCTAATTGCTTTAGTGCGAAGGACCTCCGTGAACACGTAGAAGCCTCAAAGAATATTACTGGCAGTGAGAAAAGTTAAGTATTAGATAAATTTTTCTGATAACGTATAAAACATGTAAGGCATTGACACTAATGCATTTTATTCGGAAAATGTCGTCGTATAGTAAATTCATTTATACGCTATAGTTCTGTTAAATTTATTTAAACGAATTGTTGGTCATGAAGTGAAAAAAAAACCGGTCGAGTGCGAGTCGGACTCGCACACGAAGGGTTCCGTACAACCGTACATTATAAAAAACACTTTTCTTGTATGAGGAGTTTCTTTAATTTTATTGTTTTTTGTTATAGCGGCCAACTAATACACATTCTGTAATTCCGGTTCAGACGATATAGCCCTGTGACACGGACAGACGGACGCATCAGTAACAGGGTTTTCGTTGGTACCCTATGGGTACGGAACCCTAAAAAGATATAATTAAAAGAGTCTTCGCTCGATAAAAATAAAGTTAGAAAATCCATGTTCGCAGCAGCGACATATCTTCGGTGAAAATTAGACGACATCGATAGGATGATGAGGTTCGATATGACTTGTTCGGTGAAAAATGACCGTTTTATTTACCTTTTGTGAGATTCCAAAACTATTGCGTTGTATTATTGAAATGATTACATAGATAATATTTTATTGAATGTGTCATTACTAAGTACTTATTTGGTAGAAATTATTGGCAAACGCCTGCATCCGTGTTTGTAAGATAATATCGTCTTGCGTAGATATTCCAGTAAACTCATAATAATATAGCTTATAATATAGAGAAATATCATTTTGTTGTAATTGCTAATTGCAATTAAAAGAATAGCTTATAATATAGAGAAATATCATTTTGTTGTAATTGCTAATTGCAATTAAAAGAATTTGGAATGTGATACTAAGTTTATTATGTTACAATACAATTTACATAAAAGACGGTTCGGTCCTTTTAAACCGAGTAGTGAATCGAAAATGATTGATTTTCTAAAGCCGATGCCATTCTGCAATATAATATTATTGATAGTACCTATTTAAAAGAGGAAAAAATAATCAAGTGTAGAAACTATATAGCTTTCCGCCTGCGGCTTCGCTCGCGTGGACTACATAGTTGTACCGAAATCCATTTTTCCGGGATAAAAAGTAGCCTACGTCACTCTTCAGCTTATAAACTATATCTATGCAAACATTTATAGCGGTCCCGGTACAAGCATGTAGTCTACGCGAGCGGAGCCGCGGGCGGAAAGCTAGTATAAAATATAATGTAAATTACAAACTACTATTCAATTGTTTCTAGTTTACAAAAATAAAATGTGTAACTAATAAACTAAGCGTAGGGCTGTACGCTCACGTCGCGGCATTTTCTTACTTTTAGCCATAAAATTGCAAATTGAGTAGAAGACCTCTTCTGCATTTACTATCTAACCACTCATGCTCTAGCTAGATGGTGTAAGATGGCGAGTCTCAGTCCGCGAGGTCCCGCGCGTCGGTTTTCACCCCCGCCAAATCTCCGCGCGCCGTAATTCACCCCGGCAAAATTGCGTTTGACATTTTCGATACTGTTAAATGACATTTATGACTCTATTAAAACCAAACTCTGCTGTCAAATTAATTTATTCTATGCTTTTAGCATTTTTATTCGTTATATACATTATAGAGAAAACATGTAAATAATGAACCTTGATTATGAAACTATTTATTTGGATAAGGATTAGTATCATGATACGAATCTCATTATCTTTCGATTCTACCCATGTTTTGATTAATTAATTCGGACACAAACGATGATTGTGACTTAGATAGTAGTTATACATATAGCCTCGGATTGTTTTGTTGGGTAATTATGAATATTATAAACATGTAGTACTTAATTTTATGTAGCGTCAATAGTTTTAACAGCGTACGCTGAATAATGACTTTTATAGGCGAATTTTTGATACCTTGGGTTACATTATTGTAATTTTCGTGGAGTTCTTAAATGTTTTTGAAAATAAAATACAGCCTATGTTACTCGCTGATAATATAGCTTTTTATAGGTGAAAGAATTTTAAAATCAGTTTAGTATATTCTGAGATTATCCTTTACAAACAAACAAATATATAAAAAAAACAAATTCTTTTCTGTTTATAATATTTCAGATGTAGTTACCTACGTTCTTTGATGTTAAAAATCTTGTCGAATTAGTCCAAGTACACAAGTAAAGTAAGTAATACAAGCTGTCTACGAACGTCGACAATTTCTCCCTTGTGATTATCGAAGTGTACTGTTGCTGAATTTTAGACGATAGACGAAAATTTACACGCCCAGTCAATAGACGACTCGAGGCCTTGGAATTGAACTATGGTTGTGTGTAATTAACGCTAGCTGGGAGGGATGGGGAAATGGTGCGTTGCCTGGCGCCCCGAGGGTATGGTGGGGTGTGAGTTTTGAGAGGGGGTAGGCGCTGCGAGCCAAGTGCGTCGAGCGAGTGCAAACTAGGGAAGTAAGAATCAACTACGCTCAGATGGTAATTATTGAGAGTGCTTAAAATTTAAAGTTTAAAATGTTAAATACCTATGTAAGATTTGTAATATTTCTGATAGTTAATTCAGTAGAAGGATCTCCAAATAATTATTGTGAATTCTAACTGTCCAATTCAGAAATGTTTATTTAGGGACAGTTAAGATAAAGTACAATTTTTCCCTGTCTATTATTATGACGGTTTTAAGAAAAAGAGACACAACATGTTTTAACTTAATTCTAAATAAATATTTCGAGTAGTCTTAATTATTATGACAATATTTTGCGCGTCTATATGAAGCATAAGCAATTAGTAATAAAAAATATTTGAAAATCGGAGAAATAGGTAAAACGGCAAAGTGTTCATGACAAAATACTTACGTAGTTCCCACATGAAGTTCATGCTTTTCTATACTTACTGTTGAAGGGAACAAATATCACTTCAAAAAGTTGTCTTTTAAATGAGAGGAAAATCAATAAATAATAGTAAATAAATCAATCACTATCAAAATCAATAAATGAAACCCCTAAGTTACCGCATCTACACCGATTTCTTAACCCATGTACGGACGCATCGACGCGGTTAGCCTGCCACCCGCTTGTATCGACCGGTCGTGCCGTGACTGGGTTATGTGTGTCGTTGGGCGGGCGGTGTCGCGCCTGCCTTCTACGTGATTCTCTTGCAGCGGTTTTATGGTTTCCCTTTTGGTGAATCCAGTTTTTGGCTTCTTTGAAACTACACTGTGCAACTTCTTGCGCAGGTAGCCTTTGTTTCATCTTAGCGAGACCGAGCGAGTCAACTGCAACCTAACGCGTTATTTACCCACGAAATGCCTGCCGAGCATGCAGGCCGTATCTGATATCCTCAAATGATACACGAAATTTAGCAAAACTTTATAAGTTCGTTAAAGAATATAAGAGGCTCCTATAATTATATTTTTCTTTATGTTTTGACTGCGCTAGTAATACATACCGGATATTCAGCTGAACGTAGTCCAAGCTTATAGAGCATGTAGAGGTTACGGAACTAAACAAAAAGTTTCAAGTGAGCAGATGGCGCAAACTGACGGTTACCGAGAAAAACGTTTTAAAATTAAAATTTTTCCATCTACTTACACATATTATATATATATTTGTTTAATTTGGTAAGCTCTACACGCTCTATAAGTGTGTATAAGTGGACTACCTTCAGCTGAACACTCGGTATTTTAAAAGAAATTAAAGAAATTAATTATTGTTTTATCTGCTTTCTGTTATGAACGAGCCACTCTGATGTCGCATATCGTCGGAGGTACTTTAAAATGTACGTATTTTCGTAGCGCCATCAAAGCATCACAAGCTGTGAATACGATATCTGCCTTTTTACTGCCTTCACGGTTTTTATCAATTTCATCGCGTTAGTTACCGATTTTAGAGGCGCCGTTTTTTAATGGTAGACAAAATAAAGGTGTTCCAAAAGTATGTATCGTAAATCTTTGCGCTCTTAAAAAGAAAACACATCGCATATAATGAATTTGTAAAGTTTGAGTAGGTCCAACGGAGTTATAACATGTTGTAATTCTAAATAATAGAATCCATATACGTTCTGCATTCTAGACGATAGTACTATCTTTAGCTCTATTCGTTATCATTGATAATTTCGAGTACAACATTAAACTTGATTGCTTATCAATAGTGGGTACAGGACAGCTGCGAAATTATCACGACACATCTAAAAATTTCTGTTGTATTGTAAATGGCACACGCGAAAACTGTCGTATATTTTATGCGAATTTCCCAGAATCGATTCAAGGATTCTCCGAAATGCAACCGTGTAACATTTCCAAGAGATCCGTTCATTATTCCGAATACTGCGGGAATGCTCGACTCGATGACTCCGCATTCGGAAAATTCTCGAGTTTGAAATCAAGGTGTATCCCATGGATGAGGGTGTGGGTGAGAGGGCGAAGCGGCGGTGGGAGAATGGAGAGGGTCTCCCACCTCGAACCCCGAAAAACGTACACGGGATGCATTATACTATACGTAAAACAAAGCCTACCCCCGAAAGCTATGAGTGTAGTTGTGCATGTTAAGTTTTCCGGAAAGCTTCTACCGCACGCAGGGGGTGAATATGCATGCCGCGTGCTTTAATAGGCACTTATAATTATGTATGCGTAAAGTGCGGTATATTAGTAATACGGGTTTGATGTGGGCGCTCTCACTATATGCCATGTATTTGAAGTAAATGCGATAAATACTTTATAGGTCGAAAAGTTGTGTCCCATTTGTAGAGTCATAAATCGTATTCGTATATTGTACGTTTTGTTTCTTATTTTGAACGTTTTTGAATAGAGTTTGAAAACGAATACATTTATGATTATTGTAGAGTTTGTCTACGTTATGTCGATAACAACGGTTTTATGTTTATATGAGCGTAAAGAGCACTTTTAAAAATGGTAATTAAATCAAATAATTAAAAAAAAATTCAATGAAAGATGTTTATACATACTTATTGAAAGTCAAGATGAATTGATTAGGTACCGGTTCGGAAAACTAGAAGGATTAGAACCGGTCAAAAGTTCCGCCCTAGTTTGTTTTATTTAGATCGATGTTTTTCCTTTTTTTCTTTTAATATTCTCAAAACCCTTACGATGATGTCCGTGCGCACACATCATTTGAATATTCATTAATGCAATATAAAGCTTTCTTAATGGACTGCGGACTTTCACACATTTTATAAATTAATTAAATATGTGTAACATTTCTTTTGGAATTTTATTAAACAATATACCATACCATATTAGCTCATAATGCCCCACTGCAAGGGTTTAGGCCTCCCGTCGGAATGAGGGCGCTTGGAGCTTAAACCACCGCGCTACTCCTGTGCGGGTTGATGAATTTAATTATAAAAACTTGTCATATTTTTCAAATCTTTGCTCTGGCTATGATTTTAGTTAATCAATGTCAATACGTACCTACGCGAAATATTATTACCGTAACACATTTTACCCATATTTTTAATTACATTGCTTTGTGGAGGATAATTTCGTAGACAATATCTATGAAACTAAGATAGAAACAGAATAACACAGCAGTGAATCTAGTAAACTAGTATAATTTTGCTACTTTTACTGAAAATGTGTCAAATATACTGTTATCAATTGATTACTTCATAATTGAATTCGTACTTGTAAATATTATTCGAACATCGTGTGAATAGATTTTGTCCAAAATATATTCAATGACGCAGCTGCAATATCAATAATAAACACCCTAAAATAATTTTTAGTCACTTTTAGGTTATGGTTACCTATTTTCTGATTAGTTTTTGTCGCGCCAAACGCAGATATCAAAAATTATACAACATAGATTCAATAGGGTAGTGTAATATTATTTTTAACCCTCGACGCAAAAAGAGGGGTGTTATAAGTTTGACGTGTGTGTGTATCTGTCCGTAGTATCGTAGCTCCCAAACAGATGAACCGATTTGGATGCGGATTTTTTTACATGAAAGGTGAATTATTAGCCATTTACAATTAATCCGATTATACAATTAATACAATTGAGTCACGGATTTTTCAAATTTCCTATTAGACAAAAGTTAAAATTGTAGTGTGACGTTGTGCAACAATGACCATCTAAAATACACGTAAAACTTGTTTTGTAAGAAAAATACAGATTTTTTTCATAGCTCATAAGTTGTATATTTTATTAGTTTTTCTTATTGTATTAAAATAGTTATTTTGTATTTTTTGAAGAGTTTAATATTTTTAATACCAGGCTCTCATGTGTCGTTTCACATACAGTTGATTTTGGGGAAAACTTTTCGTCACGCATGTACGCGATGGTGCGTTTGATGCTTTGTTACGTTATTGCGTGTCGAGCACACACTGCTAATCAGGATAGCGCCGCATGCGGCTCACGTCCCGGCTGCGGGCAGCGGGCTATAGTCCGATACGGTTCACCTAGTTTTTCAGGCGCCACAAATGAACCCAACACCCCGCTCTGCTAACCTCACCCCGTGCAAGATTGATTTTCTCCCGCATTTCGCTTGCACTTTCGTCGGTGCGTGCCGTCCCTGTCGCGCGTTTCTCCTCTCCTCCACTGCCGACCTTGAAACCAGGCGGGCAGCTGGCGCGGGCGGTTGGAACGGGGTTAGCCGTCACGGCCACCCCTCCCACTCTCGCTCTTTGTCTACACCCCACCCCTGTACAGCCTGCGATGTCGTTTTCACTTGCATCCGGGCCTTTTCACTATATACGTATACATATACCGCGTACGCGGCTGTCCTATCTATGCGATCGTCGAGGCGCGCGGATTTTCAATTTGCTTTTTCCTGCGGTTAGAGGATGTTCTCTTGCAAATAACCTTCACTTATCGCCGGAGTTGGAGGCAGGTCCACGTGATTCGGTTTTGAATTCTTCAGAGTTCGCAAGTAGAATATGCGGGAAGATATTTCTATTACCTTCCAATTTCTTTCCAGGCATTACGTACATTTAATATTACATATATACAACACATATAACAAACTGTGTGAATGATCCGGTGACATCGACATTTTCCAAAGTAGCTTACAAAATTTTAGAATCACATGTAATCATCTCATAGGGATTTGACTACGCTGTTTCTGTTGTCTTTTCTGTAATTTTGCTGCTAGGTAGGTACTTTGTCTATTATTTATAACAGATTTGTTTATTTTTCATTGCTTAGATCACATGAAAAATCAGTCTCATTATAGATCATTGTTTTTGTTTAATTTTTTTTAAATTGTTATGTTTAATCTTAAATATTTAAGTTAAATTACCATTGTTGTGTACACCTGTAAAGGTGTATAGCCTGGTCTGATAATGTTGTTGTAATACTTTTTTGTGTAGCTGTAGTTATGAATCGATGGTGTAACTTTAATACATAAATAAATATTTCCCTTTTGAAAAAAAAGGTGCATAAAATTTTCGCAATGACATATTGAACGTAAAAACTACGCACTATAAATTTTTCAACCACATATACGAACACATCACTAATTTTAGAGTTTCTAAGTTTTTACGAAAAAGTCGAAAATTTTCTATGGTACGGTCTACTTTTTTTTTGGAAATGAATGTAGTCATATTATAAAACCATTTATGTAATTACTCTCGATTTTTGCTATCTGTTAAGATTATGAATATCTTGTTCAACATAGCAATTTAATATTAATTAGTTTAATGAATTCAAGTTCAAATTCATTCACGATACAGGAAGGTCAACTTCATACGATTTAAAGCAATGTGAAATATAAAAGTAGTCAACTATCTCGATTTCATTAGCTGTGCTCAATACTTCCGAAATAATTTCCATTTAATATAATTATTTATCTTCCCAATGAGTTAGTAATAGAGAAATAATTTTTCTAAGTGCTTACCGCCAAGTAGAATATTGTAGTAGACATATCTAGTACTTTATAGTTATAATAACAATAATAATAAAATTCCTGAACTAAGCAAAGCTCGTATTATGGGTAGTACCAGACAACTGATTTAAATACTATTTATACTACATACATATATAGATATTTTATACACAGACACGGAACAAATAGACATTTTCATGCACACAAATATTTGTCCCAGGCGGGAATCAAATCCGAACCCTTGGCTCCGCAGTTAGGGTCTCTAACCACTTGGCCAGTCAGTCAGTAACCAATCCAGTAACTCTAACCAGTCAGTAAATAGCCAGTAGGTTATTATGTAATATATCAGCTAAATATAATACTTTGTACAATAGCAAGTAAGCGGTCGTATGCGGATCGTAGGTAGATAAGTACCGCGTCTTAGAAAAAAGTTTATTTTAAACTTTTAGAGGCTATTTTTGTTTTCATGTTATATGTATACCTACCTACTTAAATCCTAAGTAAATTAAAGAATCGTAACTTATAACAAATGTTGTCTCAGATACAAATAAAAATTGGCCGATACCCATTTTAAAAATGTATAAAAATCATGATGAATTTTTTTTTCATACGCTACAGTAATGATCTACGGAAATGTGCGGTAACCCAGAAAGATGAGATGTGTATTAACGTTTAAACTAAATACATGTAGCATACGTGACTTCGTAACTCGGTCGCGTCGCTCGTCCTATTTTTACTACGAACGCTATGACCTACTTCAGCCCATGCGCTTCAATGCAATCGCATCGCTACGTTTACGCCATCTGCTTTTACCATTGTCTGAAATTCGGGCACGTTTAATATTCATAGAGGCAAATATTATGACTTGACAAAAAAACGAGTTTTAAATAACGACTGTACCGTTCTATGGTGCCGGTGCATCGTCATTGTCTCTTGTTATTTGTAGCTATATTCCGATTTTAATGGATCAATTTCGTATTTAATTCGTAATACTAAAAATTTCGTATGTAATACTTGGTTCTATATTAATTTATAACGACAATGCTAGCTTTTGCTTTGTTTTGGATTTACTTACAGGTTTACTAAGTTGTAATTGTCTCTATAGTGATAATTATCTCAAGAAATATAGTAAATCCATAATTATACATGTGACATCCCACACAGCGCCATCTAGTCCCAAACTAAGCAATATTATTATATATTTCATTTTATTCGAAATGCCAACACCATTTAAACATAACTTACTAGACAACTGACATACATACTTAAATATTCTTTATAATAAATAATATACATATATAAATATTTTAAACCCAGATACGAAACAAAATGTTCATGTACACAAACATTTTTCTCGGGCGGGAATCGAACCCGCGAGCTTTGGCGACCCACATTACTCCAAATGGTAGCGATAGCACGAATTAACTACACATCTCTAAGATTGAATCAAATGGCGAAAAAAATATTAAAATAGGCAGAAAATATGGTTGTCAGTCATTGTTTACTGCGCATTGTATTCTTTATAAATAATCATTATTTATAATTGATATTTCGTTTTATACGTAATTAAACGTTTTAATATTTATTTTTATGTTCACTGTACTTATATTTCGAATATCTGGAGCACAACCATATTCACCAAGTAGGTGATGTCATCTCCAACTTACTATGTCGTCAATATGGTATGTACGACATCCGTTCATAGTAGTCGAAATTATTTAATTGTTTATATTTCTCTGAGTTCTATTACCATTCATATATAAAAACAGTGTTTGATTCGGAGCCATCTACCGCATGACCTATTTCGTGTAGCTCGGAACTGTGTCGCAGGCGTGTGTAGATAACGCATTCGGGCGGCCCACAAGCGGGCCAATGTCATGTCTGTTGCAAGCGGTGCGCCCGCGCCGACCAAAAACTACTCAATGTCGCACCGTAGCGTACGTACGATCGTTTCCTTGTTACGAATCAGTGTTACGAGCGGGCAGGGAGAGCAAGGCGTGTAATGTACTGTGGACGATACAATGCGTACGATACGAGTGGTAAACGCAAACTGGCTATTGGTAGTGACACTTGTGTACATTGTATCAGGCTACCGTGTATACATACGTACGCAAACCCGAGGCTAGAATTTAAAATATAAATTCTTACGTTTTCACATCAATATCACCATATATGCCATCTATTTCATGAATTGAAATTGTTTGTTCTTAGGTAGCAGTAACTGGACTAAAAATGAACTTGTTTTGTTATAATGACAGTCATAATAATCTTTTTAATATAATAAAAACTGAATAAACTAAATTTTAGCTTATAAAAACTTGTAGGCCTGGAATACGGAACATTTTAATGTAACTAATTATATCTGAAAAACTTGCCATTCAGTTTAAACCGGCACTGCAGCAAAATCTAATTTTGTGAGATTATCCAAGTAAAATTAATTATGGCGATTATGAATGGGAAGCTATCATGAAACATAAAAAAAAATTAAAAACAAAAAACAATATCAAGAAGCATAATACTTGCTTACTTTGGGACTAGATGGCAACGTGTGGGATGTCCCATCCCATGTCACATGTCCAATGTGTGTACGGTAACCAAAGGCATTGTAAATAGTTCTATGCATTGTATTTACTACGAACATACCGTTAGTCTACCTGAAAGTGCGATTCCATTTGAAATTGACTGGACTGATTATACTGGACTGAATTGGCAAATGATATATCGTGTGTAGGAGCGAATATAAAAATTAAATAAACGTAATAAAATGAAACGTAAGACATAGAACATTTTAAATGTCTTTTTTCAGACATTGTTTCATGTAAACGATTCTATACTAAATTAAATTTGGCAAAGGTGCATAAAATAATAATATACACCTTAAAATAACAAATAACACCAATAATAGCTGTTTTGTTATTGAAATAATAACGAAACAATTCTTCAGCGAAAGCTCAGAAAACATGGTAGTGTTATGGTGTTGTCGATAGGATTTTGTCACTCTCGAAAGATGTATGTAATAGGCGTGTAGTACATATAGTTTGTCTTGCCACCACCGAACTTTGAATGTAGCTGACTAGAAGGCGCATGCAATGTGCTAAACACAACGACTTAAAGCCACTCACTGAGCTTCGAATTAGTAGTATTAGTTGGGTGAAGCCGATAAACTCAACTTTATTTGCTTTAAATTTTTAGCTGCCTTTCATTCAATCAATAGTATGTAACTAATTGTGACGAGTAATACCTACACAAAAACCTAGACACAACACAAACTTCTAGGTAACAAATCGCGTGGGCCGCTCCCTTTCTCATCCTGGCTCAAATGTGATAACTTTTTTTGTTCTCGAATTAATGGCCAACATTACTCCTCTATTGAAGTATACAAAGCTCGGTGCTCGCCACGCATTGTACGCTGAATGCAGCCTTACGCGAAACGGGTTACTTAATTTATATCGCAAATCCAATATGAATATTTCCTATATCTACGGCACACCTATACGACCCGCGAATCAATTAATAATTTTTTTAAATAATACTCTGACGACATAAATAAATAATTTATTTATAAATTCAACACTATTTACGATTGAATAAGTTTCGTCGATAGACAATACCGTTTTAAACTAATTTCTTTAAAAATCAGCATTTATACAAGACGATGTCCGTTTTAGATCTAAGGATTGCAGAAATGACTTCCTGTCTAAACTTTTTAAATGACCCAATTCAATAGCTCTACGATTCATAAACAAAAAATAAAGTACTTTAATTGATTTTTATATAGCACACGTTTGGAAAAGCACAGCGATAATATAATGTTTTTAAAAACTATCATTATTCACGTTAATATTATTAATTTACTTAGTCAATAATTTCCTTAAGGACCATTATGCTGAATTCCCAAAATGATTCTCAAAATGTTGAAATTACAAAACGTGAAAAAAAGACGTTTAGCCAAAATATTGAACTTTTAAAATAATATTTCTTAAAGACTTATACTGCTTTATTAAAGTAGTAAATAAAATTAGTATTATAAAATATTAGCTTTTGCCCATTGCTTCTCATATTTTTTCACTATTGCTCCGTACCTGCATGGAAAAAGCACACTCTGTTAATAGATTGCCCGATAACGTATACAAAAGTAAATTTCAAAAGCCACACTATACCTATGTAACCGATATTAAATACCTATTTGGATTGGATTGGATTCGGGATTTGAAAATTCACCACTTTACGAATGCAACATTTTAAAAATTGAATATCACATTAAATTATATAATAATCATGTTACGTACTTTATAATAATAAATAGATACATGGGATTACCTGGGACATCCCACATAGCGCCATCTAATCCCAAAATAACCAAGTATTATGCTTGTATTATGAATAAACAACTGATATACACGCTTAAATATTTTTTATAATATATAAATAAATACAGATATTTTACACACAGACACGGAACAATTTATACGTATTAAGCAATATGTTTCCGAACGCATCTAAAAAAAGAGTGGAGTATCAGGCACTAAACTCGAAAAGTTCTCAAAATCAGGAACAATACGTTAACTAAAAGATATCTTTCATACTATGGTCAATGCTCTTTGTAAAACGGGCATTGTCTTCTCGAATTCAGTATTTAAAGTATAGACTTGTTTTGTTTTGATTTGTATTATATCTTCGGACTGTAGCTGTCGGCAAGTGAACTTCATTATGCAAATGGGAGTGCCGTTTTTTTGTCTGTACATTCGATGCTACAAATAACACTGTGCATACATAATGTATATTAAAAACTCGAATTTCGTGTTCGAAATATTTTGTGAAAAACTGAATACTCGTTTACTTGTGACTACAGATCAGCTAAATTCGAGTTCCGCTTACATGTATTTTTACCGTGATAACAATTTCCCTGTGCTCCCTGCGTCAGAATGTTGTCATACATTTTCCTATTTATACACCCACTGTCATTTTCCAATATCGATCCCAGCCAGCCTCGTGCATCTATGGGTTCTCGTATTTGTCATTCATTTCTACCTACGTATTATGACTACTGATGACCCATTGAAAAATCAGACAAAGTAAAGGATTCCATACTAAAATAAACCATCGCATTAATTATTATGTATGTAGGGTTCCATCCTAACGGTTCCAACGAGAACCCTGTTACTAAGGCTCCGCCATCCGTCCGTCCGCCCGTTTGTCGCAGGCCTAGATCTTCTGAACCTTAATAGGTAGACACTTGGAATTTTCAAAGAGTGTGTATTACTATGGCCGATGTAACAAGAATTAATAAAAATTAAATAAGATTAAAAATTAAAGAGGGTCACCGTACAAGAAAAGTGTTTTTTTTTTTCGACGTTTTTGGTGATTGGTCGTTGTGCGATCATTTCTTACACTTGAAATCATGATTACTATGGTCGCTATAATATAAATAATAAAAATAAAATAAAGTTAAAAATTAAACGGCGGTCCCCATACAAGCAACGTGTTTTTAACGCACTTGGTGTTTTTTTTTAAATCCGACGCTAATTTCATCTTCTTCGTATAAGTAGGCTACCGCATAGTAGCCAATTAAACTGATTAGTTTTCCGTGAAATTAAGCAACACATTCTATACACATTTTCTTTCCACGAATATTTTCCGTTTCCCACGGAAACTTAAAGATTTAGGTTTTGTTTTCAATTCAATTTAATTCAATTTTATTGCGTTCCACAGTTTTTAGCATACATTTACCTTACATAGGAAATATAAATGCTATATTATTATTGTGGATCTTGTCATAGAGGGCACAGCAAACAAAAAAAAAATTGATGAAAGAGAGGATGCCTTAAATCTACAAAAAATATTAGGAACATCAAAATTTTTAAGTACTTGCTATAATTAAACTTTGTACGAGACCTACCTATACTAATTTATACACTTATTTGGTCACAAACAATATTTATTTACTTTTTTATTTATATTATTGCTTATGTACTGGGTAAAAACGTAATTTCAATAATTTTTTCTTCTTTATTTTGTTGTTTTTTTTATAATCTATTAAGTGGAAGCATTATGTTTCTTATTTTATATCAAAACTTAGCGCTCAGTAGTTTCAAAAGAAAGTGGATGATCGATTTTTGTGAATTTTTAATATCTTTAAATTGTACAAATGTAAAAAGTATATTTGAACTTCTCATAACAAACCATATTATTAGATATGTCACATGATGTAGTTATCAAAAGTTTTTTTTTAAAATTTACTTCTCAAAATAAGTCGTTTATTTACACTATAGGTACGTCCGTGATTATAAGTCATCTAATTCGGTATGAAAAACAATTTTTTAAAATTTTTTTTTGATGCATCGAAATATTTAAAATATCAAAATGTATAAGTAAACCTAGTTTTTGTTGATTTGAATATCATGTAATTTTTTGTTGCAATCGATTAAGGTTTAATGGAGTGCAACCGCCAATGCAGTTTGTATGGGAATTTGCCAATACACATTCCGTTTAAAATGGAGTAATTGCACATCTCTAGAAATTTTATGGCCTCACTTTTATAAAACGAAAATTTCATTTTTCAAATATTTTACTAGTAATGTGTTAATTTCAGCCCTGCGGCTCTATAGTGTCTGAATATAAGAAGGATGTGATATAGACGGAGGTGCATAGAAAAACAAAGGATTTCTTGTCGAACTGTGGAATCCTAAAAATGAAAATTTATTTAAAAATAGAAAATGTAGAAAAAGAAATATTTATTATTATTATTTTTTCTTTATTCGAGTTATGGCGGAAACAATAAACTTACAATACTGTTGGTCGTAAGCTATGACACTGTAGTTACATATTATTTTTATAGACATATTTTACTATAAACATGCAAAAACTATTAGTATTTACATATGTA
The DNA here is from genome assembly GCA_949709985.1 of Luffia ferchaultella. Lineage (NCBI taxonomy): Eukaryota > Metazoa > Arthropoda > Insecta > Lepidoptera > Psychidae > Luffia > Luffia ferchaultella. Next base: position 3,782,805 of record OX453241.1, read on the forward strand.
TCGAATATACGAATTATATTGACCATATTGCGTTGGTCACATGAACGTCTGTTATCCGTATCACTGTGAAAAGGGCACACGAAGGCAAACTAGATTATGAAGATTATTGCCTACGACAAGGTCACTGTTTTATTTACGTAGGCGAGTTATATAAGCAAAACAACTGAAAAAAAAATTTATACGGTCGTGACGGCGTATACGTATTTACAGTTCTATAGGAAAATAATCGATAATTTAAACACATTAAAAATACGTTTTTGAATAGATGGAAACGTTTGGTAACTTGTGGTTTATCAAGTTTAATATATATTTTTTTAAGTTAAGCAAAATGTAGATAGGTACGTACAACAAATCAAATCAAATATCTTTATTTCATAATTACGTAACATAATCTTGAAATACGTCATAAGAGTGAATTTATTACAATTTATTACTTTGTTGAAAAACGTCACCACAAAGTGCTGGTTCCTCTCAGAGGAATAAGCAAGAAAGTGACTGACGCTTTTTTTAACAACGTTATAAACAGTTTTTTTTTTTAACAATGAATGCTTAAAATTAAAGTTATTGAAACATTTGATAGGCGAGCGATTTATATCCATGGATTTTTATCATTTAAGTAGTCAAATACTTTATAATAAGCTTTTGCGTAAAGTTTTCATTTTATTGTAGTTTTAAACTTGTTAAGGGGTAGATCTTGATTGTCAACCCGGATCTTATTGTAAAAGCGTATACATTGCCCTTTAAAAGATTTTGTCATTTTATTGAGGCGGCTGACATGGTTAGCAAGTTTATCCTTGTTTCTTGTATTGACTTTATGCCGATCACAATTTTTTTTAAATAATTCAGTATTTTTTTACGTAGGTACATTATGTTTTCAAATAAATATTGAGACGGCAACGTCATTATATTATAACAAAAACTACTATCGGTTTTTATTGAGGTATTGATAAAAAAGTTTTGAGGCATGCACGTGACTAGAATTACACATGGAAAAAAGTACGTAATAAAAAATAATATTATTTAATAGATAACAAAATATGGGAACCATCATAAGGTATTCTATAAAACTAGTTCTGCGATAGACACGATAGGCACTGATTAGGTGATACAGCTTGAGTTCGCTACTAAGTGTAGATAACGTTAAAGATATTATAAACGTAGCCATTTTGTACAGAATATTTCGTGTTGATTTACGAAATGAATTTAATATTAATTAAATTTATTGAAAATATTACTCCTGCAGTAAATATATTCTGTCTTTATTGGGAGACGATTACTGATTCAGATCATAAAGTATAACAAATAATAAAAATATCTAAAAGAAAATCAACGTATCTGTTAATTTATCGAAATAGCGACTGTGTATGGTTAAAATAGTCTATTTTTTATAAGTTATTATTTATTATTGTGTCATTTGTATCTAGTAAAATGAATCTCTCAATAATATAATGACACTATTCTATTCTCATTGTTCTATTCACTTCACTCCATCAGCCCATTTTTACCCCAATGCAGGGGCTTAGGCCTTCCCCAGGGTGAGGAGGGGGGCTTGGAGCTTAAATCCACCACGCTGCTCCACTGCGGGTTGGGGACGTAACGACCGCCATCTATTGACAGCGTCCGGGACCGACTGCTTAACGTGCCCTCCGAAGCACGGAGTCAGTGATAGTTGTGTACTTAAGTCAGAAAAACTCATTGGTACACGCCCGGATTCGAACCATGGCCCTATGGGGCCATATATATGGTGAAAAATATGATTGTTCACTATCAGTAAAGCAATTGATGATTGAGATCATCATAAAGTCGAGGAAACCGAAGAAAAAACTACGTGTCATCATAATTTACGTTACAGGAACCATAATTTCCGCTGACGTAAATTTTTTTCCTCTTTGCATACCTCGTTTTTTATTATAGGGGTCATCCATTGCTCGACTGATGAGGAACACTTTTCTCAGGGTAGCTGACGATAGATACTACCCTGTCGTTCATATTAATTTCAATCTACTAGATTTACCGCGATACAAGGAAGGAGCGAATACATGCGTGTGTTAGATGTACTAGATTTCGAGAGCAAGTTTGTGAACAACAAATGTAGTCTCACTTTTCCTAGTCACTCTGAAGCGTGAATATTGTATTGTAGGGGTTAATTTGAGTGGTCCTATAGCTATGAGAAACTCTATGTTAAGAAACTGAAAATATTATAAAACTGATAAAATGTTAAAAAAGTGTTTGTTTGCCTAGTTACTAGTTCTATTCACATAGAATTAGTTACTGATTGATTTGAGTGCACAAGCATTTATCGCTGCACAGAAAATATTTGTATCAGAATTTGTGCAAAAACAGAATTACACGAATCATTTAAGATGTTTTAAGCGAATATTGTTATAGTGAAATAATAAATTATTGTCACTCTAATTGCGTTGAATTTAAATTTACTGTTTCGTTAGCTAGTGACATGGTCATGGCACTTATGAAGCAGGAATAAAGTCATGTAAGTTCTTGCTTAAGAAACATTTGTGTACTTAATACAAAATTAACTTACGGTTGCTTAGGGGTACATTCTTATATGCGAAACGTGAAAACAAATTTCACGTTTCGATATAAGAATATGTACCCTTCGATTCAACAACGATTCTCGGTATTAATATTCGTTTTCATTCATTTTTGTCTGGTGATTTTCCGACGGCTTAAATGCATTTGTGTGTGTTCGTGACTTTACAGACTTTAATGTGTAAAATACAAAACATGTGTGCGTTGTCGTCAAATGCAAATCGTAGTAGGAAGTGTTGAGCGCCAAGTCGTGGGCGAGTCGTGCAGCGCCGCCGCCGCGTAACGGTGGCGAAACAACAAACTGCGCTGGAGTGTGCGGCCGCAGTGCACACACTGAAAAATGAGCGATAACACAATCAGTGGTTCTAGGACTCTAGGAAAGATATTGTATAAATGATCTTTGATTTGGATTTGCGATATGTATTTCTTGTTTGAGTAGGATTTCGCGATTGTGCGTAGGCGACATGTGCATGTCTTTCGAACCTGCGAAAACATTATCAACACAACAGAACAGTCTTGGTCGTTATTTGTAACTAGCGAACGCCCACGACTGCGTTCGTGTAATTTGCATATTATGTACGGTTTGTTAAGTTTATGCAGAAATCATTTGCTATTAATATGGTCTATATGACATCGAAACTTGAACCGTAATTTTGTATTTTACAGTACTAGATCTTTTTACTTTATGCCAATCACAAACGAGAATTATGTTTGTAACGCATGCGTAAACCGCGAAAAGCAGCTCGCTCCCGCCCTTAGTTACCGCCATTATTACACTTGACGTATCTTCTTTATTTTAATCGCAAATGTATTGAAAAACATCGTATGATGCTCGTACTCAGTAAGCTGGATATTATAGTCATCGGTTTGTTACTAGCATTCAGCTTCGCCTTGTGCCTATAAACACCTCGGCTATAACATGCAGCTTAGCATACTTGCATCATAATGTACTATTAAAATGTCCTCTACCTTTCAGTGAAAGTCCCGTAGAAATTGGTTCAGCCGTTTCGGAAATTAACTCGGATGTTTAAACAAACAGACAAACCGACAATAATGTGAAAAATGCGTGTTTGAGGCTTTGTTACTTGCGAATAAAATATGAGCACAAGAAAAAGTTTTTACTTAGAAATTATAGATACTTAACTTTTATTTATTTGTATAGACTCTCAAAATGCAAATGAATAATAAGGTTTACACCGTTTTAAATATGATATACAAAGTGAAACAATGCGTCCGAAAATAGCGCGTTGAAGTTGTGTAATGTATAACAGTTTCTTTTTCTCTCAATTCATTAGAGTCTGTTTTCAAAGAAGTTGCATGATACTATCGTAAATATAGTGTACTTGATTCTGCTTGTGAAATAATATGTGTACCAATTTACCCGATTTCAAATGAGTACAAAACTTTTATTGTATGAAAAAGAACACCTTCGAGGCTTTCTTAAACTGAGCAAAATTTATTTTATAGTCGGTTACTCCAAAGTTAGCCCAACTTTTCACCTTGCTTAAGGTCAGGTTGTTTTGATTTCTGATGTTTTTCGTGTCAAGACCTTCATCAAGAGTCCAAGTTTTCTACCGTGGAGTGCTACCGCGAGCTCCGCTACGTTTACAAACAAAAAATACAGACTTCACTTTTTGTTCTATAAACCCTAAACGATGGGTTTTAGTGTAAAGCTGTCTTGTGAAAGTATAAACTAGATTAACTGCTAAGATTTGGATGTTGAATAGTTTTTTTTCTTTCGATAGTTGCTGAGATACAATACTAATAGTCATTACATTGTTCACTTACATACATTTTTCTCAGTGGCCGTATGCAATTCCATTCAGCAGGTTTTTTTAAATATCCAACCATAACTCTTGGTGATAAGATCAAGTACATGAAAACATAACACTTCAGTTAGAAACAATCTGGCAATCTTAATATAATTTTTTAAGCCTACTTTATTAGTTGGTAGCGTAATTTGTTAAAGGTTTGATTAGCATCTTATAAATTAAAATAGTTTTCGTATACCCCTTTATATACAACTAAAAAAGTAAACCATTTAAAGTTGGGCTCCCTTGCAGTAGTTGCGCGGTACGGAAAGGGTAATTCTGCGCTGTCTATAAGTCATCTATTATCTATTAAACTAATAGACAGCGCGATACCACCCCTTCCGCACCATGTAGCTACTGCAAAAAAGACCAATGTTATGCTATATACCTTTATAAACGTTCACAGCCTATATGCGTCCTTTTTGATGCTGCATCGTGTTTCAAAAATTGTGTGACTTCTGTTTCAAGGGTCAGATATTTTTGGAAATAATAATTCACGGTTTTTCTACGGTCTAAAAAAGCTGATGTGTCGCATCCAATAAAAATTTGAATACAATAAATTACTTCAGCTAAAGTAGAATACTTCAAGGAGTTGGACGAGTAGAAATTATCGGATTATCACTTATGCATTATACAATCATCATTATATCGCTCTCCAAAAATGGTAACTCTTCTAGCTAATTATGTAAACAAAGTATTAGAAGAAAGTATTTTGATTAATGAATTCTGTTATAGCATTATTATATTATAAAGGCAATACGAGTACGATATGCGCGTGATGATCGTTCGTTGAAATCGATTAAGTTACATTATTAAGCTTTCAATTATAAATTACATAACATTATAATTCAATGAACATATCCTAAAGTTTATGACCGTCCGCTGCATTGAAGCGGCGCGCTCAAGGCTATCCGTATTTTGTTCCGCGCCGCGGCTCTGACGTAATGGGCCAGATGTACTCAACTCTTATCACGTACCGCCAGCGCCGCCGTCAGGCGCTCAACCTACCGATAATATGGCCAAAATTGTCTACTAGATAGGTGTACTAGCACAAAATATATTTTTTGGTTCGTACGTAACTAAGGTCTATCTCCGTCTTTGTTAACGTAATTTATTAACACCTTTGGTCCAACTAAACACGAATAGCAAACAATGATGACTTGAAAGATGATGATATCAAGGAACGTCGAAGGCGAGCGCCCACTTATGATCATAAAAGAAAAATATTGCATTTTGGGTTCTCGATTTCGGCATATCCATTTTGAAAGAGCTTTTACTGGTCATGTCCATAGCCTCTAGGAACCTTTCTGGTTTCATAATTTTAGTGCTTCAGTTCAGTCCATGAGTCACTCACTGACTGTTAATTACTTCATTTTAGAATCGTTTATGTTGAAGGACAGAGGCGCATTAAATATTCGCAAAGATAGAAGTGACAAGATGGAAAATGGAGATAGAAAATATTAAATTGTTAAACAAGGGGGCAAAGTAGTAAGAGGGTGAAACATGAATCCAGAGCGCAACGAAAGTAGGACGGCTTTTTAATGCTGACTGATGAAAATCGTGTTCTTAATATTGATTAATTTGAAATTCGGCCAAGATGGGTTGGTAGTTCATCTTAAAAAAAAATAATTGGTTAGGTTAGGTTTTGCTTGTGACAATGCGAGGAGTGAAGACCTATTATATTTCGCATTTCCGTTAAAAAAATATTTATTGCGTGAAAGTAATAGAATCCTGAATGTAGCGACGAATCGAACGCTGCCCGACAGAGAAATAATTTTGAACCCCATGTAAAAAACACTCTCTTCAGTAGGTACTCGTATGAAAAAAAAAATGTACAATGATGGTAGCGCTTGCCAATGTAGCCTGCTGAAAAGTTACAAAATATTTAATCAGGCTTATAGGGGAGGGGTGTAGAAACCTCATGCAATAATTTTTTTTTTTTGAGAAATTGCGAATAAAAATATAAGGCTCATGGGTGGCTTGTCGCTCAGCACCCTTCGCTTCTCGCATTCACAAGCAAACCCTAATCTAATCTATTTTTTTTAAATGATGGACCACTAACCTATCTTAGCCGGATTTCAAATTGATCATTGTTATGAACACAATTTTCATCAGACAGCATTGGAAAGCCGACCGGTGATGTTACTGCCACCAATTACTGTATTAGATTACCATCTTCATGTCGTGTTAAAATATTTAAATCGAATCTAGAATCTGCTAAGAATCAAACTATATGATCAGGTTTTGGCAACTAATTCGCGACTTTGTCTTGGATTTTAACTCAATTTTTCTTATTGAGGCCAATGACGTATACGGCATAATTTTATTTTTGCTTTTGCAATTTGACAAAATTTAATCTACATCCAGTGTTATTTTATAGTAAATTAAATCTGTCACACCAGCCAGTGTTAAATATTTTATAATGTAAATTAAAAAAGACATATTTTCTATAGTAAAATTTTAATTTGATTGATCAATAACATTTTATGGATTAGTATATAGTAGTTATATTAATATTTTATTATTAGGTTTATAGGTTTATTAATTTCATTTTATAAAAACATAGGCAAATGAAGAAATTTATTAAAATAAATTTTCTTTATTAAATATTTATCAAATGTATTTAGCACAAATCATTTTTCGACCAGTCTCTTGTAACCGTTCTCGCATACAACATTTTTGATCTCACTACGTCTTTTGCTCATGCTTATTCAGATTGGAAATTCAAGTTACTTTTCCTTCTTAGGGAACAAAAAAGCATTTCTTTCTCGCTCCACATTTCACAGGTCAATAATGACCCGTTTTTTCTAGTAAGTGTGTAGTGAGAAATTTTTTCATTCGAGTAATGCCATAGGAAGGGTCTTTCCGAATTCGTATCAAGTATATCCTTCAATATATTACCTTTTTTTAAAAAACGATGGATAACATCAGCTTCCAAACAGTCTACTCCTGGCCCGCCTCTACAGATAATTTTTCAGGCCATAAATCTAAAGTCTGCAAAAGATTGATAAGTGGGTGGAAAAAACATTAGTTTTAAAAATTTACAAGCAGAACTATCATTTATTGTTCAGTTATAAAGTACGTACTAGTATAGACACGGTAGAAACGATTGTTTTTCTGTCTGTAACGCCTTTGACAAACTCTTCGGTGACAGATATGAAAAGCGTTTCCAATACGCACTTGTTTATGTTATTAGCCGTACGTAGTAGCAAAATGTAGTTTTTGTTTTAGAATAGTTGAATAATAGAATAGACGAGTTTCAACGACAGTGTAGATTGTGTTGGTTATGACTCACCGGTTGGCCGAGTGGTTGCGAGACCGTACTGCGGAGCCAAGGGTCGCGGGTTCGATACCCGCCCGGGACAAATATTTGTGTGTGTGAACATGTCTATTTGTTCCGTGTCTGAGTGTAAAACTATCTACATATGTGAATATAATAATAATAATAATAATAATAATAATAATAATAATAATAATAATAATAATAATAATAAAAAAAGAATATTTAAGTATGTATATCAGATGTCTAGTACTCCATAATACAAGCATAATACTTGCTTACTTTGGAACTAGATGGCGCTGTGTAGGATGTCCCATGTATTGTTTTTATTATCACTGAATTAAGCAAATGGTTCTCAGTTAGAACTGTCTCAGTTAACCTTCGTTACCCTTCAGGTACCTCTAAATAAGTTTAGAAAACGGTCATATTGAATCTGTCTTAATTAACCACAGAATGCGTACCTATAGGTTGAAAAAAAGCAAATTTAAAGCAATTCTCACATTTTGACACATATAATTATTTAAAAAGTAATAGATAAATTTATAGACAGGGACCAGGGTTACAAGATTATAATGAAGCGCTAGAGATGAGAATATCTTTCCCTCTTTTGAGTTTCTTCTTCTTCTTTCTTAAGAGCAGCGCTCTTGTTGGATGGAGCCTTCTCCATTCTTCCCGGTTCCCCGCCAGCTGCTTAACCTTCTGATACGACTCGGCACTAACCCGTACTTTAATTTGATCATAATAACTTTGTCTCGGTCGTTCTCTTTGTCTTTTTTTTATTCTGTCCTTCGATTATGTTAGATAATGCTTAGTACGTCTTAAAATGTTAGAAAGGTAAAACACTCTTAGTAGGAATTATAGATAGTCCTATATATCAGTCGGAAAAACGCGGTGTGGGAGATCTATTTCTACAATTTTATTTAAATCTTGTTTCCTTATTTTTTATTTATGAAATTTAGTGACTATATCCCTGTACTGTAAACTGGCGACTCCAATCTGGCTGCGTAATGCGAGGGGGTTACTATCGCCTAGTCGGCACTTTCCTAATTATATATGTGCGAATTTGAAACGTGTCAATTAGCCTGTATTATTTATACCCATTGCTCCGCGCAACAACATTACCGCCAACTTACAGTTGCAGGTGTATATAAGTGTGTTATATGGTACACTTAAAAATGTTACAAGGTCCCCATTAGTTGTAGCTATAATGACGCGGAGTCCAGTCGATGTTATGCACAAGCGACAAAGATTCTAATGTTAATATACATACGTACTTCTTCGTTTTGAATTAGCGGAAATTTGCCGCAAAGCTTTTTGACGGTCGGTTCATTTGATTCATTGGACTTAAACATAAACACTATCATAAAGTATCATTGTTCTGTGATCATATATCAAAATGCAATGTTTTTAACATTTTCTATGAATAATTACACCATTAGGTTTTGTTTATTACTGTACTAGCGACACGGCTCGGCTTCACACGTGTAGCAGAGTTTAAATGCCTAAATTTTTTTTCTGTCGTAGTATCGTTTCGGCTTGTTACATCTAGCTCGTGGGTTTGGTTTAAATTTAAAATATGTTCATCCTACTTTGAGGATTTTTAATATATTTTATTTCTAATTCTGCAAATATAGAAATAAAGAAATGATATTTAGTAGTATTAGTGTAGTTTAGCCAATAAGCGAAAAGTAGATGCATTTTATCTTTTTGATGTTATTGTAAAAGATAATTTAAAAAAAAGTTATGATGAAAACTACATTGTATTACTAGGAACTGTAAATGTACGCTTTCCTTTGCAGAGCTTATTCTCTTCACAATCGATACTAAAGCTCAAAGGTTCACCCTAATAAAATAAGTTATAAAAATTGTCTCTAGCTATCAGTGCACTCATGTTATTACTATTGGGGTTAGCCACAGAGGATCGAGCGCCTTCTAAATAACTAACGAAATAAAAATGAAATGTATTTACACAATAATTCTTAAATTACATAATAATAACGATTAATGGTTAAGTTCGATTAACGTCGCGCTCGTTTTTTTATATTGTATAGTGGTACGGAACCCTTCGTGTGCGAGTCCGATTCGCTCTTGGCAGATTTTTCTTTTTTGATCCGTGTATAAAACTAATATTTCTTTACTGAAAGTCACAATAATTACATAAGTGTACTAATTCTTTCCAGGTCGTCAATTCAAGGCGCACAAGTTGATCCTGGCGGCTTGCAGTAAGCATTTCCAGGAGTTATTCGACACTGCGCCGCCTAGTCACGCGGGCGCCTGCTACGTCATCCTAGAAGCTACCTCGGCGGACAATATGCAAGCACTACTAGAATTTATGTACAAAGGCGAGGTCCACGTTAGCCAAGATGCGTTGTCCAGTTTTTTGAAAAGTGGTGAAACGTTACAGGTTGGTTTTCCGTTTGTCAGTTTTGTTGTTACTATCACTATTTTTTGAAATATTGAAATATTTAAAGGTAGGTTATACTGTAACTAGTCGTGATAGTCGAGCAGTAGCGAGCCCGCTTCTTGTTTAGAAGGCCGTGGTTCGAATCTCAGAACATGTAGCAATGAATTTTTTCTAACTTAACTATGTACATAACTATCACTGACTCTGTGCCTCGGAGTACACGTTGAGCCATCGGTCCCGGCTGCCATCAGCCACCGGTGGTTAAAATCCACCAACCCGTATTGGAGGAGCGTGGTGGATTAAGCTCCAAGCCCCCTCATCCCGAAGGGAGGCCTAAGCTACTGTAATGGAGCTTCAATGGGCAGGTATGGTATGGTAATATTCTGTAACGGAATGATGTGGAAGGAATTGTTAGGACAAGGACAATAAAAAGATAATTGAGCTATGTAATGTTACAGCTCTATTCATTTTATCTACATCAATTGTTACTATTGCAGCTAATCTAAAAACCAAGTGTATTTGTATTTAAAAAAAATTATAAATACTTAAAGTACTTATAATTTAAATACATAACATTTTAAAATTAGCCGCACTAGTATACAAGTACCATACTACTCTTACTTACATTAAAAAAAGCTTTTTCAATGTAGTTGCTCGTAAAGTTTTCTTTTTTATGTAACAAAATTATGCGGAAACCGACTCTTTATTTCACGCGTGAAATAAAACAGTACTGAAATCCTTTATTTCACGCGTGAAATAAAGTATTTTTTTAAATTATTTGACTCTATGGTGCATAGTGCAAGTCATGAAATTTAAAAAATTACAAAGATGCAAGAAGGTTTTGATATTCGAAAAAAAAAACAATTATTTATAAGTATGCGCGCTCTAGCAATAATTAAATGATGATAAACACCATAACACATAAGATTCTTGATTATCTCATTTAAAAATACGTGTTTTGTTTCCGCAAACAAAAATATTTTTTACACATTATTGGCTGTACGTATACTGTACCTTTTGCCTCAAGAAAAAAAAAAACTGTATGAAACGCGCGCTCTGCAAAGAAAGCGCGCCATTTCGTTGTAAATAGGCTTTGGTGAAATAAAATTACTTTCTATACTATACTTATTTTTTTGTTGTATTTCCTCGCAAAATGCATTGAAAAATGTTGTAAAATACTTGAGCGTAAAAGGTTTTTTTCGAATGCGTGCCAATGAAAACACTCGCTGCGCTCGTGTTTTCAATTTGGCACTTATTCGTATAAAACCTTACTTTCCGCACGTTTATCTTAAATAACTATTTCATAACATGTAGGTAACTCACCGCTATTGGTAGAAGGAATCAAATCCCATATATTTTCACGGATTTTCTTTTCCTAACATTTTCGTCAATATGAAATCGTTAGGCGTGTAAACAAGTGTTTTTATATTGCCGGGTTCTCTTTTATCAATAACTGCCTTTCCGACTGCGGCTCCGCTCACGTGGACTACACGGTTTTGCTGGGACTCTTTTAATGGGACTAAATGTAGCCCATGTCACTCTTTAGCTTATAAACTATATCTATGCAAAAAATTATAGCGGTCCCGAAACAACTGTAAGATGAGATAAGTAAGGTAAGTGGGTTTAGAGTTTATCCTTAACAACCAAAAAATCAAATCTTTCCTCTTCATAATATTATTATAGATTTTTTTTATTGTTTTGTGTCCTTTTTCGTTTGTTTTCACTTATAACTAAAGGATTTTAAGGACATTGGGTACGAAAAATAGTAATGTAAAAATAAGATCCGATGCTCAATAACAGTTTATGTTAAAATGTAAAATATATCATCTAATAATTAAATAGGTCAAAATCTCAATAATCTTGAAAAAAAAAAACAATCGCAGGCGTTAACGGATATTAAATATTTTCAGTTTAAAGGATCTTTATTTTCCATAAGAACAATACATTCACTTATATGGGAATTTTGCAATTTACATTTTTTTGTTAGCAGACAGATAGGCGTGGAAATCAATTAAAACAAAAAGCAATCTTTATTGCAGTTGTGGAGAAATTTCAAGTAAACTCAGCATCTGGCTTGATTGTAGGAGACGTTATTTTCATTTACAGCATTTTCGGTTTTTAATTATTCTCGTTAAATAAATAAAATAAAATAAATTATTCTATAAAAAGAAAACGTAACTTTAGGAAAAAAAATACAGTTACTTAATTTTGCATTGAGCTCTTGAAATTTAAAGCCAAGTCCCTCCAAAATGCACGTTTTTAAACCAGTTTTGTTTTTTTTTAGCAATTGAATTCGTCACGAAAATTCTCAAAAACGTAAAGTATTTTCGTCAGTTCCATGGATAAAATATTCGGTTGCTGAATAGATGCTTTAAGTTATTTTTAAATTATTATATTAGTGTTTGAGAAATAATTCGATTATTTAAGTTAGGTTATCACCAACTAAAATAAAGTAGTTATCAAGTAATAAAAATATGGCTCAGAAAAGATCATTGAATAAATCAAATCATTCTACAAGGAGAAATCAAAAAGTATTGAGAATGAGATATAATATAATGACTATTGATAACTTAATATTTTTTTTTCTACATAGTCTCCGAGTCTCTCTACACACCGAGTCCAGCGCTTTCCTAAAGCTTCAATACCTTTAAAAAAAAAGTTTTGTCTTGGTCCTGCAAAAAGCTCTCCAAGGGTCATCCATCGCCTCGCTATCGTCTTCGTACCTGTTTCCCCTTAAGTATTCTTTCAATTTGGGGAACAGATGAAAATCGCTAGGCGCCAGATTTGGTGAATAAGGGGGGTGGTCAACCAATTCGAATCCAGCTTGTTGAATGGCAGCCATCGCAATTGCCGAGCTGTGCGCGGGTGCATTGTCGTGATGAAACCTTTCGAAACCCTTCGAAGTTTCCCTCTCCTTTTCTCTTTGATGGTATTTCTCAACTTGGGAATTAATGCTGCATAATATTGGCCTGTAATAGTGGTTCCACGCTCCAGGTAATCAATCAATCAAATCAGTCAATCAACAATATCTCTTCTGATTCCCAAAATATTGAGACCATAATTTTGCCAGCCGATGCCATGGCACGAAACTTCTTCGGGGCCGGTGTTGATGGCCGTTTCCATTCTGAAGATTGCTGTTTTGTCTCGGGATCAAAATAATAATTAAACAAAATAATTTATATATAGCTCGAATAGCCATTTTTTTGCAGTACAAATATTGTTTAAATATCAGCGGCCTTTCCCCAGAGCAGAATGCCATATAACACAATGCTATGAAAGTAGCTAAAATAAACCAGCCTCCCTAGTTCATTTTAGCTAATTTACTTCAGCGACTTTAAGTTCTAGCTAAAGCGATTTCTTTCTGTGCAAAGTTACTGAACCCAGATATTTAACAGATATATTGATAAATAAACCAATACATTACAGACTCACTGGTTTAAGATTTGTTTTTGTATAAAAATAAGTACATGTGTGTAGTTTTGATCAGCTTTGATCATCATACCCGCGATTGCTTTGCGATACTTGAATCAATATGGTGATATCAAGTTTCATGTGATGCCAACATTCTGACGCAACGCACTACAGATTTGTACTTATACAAAGTTTCATGGGTTGGCTACCCTGTGACAGTTCGTAAGGTGCACCTATTCTTACATCTGTGCTACAAGCAAATTGGTTCGATCGATTCGGTGGACGCAGCTTAAAGGACGTGAAAAACGAACAAACATAGTTTCAAGGATCCACCTAAAATTGTAACATTTATTTCAGTCAAGTTGTTCCCTGTTCATGTTAGAAACCCGTTATAATAGTGCTCTACAGAGATAATAATTTCACGCATATCGAAATTATTTCGGCGTATTTACACAAGTGTCGGAGTTTGAATTCAATAAATACCTATAGACGCACGCGTGCAGCTTATTATTTGAAGTTGCCAGCTGTTCCATGCGGCCAGTATTTCCACGTTTTGTCACGAAAACAATCGAATTAATACCTACAATAATACTCTGATAATACCTTCCGATTTGGTAGGTACATTTTTGCTATATCAACGAATGAAGGATCCACAAAAGTACTAATTGACTAGAAGCCCTCTTCTGCGTTTACCACTCATACGCTAGCTAGCTGGTGTAAGATGACAAGTTTTCGTCCGAGTTTCAGTACGCAAGGTCCCCGCGCGCCGGTCTGCACCCCCATGAAATCCCCGCTTGCCAGTTTTCAACCCCGCGGAATTGCGTAATGTCACTTCGATATTGTGAATTGACAATTGAAAGTCATAAAAACTTTATTAAAACCAAATGCTGGTTGTCAAATTAATTTACTCTATGGAAGTATCTCTTCGCTCTGTTATTAAAAAAAAAAAATTATAATAAATTGTATTTTTAGATAGTTTTTATTATTATTTTTTTTTATTGGGTAAATTCCATTTTGTTATTACATAGTATTTTTATCCGCGAAGGAGCGGACGTTGGCATATACGTTTAAGGAAAAAGTTTTTGTACTTGTGTGTATGTTTGTTAACTAGAACTAACTAAAACTACTAGACTGATTTCGACGCGGTTTTTCGTATCTATATAAATCTGTTACCATACCATGCCATACAAGCCCATTATGCCCCACTGCAGGGGCTTAGACCTCCCCTCGAGATGAGGGTGCTTCGAGCTTAATCCATCAAGCTGCCCCAGTGCGAGTTGGTGAATTTTATAGACTGCCATCTAATTATGACAACCGGGACCGACAATGGCTTAACGTGTTCTCCGAGGCGGACTGAGTAATAAATATGTACCTAAATCAGAAGAAACTCATTAGTATATCCCGGTTTTTGGGATTCGAACCGCGACCTTCTAAATAAGAAACGGGCTCGCCACCACACGGCTATCACGACACACATGGTTGAGGTGGTCACACAATTTTTCAGTTTCATCATCAGAAAAGACAACATTGATTATTAATTATTATTATATATTAATTATATATTAATTAGTCTTTTCTGTTAAATTTCTAAAATGTGAACAAGTAAATATATAAGTATAAGAAAACAGACAATACTTTACTTCCTATATTCATATTCGAGACCCTTTTCGTTACGTATTTATTCCAAAACAATATCCATAATTAAAATAATTAAAAACAGTTTGTTAAGTACGTATTAGGTACTGTTTATATTTCTTATAGGATTCGAAACAACTTTAAAAAATTTAAAAAACTTATTTACGTTTTCATATTTCTGTCCCAACGAAAACTTAATTGATGAGTGATGCGAAAAATATTATTTAGTCCCATAGTTCAATGCATGACAAGCCAACCTAACATATGTTTGTGGAATTTCATCAGAAACAATGGAAAGGTGGCAGAAATATTAGTCTGTGAACTGTCATGACAAAATTACTAGGGTTCAATTCTTTATCATTTGGCTACAGAAACCCTAAAAATCTCCGACACGAGTTGGTTGCTTATTATGTTAAAGACGAATTCTAAACCGGTTACTTTACATATTCCGTGTCTAAAAACGGCCCTTTATTATCTTTAACACCGCACCCATGACCTGTGTATATTTTTAAAGTATTGTTTTTGTGGTTTTTTTTTTCATTTACAGTTGTGATGTGCACCTAATAAATGTTTGTTGTTTCTTTCTTTTTGAGCTTGTGCTTACCTAACCAAATGAAATCAATTCAAATATCTTTATTTCGTAGTTATGTAACATATTCTCGAAATACGTCACAAGAGTGAATTTATTACTTGTGGAAGAACGTCACCACAAAGGCGTGTTCAAAAAGAGCTGGTTCTTGTCAGAAGAATACGCAAGAAACTGAAGCACGTTCTTTTTAACGAAATTATAAACAATTTTTTAACAATAAGTGCTTAAAGATCAACATTATTGAAACAAACTGGTAGACCCACAGATTTTTATCATCTAAGTAGTCCGATACTTTATAATAAGCTTTTGCATAAAGCTTGATATGAGTAAGAATGTTGACAAATCATGTGCTCAGTAACACTAACGGTATGTCCATAATATTTTTATTTCGGTCACTCCAACATTACAGCAATCATCCTTAAACGTGTAGATGCTTATTCTTTCTCACAGCTTTTACTCTACACCTGACCTTTCCTCTAATCTCATAAATATCTCACATTTATTTTTCATTTAAGACAGTTTGCCAGACTTGCTGCCTTATATAATAATAATATGTGCGACATCTAACCGTCATCTAACACACGGTCATCCAATCCCAAATAAGGCAAAGCTTGTACTATGATAATAGATAAGTGATATACATACCTACTTAAACATGTACAAATATTTGTCCCGGATGTATATCGACCTCCCGACCTTTAGGTTTTTGACAAGTTAACAAGTTTAAGACTACAATAAAACGAAAGCTTTATGCAAAGGCTTATTACAAAGTATCGGTCTACTTAGGTGATAAAAGTCCATGGATGTAAGCCGCTCGCCTATCGGTTTGTTACAATAATATTAATCTATTAATCTTTAAGCACTTATTGGCAAAAAAAAAATAGTCAAAAATTTACAAAGTCAAAAAGAGCATCTCTCGGTTTCTTGCGTATTCTTCTGAGCGGAACCAGCATTTTTTGAATGCGACGATTGTGCGATTTTTTGAATGACGTTTTCCCACAAAGTAATAAATTCACTATTGTGAAGTACTTCCAGATTACGTTACATACCTACGAAATAAAGATACTTGACTTTGACTTTGACCTCCGACCACTCGAGTAACCGGCCAGGTTATATACTCAAGGTTCAATCGGTCTAGCGCTTTCCACAAATAATCTCATCAATTTTATGCATCGATTCTCCTACAATAAAATCACATTCATCATCATCATCATCAGCCCGTGTCTTGTCACTACAGGATGTAAACATCTCCCACACGCGGCCCTCCGTCTTTCGCATCTAATTACCCCTGGTATAGTGCTTTAGGTCATCAGTTAACCCAACTCGTCTACCCCATCGGTTGTCGGTTCTACGGCAAACATTATACTGCGAAGTGTTAATATTCATGTACGCGTTCATGAAGACATGTTCATAGTTCTAAGCGTCAGACCGCTGAGCTTTATTCATGTGCAATGGTGAAACTGTTTATTATTAATTTGGCTTCTTCTAGTACATAGTATGACTTGATGCTTTCAAACAACACAGTGTCGCATAAAATGACGAATATGGCTGATGCGAGAGAGCAAATTGCAATTTTGTGATCAAATAGAGTCATAAACGTCAGTTTACAGTATCGATGTGACATTACTCAATTTCGGGGGGGGGGGCGGGTGAAACCGGCGCGCGGGGAGTCCTCGGGGGTGAAGAGCGGCGCGCTGAAACTTGGACTAAAATTCGCCGTCTTACACCAGCTAGCTATAGTATGAGTGGTTAGACAATAAACGCAGAAAAGGGCTTCTAGTCAATTCGTAGTTTTATGGGTTGAAGCCATGGAGAAAGGCGCGTCACACTGTATGAAATATACACTCGCAACTTTTGTTCATGTCGTTTTATTACATCAAAGCGCGTATCTAGAATGCAAAAAAAAAACGCACTCCGGCGTGTGTCCAGTTTAAGATTTCTTTCCAGGTTTATGTTTTCATACAATTTATTATTCATGTGTTGAGTATTTGTTGCAAGCGATTGAACTTCGTGAACCTACACTATACACCTGGTGTCTGTCTGAACGTTGTTCAAGCTTATAGAGCGTATAGAGCTTACCTAACTATACAAAAAGTAAAAAAAAAATATAAATGAAACTTAATTTTTTTCGATTAGCGTTAGTTTGCGCCTTCCACTCATTTGAAACTTTTTGTGTAGTTCTGTAAGCTCTATTCGCTGTATGGCTTTGGACTGCGTTCAGTCGAACACGCGGTATATTAGTATATACGGTTCGACTGAACGTAATTCAACTTTACATGTGTCAGTAACCGTTAGTTCGCGGCATCTACTCATTGGAAACTTTTTGTTTATCACGATAAGCTTTTCATGTTCTATAAGTTTAGACTGCGTTCAACCGAACACCTGGTATTAAGTGCTTGCTTTTGTCCACGGTTCCGCACCGTACCTACAGCTTAATTCGTGCTCGCTGAAAAACTTGAACTTGGTTTTTTAATTTGTTATTTTATAAATAATAGTTTATTTTTGGGGTTCCTTAGCCAAATGGTACCCTTTTTGCCCTTGTGATTTCGTCATGTTTGTCTGTATGTCACAAGCCTATTATTTCTGCCACTTTTGCACTGATTCTGATGTTAACAGCTAGATAAAATGTCTTTACGAACCGTCATACCATGAGGAAGATCTGTGGACACTGGGGATTGGAAAGTGTTTTGCACATACGTTATGTTACCAATCTATGGTGTCACACAGCTGTTTGTGACTTTTTTGTAATTTTCTGTACAAAATTTTAGCGAAAAAGTGAAAAATGTCAATTTATTGTATGGACAGAACAATATGGTCTTTTGGTGATAAATGTTTAGTGCAATTTACTTCTATTTTCACCAACCTCTTATGCCCCACTGCAAGGGTTTAGGCCTCCCTGCAAGGTTAGGGGGTTAGCTTAATCCGCCACGCTACTCTACTGCGAGTCGGTGGATTTTAACGACTGCTATCATGGCAACCGGGAGCGACAGCTTAACGTGCTCCCCGAGGCACGGAGTCAGTGAAAAATAACTCATTGGTAGGTACACACCTGGAAATTTGCCCTCTATGCGCAACCAATTTTACAGTGCCTTCCCCCATTCTACTGTAGAGAAAAAAATTAGAACTACATTAATTAGGGGTTGCTCTCCATACGTTGAACTAAGGGATGATTTTTTAATTCACGCATTCGTTCGAGATGTGGTTGGATAGTTCTTGTAAATGTCATGAAGATTCTTATGTGACTCTTTGTTTAAATAAATTGTGTCCTCTAACTTTTTTACCGTGTCAAAAAGCTGTAGATAACAAAAAAGTAACAATTAACACAAAAAAAATTGACAAAAATGCGTTTATAAATTTTTGAGATATCGCAATTTTCATTTACCAACAAAAACATGTTTTTTCTTTTCCAAAAAATATAGAAGTTAAATAAATATTTTTCCCTACTCCCCTGCTTCTAAAAATCGGAACGATACACTTACCCCATATTATTATGTTGAACAACAATTTTATTTTTTTAAATGTGAAAGTTTCTTTAAAATGATGCATTTGTTGTTGGGTTATAGGCCTACAAACATACAGAGAAGTAAAGTGGTATTTATCTATGGATTCACAGACGTCTATTTATTCAATTCCAAAATGTTTTGTAAAATATCTTCCCAGTACAAACATCATTGCGTTACAGTTTTATCACAGATGATTTAGTAATTGTATTTATTTAAAAATGGTACTTTTATCTAACTTTTGTTTTTATGACATTTTTCTACTTGTCTTGAATACTGTTTGTAAATACTTTTAATTAATTTAGTTCAAATTCAAACACTAACTAGTATTATGTTGGATGTTCTTGTTTCAGGTTAAAGGTCTGTCGATGGAGATGTCGCAAGACGCGTGGGTGAGGCAGCAGACGCAGTCAGCGGGTGGCGATCGACACGCGCCCCGCATCAAGGCCAGCCCCGTCAGCGGCAGCGGCAACTGCGAGGTACACGACCCTTTAGCCTGGTGGTGGTGACGTCAGTGACATTCTTTGAAAGTGATGGGATTAGAATACTTTTTACATTATACATTTTTTATTCTTTTATAGTATTTACATGGGTAAACTACTTGGGAAGTTTTTTTTTTAATTTAACTAAAAAAAATTGGATGATCATGAAATATTCACTTAATCGTTTAAAATATTTACAGGTGCAAGACAGTACTTCGGTATCGCATACCGCGACGTTCGCGCCTATCCTCCCGGCGTATGGACTACCGCTGCATACGTCACCTTTGGGTCGGTATGCGCCGCCCGCGCACCTGCCCTTGCCGGCTGCACATCGCCGAGCGCCGCCACCGAAACCGTCCCCGGCACAGAGTCCGCACGCTAGGAACTACAGGTCAGTGCGTAAATAAATGTAAGGTCCGTACATTCGTTTGGTTGAGGGCACCAATTATTAAAAAAAAAATGAAAGTGTAGCTTAATGCAAAAGATAACACAAAAATAGAAACATAAATAGCGAAACTATTATTTGCTATTACGAGACTAGATAAAAATCGTAAACAATCAAAGTAATCATCGTTCCTACCGCCAGACGCCCACTGCAGAACGTAGGCCTCTCCTTGAATCTTCACAACACATGGTCTCGGGCCCCCTATAGCTCATGAAGGGTCGCAATCTTTACTAGGTCGGCAATCCACCTAGTGGGAGCCGTTCCAAATCACGATGTCATCAATCACCAAAAACCGCCTTGGTCGCTAGAGATCCTTTCTTGACCAGCGCTTATCTGTTTTGTGAGTGCTATGGCCTGCCCGTTGCCACTTCAATTTGCTACGCAAGCTATGTCGCTCACTCCAGTTCCTTTGCGAATTTTTACGTTAGAAATTTCCGCATAAACAATCAGCGTTCACTAACTTATTGCAAAACGTTATTACGAGTATTTTAGGAGCGCTGCAGAAGATCTGTTCTTTTAAAACGACTAAGGTGATCTTACCGTGTTTTTGTGTTACATAGGCATCACGTAATGGCAATACTTATTTCACTTTACGTTCACAGGGAAATAATCCTTCATTCGGTTCGGTCGTTAAAACGCTTTTCACGAATCGCCTGTCGATTCAAATTAGTTGAATATTATTTGTTTTTTACGGACCTTACTGGATTAGAATTTGTGGTAGAGAAGGGTCGATAAGCGAAGCCGAATACATTCATCGCCACCACACAAATAACAGATAAATTAAAAAAAATAAACTTTCTACGTCAACAGACAGAGTTCGTCGTCGTCCCACTGCGGCAGTGTTGCCGACGAGCCGGACACGAGATCGTCTCCTGGGGCCGGCGGGGCGGGGGCTGGGGGTGCGGGAAATGTGGGCGGCGCGAGATACGACGATCCCGACTCGGGTGCTGGGCCTAACCTAGCCGCACCAGCGCCCAAAAACAATGGCTACGAACGGAGCGCGTCTGCTGCGGACGAAATGATGGAAAGGGTCAACAACGACCAAGGCGCCGAAGGTACGAATTTATTATAATTAGGTATTATATGGTTGTAGTTTATAGTTTGTGTTATATACATATAGACGCAAGTAAATAGTATGGATTGCCAAAAAACGCTCTCAATAATTATTTTAATAATCATTCTTATGAACGAACAATGACATACACAATATACTTTTATTCTGGAGCCATATTGATACTTTGATGGTAGGGTATCCATAAACTTGTTGGCGTAGCCACGTGCGGAAAAATAGTCGTGTATAAAGGAAAATTATATAAATCACAATTGACATCAAAGAAGCATTAATAGTATATATATATTTTTTGTTGTTGTGTGAGCATTTCGGATTTATATATACCAATAGCGCCTTACTATTTCAGACTTACGCGTGAAAAGTGAGAGCGAGTACCCGGGTGGGGGCTACGGTGGTACATCACCACCCGCGCCACTGCCCACAACCAACTATCACGAGAAGCCGTTGGAGACGTCTCCGGTACCGCCGAAGCCAGGCCCCGATCTTTGGCCAAATAAGATGATAACAAGTAAATCTGGAGGAATCGCGACTGCTGATGGTAAGTTGCCTGACGAGTTTGCTTGCATTAGTTCTACACAACTCTTAAAATATAATTTTATTAACTTATAATAAATATATGCCATTCCGATCGATAATATGCTGCTATTCAGTGGGCAATGTCATGTTCGTACTGCTGTACAAATACCAGAACTTTAGGCCAAAAAGTTGCAACAAGTAGTTTTGACAGTATTTATGTCAACCTTAAGCCACACAAAGAGCTCTGAAATGAACAAAACGGGTGGAATTCTAAGGGGCTAACTTAGGGCTATACGGTGGATGCATCAACATTTCCCAGCCAAGGTCTTTAAATTTTCGCTGAATGGTTAAAATTGTCTATGGTCTGAGCATTATCATTATGAAAAATGGTTATCAGCTGACGACGTTTCGCCTCAGCTGCTTGCTTTATTTCGTACCATCCCATCAGCCTATTAATGCCCCACTGCAGGGGCATAGGCTTCTCTTCGGGATCCAAAAAGGAACCAAACGACAGCGTACAGTTTAGAGTGTGCATCCTTAGTTTGAACTGTGGTTCTGAATTACGCTCAAGTTTCGGGTGTGAAGGAAGGCGTGCGGGTGTCACCGAATGGTTGTCATCAACTGTTTTGCCTACAAACCGTGAGCAATCCTGAACTGTTGTAAATGTTGGACGGGAGCAAATGCCATCTCAACGTAATCTGCTGTCAATTTCGTCATTCTAAGCTTTAATCGTGTGGTGATAGCCCGAACGCAGCGAACTTGTTTCAAATCTATAAGGCCATGTGGCAATGGTTCGAATCCGAGCGCCGTGCCTCGGAGAGCACGTTAAGCAATCGGACCCGGTTGATGTCAATAGATGGCGGTTGTTACAATATGCCAACCCGCATTGATGGATTTAAGCTCCAAGCCCCCTCTTGTTGAGAGGAGGCCTAAGCCTCTGCAGTGGCGTATAAAAATGGCTGATGGAAGCTTTAATCTCATCTGCTGCTCAGTTGCTGGTAGTAGAGGTGTAAATCAACGGTTTTGAACTTATACCTTTTCAATCACAGCATACACAAAACATATTGTTCATATTGAGCCAGGTTTTGTCACTGTTTGTGGTGCTTGACCGTACTTCGACCACAATCTTTATCGTACGTTGTTGTCATAAGTGATCCACTTGTCATCCTTTGATGAATCGTTTCAAAAAGGGTACGGTTTCGATACTTTTTAACAGAAAATTGCTATTGGCAACACCTTTCATGAGGTTTCTTTCTCATAAGATTATATGGCACCCAAATATTGAGCTTTTTCTTATACTCAAACTTATGTTTACGACTTAACACTGTTTTTTTAATTGACACCCCGTTTCTCAACAATGTTGTATAACTACTCACATGTTGACAGGCTTCATAAAACACGAAAATGCTTCTCGATTTATTCAAAATATAGCTCACTTAACCTAATGTCTATAAACACCAAGTTAAGAAATATATATATATATAATAAATTATTTGTTATGAAAAGAAAAATATATATATTATATATCTTAATAGAATACCTACACATCGTTTGATATGAAATATGCGTTGTTAATTTTTGGTTATTGATGAGTGTTTGCTCATCTTCTGTGAATAGAGTTTAACGTAACCGTAACCTGTTGGGATATAATTGCAATTCCCTATTGTAGTTACTAACTTTATATATATTGTATACGAATAAATAAGAATGAATACCCTGTGTAAGTTCACTTTGAGTAAAAATGTATTACACACTCTTTACATGCCTACTACAGGCCGGTGGTTGTAATTTTTTTATGGAAAATATGCCAACGGAATTTATACCAAAGTTAGATTTTTAATTCTCATTTTCCTTCATGAACCTGGCTTAATTCCAGTTACGAAAATTTTATATCCTTAGTTACCAGAAATATAAAAGAGTAGCTAATGCATTAATATGGATAGGAGGGAATCTTAAGCTAGCTGATGTTTATAATGTTTTTCACAGGTAAAAAACTAAAGTGTCCATATTGCGAGCGACTCTACGGATACGAAACAAACCTGCGCGCGCACATCCGTCAGAGGCATCAGGGCATCCGCGTACCGTGTCCGCACTGTACGCGCACTTTCACCCGCAACAACACGGTGCGAAGGCACATAGCTCGCGAGCACCGCCAGCAAGCGGCTCATCTACCGCCAGGAGCGTTGCCCAACCATGCACAGTAGTAACCCCACAATACATCCGAATCTACCTCCCTCCTCGAGCGCTATCGGACGGCGTAAGCGGAACAGAAAATCTACCTCAAAATACTGACTTATACGTGCCGGGGTTTGTTCAATTATTTACAAAGAAAATAGAACGATAGTCGTATACATTTTATAGAGATACCTCACAATATTTAGAGAATTTAAAATATTAATTATACAACGTTCGCCAGCGCCTACGTCGTCCGCTTACGTTTTAGTTTTTACAGCATCGTAACAAGTAACAAAATACCTCGTCGATGCATTAAGTGTAACGGAAGTCTACCTCAAAAGTTGATTTTAAGATTTTTCTCGATGCGATGACGGTTACTTAAATTGTTGCTCAGTTGTTGCGATCTTTTTTTTTTAATTATTCTCACACTCATCTTCGGTGCCGTGTTATAAACATTACGTACCGTTCGTTGGTTTTTTTTTTATATGTAATTCATATGTATAATATAATCTTCATCACATCTTTTTGTTTCGTAATATAATTATTATTTTGGTTTGAAACCGTTTTTAATGTTAGTATACACACATATATAAATATATGTATATATATATTGTGTCCAGTTGTTGACTGTGAGTTAAGAGTTACCTTTTCTAAGATACAAAGTGGGTGACTCTATGTGGGGTATGTAGCGTATAATGTAATATGATAGGAGGTGCGGTAGAGGTGACGTTGAGACTGATGGTCATAGGCTAAGTGTATGTACATATTAGGAGAATATTGTAAACGCCTTGGCCTAGGTTGAGACATGCGTTTAACGGGTCGCTGTGGCAAAGTGAACTCACAGACAAACACACATTCAAAATAATAGCGTATATACAATTACAAGTTTACAACAGATCTGTGATACAATGATAGTACACAATTGCAGTTAAAGTTTGAAAATAGTCGCTAGTTTTCTTTTCGATTAATAAATATTTCGGGAGGTCTACGTGATCCTTTCGATTGTATTTTAAAACGGCAAGTTCGATGTTATTTTAATATCTTCTATTAAATAGATTTGGTTATCAGAATTTACTTGTATTAGCGCCTTTAAAGGCTCTAATAAAAGTACATTCTTAATAAACATCACGAAATATATTGATGACTCTTTTCACACGAAACAAATATTTATCGTCATATACAATATTTGTATCTATCAAAATGTAACATTTTGCCACGCACCAATATATAATATTGAAAAATAAGAAGTGGACAGTAACTGGAATGATTAAAATTTTAAGTGAAAAAAAAAATGTAATTTCGAAATATGAACAGTTTTATACTGAACGGATTACCTTGTACAAAGTACAATACGTTAGTTAAGTAGTTAGGTGAAAAATGTGTTTAAAAATTGCGCGCGTGTCGGTCGCCCCGGGCAGTCGGTGATTAGCTTTCGATATTTTAGGAAACTCGGTACAAGACGGATGTTATTATTGAGACCAAATAATTATATGTTTATTTAGGTGATGGTATCGATTTTAACATTCCGTTGTTTTATTTAATTGTTTTCGTTTTATTAGAGAGGCCACTTCATACAATTTAATTGTTTACTAGTCATTACAAGTGCAACCGGCTTTGTCGTTTTTTATTTTATTTTATTGTTTATTTTATGGCCGCCGTACGCGACCCGCTGCGCGACTTCGGCTTCGGCGGTTTCGTGCGATTTTCTTGTTTTATCTCTTCAAAGTGATCAACAATAAGTGAAATATATTTTATTTTATGATATAATAGAAACAGTTTATATAGTGCCAAAAATCCTCATTTATTATTATAATAACTCAAAAACAAATATTTATTACGCTTTTCTTGTGGATGTAGCGACCGGTGTTATATTCCTGATATTTAGGAATACGTTACAATCACGTTTATTGCGTTTAGTATAACCGAGTATATTTTTTTTTATTTATTGAAGCGATTTACGAAGACTCATTGTGTTTTATAGTGTCTGTTTTTCTATCGCCATTGAAAAGGAAACGTTTTAGTTATCTTGATATGGTCAATTTGTTACCTCCTTTGTGATTTGCAATACAATTTTAGATTCTTATTATATAAGTACGTACCTTGATGATTGTTACCTCATACGCATTTTTATATTGACAACAGCCCTTACTTCAGGCGAACGAGTTATATGTATATTGTATGTATTTTGTATAAATTTATTTTATACACAAATCGAAAGGCACACTATGGGAAAAATGTCTATTTGATTTCTTTTACGTTAATCTAAGAATGAAGGGATGGTTTGGAACGAATAAACGAATGCAAGAGTTCACAGGCTCCTCTGTCTAAAAGTAAGACAAAAGTTGTACTGTAAATCTAAAATTCACTGGCCCTGTACAAAATAAAACGAATAAAAACAAAAAAAAATACAAGAAAAAATGTCTGTGAGCTCTTTATGAGCTTGATTTTTTTTTCTTTTTCTTTATAGGTTTAAAAAAAATTATTTGGTACGATTTTGAATTGTGTTACTACGGTTACAACACCAATGGCGTAATTGTTTTTCATTATTAAAATTATTTGTAATAAATACGTTTTCATTTCGGCGACTTAGGTAACGCGGGATGAATGTTTGATGTTGCTGTTTAAAATTGTAATCGTTAATTATTCAGTCGTGAACAAATTATATTTTTGTCCTCTTTCAGTTTATATGAATTATGAATTCATAGTTGTGATTACTTTATGACATTTGATGTTTTGTGATAACCGAAATTTTGTTTTAACAGTGAGTTTCATTTAGGATGGGTTCTAGATTATAAGCGATTGGATCGGATTTGGCGGTTATGTTAAAAACATGTCATCTTGTATGAGTTAGGTAACGAGATCAAAATATGCATTTTGCTTTTTAACATTTCTTATTGGTGATAAGGTACAAAATTTAGATTACAAACAAGAATAGATAAAATATTTGTGTAACATTATACGAACACTGTAATTTTATTATAATATAATTTTTTATTGTATCGTTGTAATGTTGAATGAAAAATGAAAAAAAAAAAAAATTATACGTCGAAAGTTGGAACATAAAAATTCATTTGTGATTGTGCAAAAGCCAGTATACCTATTGAATATTACACGTCTAAATTAAGTTGTCGCGTTGTTAAAGGTTACTAAGCGGAGGATTTAGTGGTCCTACATCGTTAGTGTAACATGTTTTGATGTGATAGTAAATTTCACAGTTAGCGTCTGTGTACCGTCACCCAGTGCGGACTCTAGGCGACCTCTACATTCATACACGACAGTTAGATGAAAACTTTTTGAACTTTATATATATTTGGAAAAAAAAATCTAAATTTTATAATTTTGACGTCGCATTTAATGCTAAATTAACACGCTTGTGTAACAGAGACGTGACGTATGACACTTTATTTATTCAGTAAATTTTATTGGAGTCGTGTAGCGAACGAAATTCTCTGATTTTTGCAAATTTATCTAGGCGACAAAAAAAAACTTAGTTCATTTATGCAACACCATTCTGATTTTCAAAATTTAGACGTCGTAATCGTATTTAGTTTTTAATTTTTAATATTAGTTTTAATTCGATTTATCGTTTAAGCTACTTTTCAATCGCGAAGTTATGTCGTGATGGTAAAGCCAAAGAATGTTACGGGTATGGTGACCCTCTGCCGTCACAGTGGACACGCAGCGAGTTTATATTCGAAAAGAAGTCTCGAGTATAATAAAACAGCTTGAAGTCGTCGTTCCTGTTTATAAATGAACTCGTCCGATATACTCTCGCTACATGTCCGACATTTAGTTCGTAAGTTAATCTACCTCGAGAAAATTAGTGTAATTATTGTTAAGGTAAAGCTTCTAAGTAGATTTTTATAATGAAAAATATAAAACCTAGCGTTTAAGCGAGATGATGGTATGATGAAAATTATTTAATTAAAATCAAAGTACAAATATGCTACCTCAAGATTCAATTACATGGAAAATCATGATTTCTGTTTGTAACACAGTCTCAGATTAAATAAGTCCATGTTTTAAGTAGTACCTACTCGGTGTTATGGTGTACATATAGTCGAATGTTCAAAGTTACTCGAAACAAAATGCGATAGCGCTGTTTGAATCTCTGCGAGGTAGTGATAGAAACTAAGCTCCTTTGATAATGTTACCATGTATTTCATCGTAAGAGGAGCTTTTGAATGACGGTGACTGGCCGGGTTATCCCAAAACTATCCCAAAACGTTGTTCGATTCTGTAAATTATTAAAACCATTGTCGCTCTATGGCCCTGGATTTATTGACGCTAAATGGTCTATTTCGATTCGCAAGGTTTCCAAGGATACTAGGACACTAGCCCCTTAAACCATTTACCCAAACAGGACTGAGCACTATGGATAGAAAAGCGCGGCTACCGAAAAAACAACCAGAGAAATGCATTTCCTTATTCGTTTCGATTCACAAACAAATTTTTGTTACACGCCCTTAAAGAACGTCGGGGTCACTAGTTTAAATTTAAAATATTAACCTGTTAATTATATTAGTGGCTTGCTAATGGCATGTGACGTCAACAGGTAAATATTTTGAATGAATGAAATGCACTTCCATCTTATTGCAATAGCATTTGCGCGTGCGAGACACACCCTTTTGTTTGTCATACGCATGGCTCAAATTGTCTATTTGGTTATGGACACAGGATTGTGCTTTGTTGTCTCACAAAATTATCTTCTTTGGTGACGTCTTATAATTACTCAGTTCTATTTGGGTAATAGATCCATGATTAAACCCTTAGGGCCGGGTCACAACTTTCGGTGACGGCGAATAGCGGCTTGGCGCGTGGCACAGTAATGAACATAGCCGGTTGCGGTGCCTCTTGGCAAGCTTCATAAAAATTATATACATTTGCTTTGCTGCGTTCCGCGCCGGGCACAGCGGCAAGGCCGTGGCTAGCCGGTTTGTGTCAAACTAGCGAATACTATTCGATCAAATTGCTGAAAGGATCGGGTTAGCACGATCTTCCCTTTACTAATCCACGCATCTACAGTGATATCTGGATTCTGCGAATTCGCGATATTCTCTGTCCTATTAGATTTTGATCGTATTATGTGTCGTGCGTGCTCTCGTCTCTGTAAGATGGAGACGCCTGATGTATCGCTAACTGGAAATATTAGAAACCGTGTAAAGGCGGTCTGTTGCCAGTAATATCCAGGATAACCCGGTGATGCTCGTAGGATGCGTAGGGCTGAGCCGAGGTCAGCGTGACAAGGTAGAGGTCGTCTGTGAGTCCACTCGATGTATGTAATCTAGATGTACCTTCTCGACTCTGGGCCCACGCTCGGAGTATAAATACTTTTATTGTAATTTTTATCTTTACAGTTAATTTTTATGTTGCATAGATGTTACTATGTTTTAAGTTGGAGAAAAAAATGATTATTATTGTTTGTTAGGTTTCAGCGAATTAAAAAGAGTAACAAAATTATTTTGATTTTATTTTATTTTTGTTTCCTGTATCCTTATTTATATTAGTTCTTTTTTATTATTATTGTTTTTTTTTTAATGTTATGTTGGTATCGACAAGTTCGCCCGTCCATCGTACACTTAATGTTTACTGTAATGAATTTAAATTGTTTAAGGAATTGACGTTTAACTAATAAATATAGTTGCACGCACTTGAACAGGAATAATTTTAAGTATCATTGGATGTTTTGATCTATAAGGACGCACTAATATTATGCTGCATCGGTCATCTCGATGTCTGCGGATTCATTTCTTACGAATTCGCCATTAATATAATAAACGTTTAATGTCCTCACGTTTATGTCATACGGTAATTATAAAAGTACACACGACTAAAGTAAAAACTGCGGATTTTCAAATTCAGTAGTCGCGTATTATTTATCCTTTGTATACGGTTTAGGAAACCAAGTTAAAAGAGATTTAAAAATTATAAAATCAGCTATCTACAAGTTTCACCTTCGTCGTGTGTAAAGACGTGCTCACTTTAAATTTATTAGCGTACCTACGTATCGAAGACTCGGGTGAGGCAATGCTATGTCGGAAAATAGAGACAGGAAAATTGGTCGGTTTGTTATTGCATTGCCAAGTAATGATTTATCCATCTGCGGGTAAAACGTGTACATACCGCATTTAATATTTCATATAAATTATTTAACGATACGTGTTTGACGTTAAAGTACTTACCTACGTCATAGCTTCACTTATTATGTTGAAATGGCGTAAAATCTCGATGTTAAATAAGTTCTCGATGTCAAATTAATGTTTGGATGTACACTAAAATTAAAAAAAAAAAAGATAATAATAATAATCGATACAACGATCAATATTTACCGCAACAACTATAGTACAAATTCGGAAGTCTTAGAAAGTTACTGCCAGTACAAATTCGAATAAATTACATTGTCGGAGTTAATAAGTGTTGCCAAAACTTGTATTTTTGGTACGTCACAATGTTTTAGCATAAGAATGAACGTGGCATGTGTATCAACCGTTAGTACAAATTTGGGAACAGCCCGCAAACGGTGGTGGCGCTCGGAAGAATCTGGACAAATGGGTGTGAATATTCAGTTCAGTCATTAAGTTCAGTGCGTTTCGATTATTTCGTTCCTTTTAGTTCGAGATGGGTTCTAATGTACGCTGACATCCGAGGAGGCGGTGGGCTTAAGGGGCGTGGAGTAGAGAAAAAAAATCGATAGGTATGTGTAAATTTATAAACCAGCGTGGTTGTAAAACTAAGTAGGGTTTTGTACGTAGTGATTTAATAAGGCTTAGTAAGAAAAAAAAATATTCGGTCGTCGATGGTCTGTGTCTGTAAAAGGAAAAGTGATTGTCTGTGATTTTTTTAAGCAACTTTTTATATAAAAAAAGTAATAATTCCCTAACAGTAAGTATTTATCGATAGCACTATTTGTGATTTACATTGTTAGGTACTTTAGTTTACTTGATTTTTGTACTAAAGATAGTGATAATGTAGCGAACGGTGTTTAGCGGCGAACGGTGCGGGTTGACTGTACTTAAGGTATGACACATGTCTCGATTTTAGTGACGTATTACAATTTGCCCTTTCACACCACGCCTTGTTTTGATTCGCTATATGTACTTCGAACTAAAAGGTCGATTATAGAAATACTAGAAGATTGACTCCTCGAACTAGATTCTCGATGCGATTCCGACGAATCCTCGTCAAACAAATTACAGGCACTATGGTATATATTTCACTGAGCAGTCGCTGTGTATCTGTGATACGGAAACATAGGTTATGACTCTATGCTAATAAATAACTGGCCATATACGTTTGGATTTGGAAGTAATTATAAATATAAACACTTATATTTAGTTCGTCACGACATAAAATATCGTAAAAATACATGCACCCCTCCGGGACATAAAATTGTAGCAAAAATATAAACAATAAAGAAAGTTTCCATTCTATTCTATTCTGCGCTGTATACGTTGGCGTTAGTTGTATTAGAGGTTAAAATCGCAGCGAGAATCTGTCGTATAGTCAATTTCTAAAGACGAATCGAATTTAAAAGAAGTACATGTAGGCAAAGCTCATTAAATCGAATGAGAGCTTTTTATGGCAATTATTTTTTACTGTGTATAAATTAGACAATTTTTTAGCGATTAATATTTTGATCCTTTGTTAGTAATATCGAGGGGAATGTACCTAATTGTTAAGTTTGCTTCTGATAAAATTGTGGATTGAATTGTGTTAACGATTTGACAGAATGCATATTTAGTATGTCCGAGGATGTTAATTTGTCGCAGCACGCGTAATTATTGAGTGTATATTATACTATAAAGTATGAACCCGTTTTTCTAACACATACCCAACTATTCACATCTGAGTTAGTTATAGTACAGATGAAATATTTGTCCCTACGTGGAATTCTGAAATTAATAAAAAATTGTTGCTAAATAACACTGTTTTTATTTTCCTACCTTTTTTTACGTCCCGAAAAAATTGCTTTCAGAAAAGCTTTTTATAGAAGATATTGAAACCTTACCGTCAAATAAAAAATTCGTGTCAATACTCACACAAAACTACGAGAAAAATTAACAGCGAAATTCAAAAGTAATAAACAATATTTATTTAATAAATTAATATTTTATTAAATGTATTAATTTCATATGACAGTTAAAATTGCTTACTATCCTTTAAGTTATAACATCCGACGTAACACTGAGTACTAAAGTCAGGTAAATGAAAAGAAATCTAGAGATCAATCACAAAATCTAGGTTGTCCAAACAAAATAGTTACATACATTAGATATGATAGATTAGACGTTTTAGATTAGATTAACGGGATATTTAAAATATTCATAAAGATCATAACAACTAATTGCGTACCTATTTTAGTCGTGGGTAGAAATTTAAAGCCGATAGAAGGTCACACTGTGTCCTTAAACTTCAAAACTCGACCGGACGTTTTTTGTACTAACATACGCAGTTACCAAGTATACATTCGTAATTTTATTTACGGACTGGTCGATTCTATCTAACCTTTGATGGAATGTCGTGTGCGATACGTGGAACATTACTTTGTTGTTCAATTGGAATAGTTTAAACCACAGTAAGAGTAAATTAGAATAAATTAATTTGAGAGCAAGGTTTGGTTTTGATAGGGTTATAAATGTCACTTCATAGTGTCGAAACGACATTACGAAATTTCGCGGGGATGAAGACCGGCGCGTCGCACACTGAAACAGACTGAAACTCGCAATCTTACACGAGCTAGCTAGAGTATGAGTGGTTAGACGGCAAACGCAGAAGAATTCTTCTACTTAATTATACTTTTATTTATGGTGTAAACTGACCAGTGCTGAATATTAAAGGCAAAACACTTTGCACTCTCGAAAATATGTTGAATTTTTTTTATGGTACCTACTTCTAATCTATATTTCATTATACTTAGTAATATCAACAAAGTGTTATTAGAAGTCCTACCTATTTCGTTATCTATCTACTAATATAGAAGCTATTACACAGGATGTCCCAAGCAATAGTATCAAACGGAAGTCCAGAGCAAGAGCGCCCCAAGATGTATCTATATCGACCCATATCTATTCCGTATTTCTTTGTAGTTTACAAGGTATGATATTGGTTTGTGAACCAGTGTTACCGGCTTGTACCAGGGTTGAATTTGAATTATGAAAGAACATAACTATTCAGTTATAGTCATCCCTATTTCAAATTCAAAATTCAATACTTTTCTGAATACTATAATGGAAAAGTCAGACGTGTCATGGTGCTTTAGATCGGCATAGTAAAATAATTACAGCGGTTATCATTTTCTTTGATTTACGAAAATGGTATATTGTGTATTTATTATTAATTGTAAAACATGACAAATTCAAAAATGTTAAAATTAAAATACGACAACAATTGTCCTTCACAGGAACAAATAGAGTCAACATCGGTGGTCAACACCCGTCGGTTCAAGCAGCATGAAATATGCAGACACTATAATAGCGATATTCCTATTTTTAAACCAAAGAAATAAAAAGTTATTAGTAAATACAATAAAGTATATATTAATAATAATATTTGGGACATGCCATACAGCGCTATCTAGTTCAAAACTAAGCAAAGCTTGTACTGTGGGTACCACACCACTGATATACATAGATATTCTTTATAATATATGCATGATATAGATATTTCACACACAGTCACGGAAGAAATATACATGTTTATACACACAAATATTTGTCTCCAGCGGGAATCGAACCCGTGACCCTTGACTTCGCAGTTAGTGTTTTTAACCACTAGGGCAATCGGTTGCATCATTTCGGTCATAATAGGTACTCTAGATCTAATTACTAGAATAACAAATGCATCTTAGGCAAGTTTATCATGGAGATAGCAGCAGCGGAAATGATATGTCTTGATACTTCTGCTGGGTAGGGATATGGCGTTAAACCTTTTATATACCATACTGGCTGTATTCTACTTGATAAGGCTGAGTTTCTTTCTGGAGCAAGGAGTGTTTGGCCTGAGGCAAACGATGTATGGAAAAGAATTGTGTCCTTTTAAAATGCTGTGAGCAAAGCATTAGAAGGCATGCTGCTCCAAACAAAGGTGCGTCTTTTTTTAATTATGTCCTAAATCGATTAACAGCTCAAGAAGCACAGTAGTAGGGGAGCCCAAGAGGGGATTTTGGGATTTACTAAAGCGCGGCAGATTAACATACAGGGAGGAACCTAGTACCCCATTAAATACCTCCACCAAGTATTAGCCCCGTATATGTGGCCGCGCGTCAAGGATAACGGATCAGATTAGTAAAAAGAAATTGATCATCTGAAATTCTCGAGCGCGTCAGATTAACGTAGGGTAAGTTAGTTAAATGCTAAAAAGTGTATATTCCACTAATCTGACAATTTTCGATTGACGATAAGAAGTAGGTGGGTTACAAACTTGTAAAAAAAAAACGTCATCTTGACTTTCTCGAGCGTGGCTAAATTTTTTTTAATTTTAAAGGTAATAATTCAACGTTCACGAATAATATATAATCTGACGATTTCCGTAAGCCGAAGTAAGGAAAAATAATCGATAAAGTTTAATGCTAGCAGCTACGTGATGCCAGTATCTATGACTCTCTCACTCCGTCCCCACTTTGGGTTCTAAAAATTCCCAAAAAATTATATTTTTTATACTTATTTTCTCATAAATAAAAGTTTTGTACTTCAAAGAATATATACTGTTTTATTTGCATGCTATTTTTTCAGCTCTTTACTTTTTTAAGTTAAAAGATTTGATAAATACAAAAAAAAATCTTTCCATTGTCAGATTAGGCGAATCCCTCCAGAAAATCGTCAGATTATGAGACAGCACGTTAAGGGTATATAAATGAACCATATATATCTTAATCTGACGCGCTCGAGTATTTCAAAATGGCGATTTTTTTTGCACATTCTAATAATGGCCGCAAGTTTGGGTCACATCCAAATCGTCAGATTATTACATAAGAGCCTTCTTTTAGGTTCACTTAACATCCCCTTTGAAAATCTGACGCGCTCGATTAAATTTTTTTTTTTCAGTTTTCAACCCTTACGTACGACCACCCCCATCATGGAAACAATCAGATTAACATACGTATCTTTTCAGAAATACGTAGGACATGGATGCTATTAATATCTGACGCGCTCGAGTATGTCAATGCAACTGTTTTTTTTTTACATTTTTGAAAATTTTTAGCCGCTCCCCCCACCGATGAAAGTGTATATATTATATGACATTTTTTTCTTCTTATCATCTAAGCTTCGCAATCCAATAGGTCTCTTGGACGCTCGAGTAAATCCCGATTTAGCATCCTGGGCTCCCCTACTACAGTATCAACCCTTTAATTGTAGTTTGGGATTTTCAAATGGCCTAGCATTTTTTGGTCCAATAGTGTATGTGATTTGCCCAATATATTAGCTAGACACACAGGGTACCTTAAAGTTTGGGTAAGCTAAAGCTATCATTACATATTATAAAATAAAGTCCCCTGCTGCGTCTGTCTGTCTGTCTGTCTGAATTCGATAAACTCAAAAACTACCGAACGGATTTCGGCATAGCTATAGTTGACACCAATGGACATAGTGATTCAAGAGGAAGATTTATGTGTATAATTTATTAATGTTTTGTGTAAATTAGTTGAAATATGACGATTATTGTTGAAGACGTTGGAAAAATCTAGCCGACTGGGAGCTTTCATCGAAAACGCTGCCTAATCCCTTTGAGATATAACAAAATAATGTATGGAGGAATTGTTTCTCTTTCATAGGACCAAAGAAAAGTGTACTATGACATATGTCTATCTTTTATGGATAGCTTACTATACCTATTTTTATTTTAGAAAAGGTGTCATATTATAATTAATCATTTATTTCAGCAAAAGAACACTAGTTTATAGCACAGTACACTGCCAAACTACAAAGCAGTTTGTTGGCAGATATATTACTCTTGAGTAACAATATCTCTTACAGACTAAATTCGTACAAAAAAAAACGTATATTTACATGAATTTCAACTACCCCTACAGATTACAACATTGAAGCTCCTTGACTTTCATTAAGTGTGTGCAAACATCTTATATTGAAATATGTTGAGGTGAATGGAAAGCAATTTATACGGATACAGTCTTAATCCTTATTTAACTAAATACGTTATTTGCCTTCAGCAATTCATGCACATTATAATTGCCCTTTACACCATTCAATTTAAATTAATATCTTAAGAATTAACGCGAAATAAAACCTATAGCGCGACAAGCGGTCGGACCGGAGCGGGCGGCCGGGCCGGGCCAGGTGGCTGGGGCCCCACGCCGCCGACGCGACTCGCGTCATGTAAAATTAGGCAGAAGTTATTAATATTGTATAAACGGAAAGATTCTAGTTTGTTTTTGTGTATTTATTCTTTACATTTTCAAATATTTATAAAATTGGAAATAAAATACATTAGAAATACTCCAAGTAGGATAGACTTACGTTAAATTTTTAAATCTAATTAAATCCAGTCCACATGTTTGACGCAAAAAGCTGAAATGACACTACGACAGAAAAATTGTACGTTTATAT
Organism: Luffia ferchaultella; assembly: GCA_949709985.1. NCBI lineage: Eukaryota > Metazoa > Arthropoda > Insecta > Lepidoptera > Psychidae > Luffia > Luffia ferchaultella. The sequence goes on from OX453241.1 coordinate 3,819,238, forward strand.
GCTCTGCTACCCGTGCGAAGCCGGGGCGGGTCGCTAGTTAATAAATTGAAAGCTAATGTTAAATAATTTTTTTATTAAAAAATTAAAATACTTATAAAAAACGAACATTAAATAAAGTAATTGTTTACTTAATACATTGTATCGCACAATATAATGTCATGCAATGTTAGAATCAGACCCAAGCGCCAAGCAACCGCGCCCACTATGCGTGAGAAACGTATTGTAGGAAATATAACAGGATATAATAATGTTAGCCTAAACCGATCAAGCAACTCGGGTGATTTGTTCGTAAGCTCATTGATTAAAAAATAAATTGAGGTATAATAAGATAATGGTTAGGTACATAAAGAAGGCAATATCTGAACAAAGCCTTAAAAGGCCTTTAAACATTTTCATCTGGACGATGAAAGGATGGAGATACACATTGAAGCTTATTATTGAAACGTACCAAAATAAATTAAAGATAAATACTGAAAATCAAAATACATCACCTTCAGTATTAAAAACCACAATCATACATCCTTTTCGCAATTTACAAATACTGCTCACTCTTGTAATGCCTTGAATCCTAACTGTTTATGTTTCAAACTCCAAAAAGTGGAATCTTTTAAATATCTGGGTATACTATTAGACAGCAAACTAAACTTTAATTTACATGTGAAATTTCATGCCTCCAGAGTAAGAAAATTAATTTATGTTTCTAAAAACTTAAGAAACATCACCAGTCCTGATATACTTAAATCTGTTTACTTCTCTCTTTGTCAATCGCTTGTATTATATTGCATCCTTGTGTGGGGTGGCACTTGTAAAACTAATCTAATCACACTTGAAAGATCTCAAAGAGCCATTCTAAAAGTAAGTAATTTTCTAACTTTAATTTTTTCCACTAATGGGCTTTACAGAAAATGCAATGTGCTGACTGTTAGACAACTATTTATCTTTTATACAATCCTCAAACAACACACAAGACTTTAATTTGATCACTGTTTTGTCTTTGGTAAACGCATAAATATCTGTCGCAGTTTCTACTTTGTTCAGAGATTATTTTTATTTTTCGGTCCCTTTCTATACAACAAAGTTAACAACAATACTGAAATATTCTCCTTGCCCAAATTTGATACGGAGTCACTTTTAGCCATTGTGTCATAATTCCTTGCCTACTTTAGTTTTATTTCTATTTGATACACTAAATAATAAATACAATTATCCATGCATGCAATATAGGTACGCAGGTATGCAGTATACTTATACTCTAAGTAACATCACATTAACAATCACTCCCTCACACTATCACTCTACATTCAGACGCAAACTTAAAATCACACTAATTCACACACATACACTCCCAAATACAGGGATCTCTTTCTTTTTTACTTTTATTCGTTAATCACATTAAGTTCGTATAGTTTAATCTAATAAGTCATGGGGTCTGGGGACCTATAAGAACAGGTTCGACCTAGTTTAAACTCCAGACTCCCACAATTACCTGTACTATTATGTGGCCTTTCTGTCTTTTAGTTTTAAAAATTGTGGTGAGAAATAAATAAATTGATTCAATTGATTGATAAAGGTTGTAAGAAAAAAAAAGAAAATGCCAATATATGGACAAAGCTTTAAAAAAGCTTTTAAAACTTGAATGTGAATGATCAAGAAATTTTGAATATAACCCATGTTTTCATAAAATAGATACGGAAAGATAATATATCCTCAACATATTATCATAAAACATACTGTCTATAAACCTGTTTCAATACATGATATGAAACTTAAATTCTAATGGTTCAACAATGGTTCATAATAAAAACCTTAATTATAATTTTCACTAGGTAGGTACTTATTAATATATTAATCCCGATCTGTCGATAAACGTATTTCATTGTTAAAGACGAGTGAACTTTCCAATCATTTCTAGGTCTCTCCGACACAATTCAAGAACGTCCAGTGGTCTTAGCTCGTAGGACGAACGCTTAAACTTCGTATATAAGCTCGTCACAACAACACATTGCATTCATTCAACCAGCGGATTACCTCAATTCAGACGCAATGGAAGCTAAGGTAAGTTTTAATATCTCTATTCTACTCTGAAATACAAAAAATATTTTGAAAACGTACCTTACTTAGACATTTGTCGTGCACCGGGGTATGCTCGGCTGTTCATTGTTTGAAACGAACAACAATCGATTTAATTACGTCTGTTTGAATATAGTATAAATAAATATTATATTAGGGGTTTGAAAGTATGTAGTCTTGATAGTAAGTAGTTTTAATATTAAAAAAAATTACTAGAAATTACTAAATAGTAGATTGTTACACAAGGGATGAAAGGAACTCATTTAGGCCAAACCATCTCGTACCTAAATAGCTCTTCCATCAGAGGTAAACATTCTGCTTTTCATTTCGAACATGAAAAAAGTAAATAAAAACGAGTCAAATCCATATCTGAATCTGATGGACTAATTTTATACAAATATCTGCATACGTAACTAATAAACGCTCGACAAAACAACTGAAGATAGAATTGCCGTTTTTTCCGCATTTTTAATGTTTCTTTTACTGTGGCATTCTACCAGCCAGTATTTTTTATCATTGATGATTTAGCTTAAATCTATGTAAATTAAATAATATTTTATTTAAATGTAAACTGTAGATAAATATGAAGTCATATTACAAAATTGTTGATAATATTTTTTTATTACAATTTTAAGCCGCGATTTCGGACGTGGTTTTGTTTAAACTTTTTGACAGCAGGGAAAATCATTTCTCGAGGTCGAAAAGTACTGTTTTCATCACTCTGATCAGGTAACTTCAGGTGTACTTCCCGAATATGAGTAATGAAAAAAGTATTTGTATAGTCAAAATTAGCATCCATATTAACTACGGATTT